>AP027112.1:11751757-12074204 GCA_028142955.1 Pinctada fucata | reverse complement strand
GTATGACTTTTGCTATCAAATATTAAATCATCAGAATATATTCTATTTATTACACTCTTCATAAAGAGGGTGATTCAAAATTCGAACTATGAGTCAAACTCTACGTTTAGGGTAAAAACGTCGATTTTTGCTTAAATTATTGTGCTATTTAGAGAATCATTTTGCTCAAAAACTGATTCAGGTATATATTGGTTTGAATGCTTCAGGTTAAATGTTAAAATTGTAATATGGCAAAAGAGTATGAAAGATATTTTGTCAAAAATGTACCGAAAGACGTAGCAGGATGGTTGGAATATGATGCTACGTTTACCACGGTTTAGAAATTTCAAGAAATTTTGATAACAATTTTTCGAATGCGTTGAACAAATGGTAAACCGAAAATGGTCGAACTTGGCTACATTGCCCTCGGGGACTCCTGGTCCACTGGGCAGTGACACTGTTAAAAGATTTCAAATTCAATAGCTGCATTTAAGATCAGAAAATTGCAGGATGGGCCATACATGCACGTTTTGGTTACTTACCGAAATATATAGAAACAAGGATAGGATATGATGCTACTGGACCCAAGTTTAGAAATTTCAAGAAATTTTGATAACAGAAATTTTCGAATGCGTTGAAGAAACGATCAACCGAAGTTAATCGAACTTGGGAACATGTGCCCTCGGGGACTCCTGGACCACCAGCAGTGACACTCACCAAGTGGTACAAATGTTACAAGTCTTCAAATTCAACAGCATCATTTAAGAACAGCAATAGCAAAAAGCAATACCATAGCTCTATACGTAGAAAAAATTATTCAACCGTAGACCTTCATAGCTATAAAAAAGAATTACCATGACAAATAGCAATATCGTATTTATACAAAAATACTGCCTTCAGGACTGTTTATTTTTATTCAGAAAATCTCAAAATAGCCTTAAGCTATACGAATTCCGAAAAGTATAGATAAATATGCATGGATAAAATTTCATGCGCTACAGAGGTATGTCAAATGATCATGAGGAATTCTCAAAATGTTAAGATAGGCAAAAAATGGACGTTTGCAGCATAACAAAAAAAAAAAAAAAAAAAAAATTAAGAAAAAAAAAAAACATACAGAAAAAAAAACCCCAAAACAAAATCAAAGCAACCCCCCCCCCCCAAAAAAAAAAACAAAATACAAATAAAAAAAAAAACAAAAACAAAAACAAAACAAAAGCAAAACAAATGAACAAGCCAGGGGAATATTGATTTCTTTTTTCGTCTGAATAGTTCGAGGGGATGTTCCTCTACATATAGATGTACACATGTATCCATCTTTCTTCTGCCTCAACTCTATCAATAGTCGCAACACTAAACTTAATGTATTACTACCAATGGCGAAAGATTATGAAAATGTTATTGTGTATTCCCTTACCAGCATTAATCAAAAGACCAAAGTTGATTTAGCAAACTTAAGCGAATTATGAAAAAAAAGTTTAATTAAATCTTATGGATAGTTAAATCATTTTGTCTTGTGTTAGAGATTTCATCGCAAAATAATTTGATTTCAAACTAAATGAAATAAACACTGTCGAACTGGATAATTCACATTATATTTTTGTCATTAAGTGTATGTTATTATAATATTGCGAAAGATTAGATTGACAAGATCAATAACTAATTTGTTTTGCAGACACAAATATAAATTGTTGAAATAAATTCCTTTTATGCCTTTATTGCTATTCGAAAAAAAAGATGAATATATGCTAAAATTGAATTTTCATAATTAGAAAACATCTATAATAATAATGATAAAAACCGGTTATGGAACTGGAATTCTATAGCATGAAACGGAAAACCGTTGAATAATTCATTACCTGTATCTTTCAAAACTTACTTTTCGATATTCAGTTTGAAGTGGAGACGAGCTTTGAACAGCCTTTTAGTCAAAATGATTGTTTAAGTCGTGCTCGGATCTGGAGAGTGCTACCAGGGTCAGGACTGACTCCCTTGGATCACGTTAAATGTGTCAATATTGAAATATATGTTCTATAGTACCAATTTTGTTGTACTAGACACGCGTCTCTGATACTTTAATCCTCGTTAGTAGTACTTCATTTCAAACAATTTAAATAAAGCCAAAGTCAATTTTCCTGGCACCATCTACAATACAGAGCTTTAATTTCCTTTTACCAAAATGAGCGGCACCAAATTCTGTGTAGGGTCCACTCAGAAGCGTATTTAAGTGAAAAATGTGGCCAAAAATCGTTGAAGGGTGGGCGCAAGGACTTAATTCTAAACATGACCGAAAAATTATGCCGAAACCCAGCGAAGGAATGAGCTATGCAATGAGGGAGATACCCCTTAGTTTTAGAAATTTAGGACTAATTTTATGACAGGAAATTTAGAATATATTTCAATGCAGTGCGTAAACACTAAAACTAGGTGAGCGATATCCTCGGGGACCTACAGTCCACCAGCAGCGATACCAGCCTAGTGGTTGAAATTGTCAATATTGAAATATATGTTCTATAGTACAAATTTTGTTGTACTAGACACGTGTTTCGGATGCTTTTATCCTCGACAGTAGTACTCCATATCACACAGTTTTGTCATGTATTCAAAAATGATTATTTGGCATTCCCAATCAAAATGGAAACTCCTATTATTTCGAAAATAAATCTAGATTCACGAATTTGAATTCAGAGCGATGGAATAGAAATCTATCAGATGTTTGATATTTTCAATATGAAAACAATCCTACATTGTCAAAGAAAAAAAACAAGGTTCTAACTTCAATACCAGTCTAACGTTACTAAGATGAGAATAAGTCCGTTGTCCACTAGAAAGTTTGTATCAATCTCGGACGTCTCAACTCACTGCAGTTTTCAAGTAAAACTGCGTATATGCGTATAATAAATGTTTACTAACATTGAGAATTTGAATAATAAGAAAATGTTGCAGAGAAGTTGTTAAGTATTTTACTCACCACAAAACCTTAAACATAGTTCATCAGTGGTTGAAAAATGTCGAAAATATTTTGGATGAACTAGGTTTTACTTTTGTTTGGGAATCACAAAACGTATATAATTTTTGAATGTTTGAATGCAGCTAAACTGAGAATAAGTGATCAAGCTAAAGAGAACTTGTATAGTAGTACTAATGATTCACCAAAATATATTACATATAGAATATTTAGACATACTTTTTGCCAAGAGAATTTTATGTCCATTTTACCAAAAGGGGCACGCAATATTTTTTACAAGGTTTAGGACAACCAGCCAGAGATTGTCAATTGAAACTGGCAGGTGGGTCAACATCAAACGGGCACAGAGAAAATGTTCACTCTGTGACGAAAATGATTTAGGTGATGAATATCATTATCTGATCAGCGCAAAGACAAACGTATATCTATTCTTACTATCACTTTCGACCAAATGTTTTGAAGGATTTCCGAAGGATCTTCTGTCTGATTAAATGCTGATGGTAGATCTGTTTTTGCTTATTTGTGGATATTATTATATTGCAGTGCAAATATCTTTTGCAGGTAATCGGTATATTGACTCGACATAACTTGAGGCACGAGTACCTCGAGGAAATGACACTTAAAAATCAAATCGAACACTCTGTATTACTGGTTTTGTAAAGCTGGAATATCTATCTGTTTTAGGTAATTGGAATATTGACACGACATAATCTGATGCACGAGTACCTGGAGGAAAAGAAACATGAAATCGAACACTCCCTTGCTGATTCTATGTCGACAACTTCGTAATATCAACGAATAATACCGAATTCATTCTTATTTTTTTTTGCAATATTTTCCATACCATATCGGTAACTCTAGCACATGTACATGCAAAGGATTTGCCTTAGAAAAATAACATTTCATATATCACTTTTGAAATATGTTAATTTCTTATGAATTGTAGATACACTTTCAAGTGTGTGTTATTTTTTTCATACACGCATATAAAAAATGATCTTGTAAACGATAATGCATGGTCATCTACGTATCCTAACAATGACAATACAATAATACGACAAACGTTATTAAAGTTTTTTTGTATATTTCTATTTGAAATCTGTATTAATATATTTAAACGAAACAAAAACATAATGGGCTTATTGAGAAATACATATACTGTGTATGCGTCAGATGCATCGTTCACCACGTTGGCATTTAATTAGGTACCACTGATGAGGATTTACTACCGAAACACGTACCTGGTGCATTAGTATTGGTTAGAAATTTTCTTTAAAAAGGATATGAGTTGGATCACTTCAAATAATATTGACTTTTGTGAGATAATAGCGGGTCTTAATTTATCCAATAAATTTGGAGCCGCTTTCTTTTGATAAACGGAATTTATTAGAATGATAAATATGGACAATGACCATATCTCAATACACATACAAAATCGATAATTCAGAAAATCATAAACCGAAGGCATATAAATGTTAAACGACTTCAAATTCAATAGCATCATTTAAGAATAGATAAATTTGCAGCATGGACTAGACATGCACGTTTCGGGTACTTAACCCTCGTCAGTGATCTTCAATCTAAACAATGTAATATGGCCAAAGAATGTGATAGATATTATGTCCTAAAATGTACAAAAAGAAGTATCAGGATGAGTGGAATATGATGCTTTGGACCTCCGGTTTATAAATGACAAGATATTTTGATAACAGAAATGCTTTGAAGAAACGATAAACCGAAGTTGATCGAACTTGGCTACATGTGCCCTCGGGAACCCCTGGTCCACCAGCAGTGACACTCACCCAGTAGTAAACACGAGTTTCAACAATGTATATCGGAAAATAATTCAAGGCTGGACCGTAATTTCTTGAAATATTCAGGTTTAAATTTAGCGTGACTAATAGAAAAACGGAGGTGATCTTCAACAACACCCAGATGCAGAGCCAACAGCAAACCCACCAAACACCCAATGCAAAAACACAGAGCAGGCACGCATAGAAAGAGACGCGAATGGTACCAGGAACGCCAAATCTCAGAGAGACATCAAACACAAATAAATACACATAAACCAACGAAAACAACAGGTCTGACTTATTCTTTGTTTGGAAATCCACAGTTGGGCTTCGTGTAAGTAACCCTGGTTAATTGACTTGCTTCTGCAGCAACAGATACTTACTTGTACGTTCCTGATTATGCCCCCGTAATCGAAGATTCAGGGGCTTTTTTGGTCTGTCCGTCTGTCTGTTTGTCTGCAAACACTTTAACCGTGGCCATAACTTTTGAATGGTGAGTGATAGGGCTTTCATATTTCACATGTGTATTTCTTGTGACAAGACCTTTCCATGGATATCAAAATTTTTGACCTTGTGACCTTGACCTTGGAGTTTGATTTACTTTTGAAAAACTTTAACCTTGGACATAATTTTTGAATGGTAAGTGATTGGGCTTTCATATTTCACAAGTGTATTCCTTGTGATAAGACCTTTCCATGGATACCAACATTTTTTACCTTGGGCATAACTTTTGAGTGGTGAGTGATAGGGCTTTTGTATTTAAGATGTACATTTCTTCTGACAAGACCTTTCCATTGATACCAAAATTTTTGACCTAGTGACCTTGACCTTGGAGTTTGACCTACTTTTTAAAAACTTTAACCTCGGGCATTACTTTTGAATGGTAAGCGATAGGGCTTTCATATTTCACATGTACATTCCTTGTGACAAGACCTTTCCATGGATACCAACATTTTTGACCTTGTGACCTTGACCTTGGAGTTTGACCTAATTTCGAAAATTTAAACATAGCCATAACTTTTGAATGGTAAGTGATAGGGGTTTCATAATTCACATACTCAAGACTTTTCCATGGATACTAAATTTGACCTTGACCTCAAATTTGATACTACTTTTGATCTCTTTCACTGACAAAGATGCCAACGGGGGCATTTGTGTTTCGCGAACACAGGTTTTATTTTGGTTTTAGGTTTAGATCAATGTTTGATAAGCGATTCTTCTTCTCAAAGCTATGATGGTTTGGTGCGTTCCTTTGAAACATGATTTTTGGATTGTAAGTGTAAAAATTATCCCTGAACATTTTCTATAGTGAATGAATGCGTGAAATATTTACTCATTGTGCATACTGGTAGTGTGCAATCTGATATTATCAATAATGTATGGTACATAATTTTCACAAATATAAATACACAGACACACCTTCAAATAGGAGACTTTGGGGCTAACAGTGATTCATTTGATGATGATTAAAATCCACTGAAGAATCACAAATCATATGAATATTAATTGTTATACCCTTATCAGTATCTCTAAAATCCCTATAGGAAAAGTTCCCATAAATTCGAATATTTGACCAAACAGTCAATAGTTACATCAATATTGGCCCTAAGGCAATAGTTCAAAAACTATTGATCGATACGTCACATCGTTTATGACGTCAAGTCATTGACGACGTTCTAAACTCTACCCATTTTTCCGCCTAATTTCTCCTATCTATACGAAAATGAACGTTCATATGCCGGGCTAATCGGTTCGTAGCTGCAGTATTGAAGTAAGGTATAGCAAAACAATTTTTGACCGGGAATTCGGGCAATATATGATTTGTTGGACCTTCAGACAAAATAAAGGCAATATTTTATCTTCAGGTCCAACAAATCATATATTGCCCTCATTCCCAGTCAATAATTGTATAATGTAATTGTGACAGACCCTGTTACGTTTGTAATGTAACGTTACGTTTGATGTTTAAATCGTGTATTGTTACTTGAAAATTGATACTTAAGGTTTCCGTTGTGCAAATAAATATCAAGTGCATTATAGTTTAAAATTACGGCATATCTTTACTTACACATACCATAATGCAACAAACATCAAAGTTCAACATGTCAACCGCTAACAAGCCACGGAAATTATTAAGGTACTGCCGAAGATTACCGAGATAATTTTAACACTGTTTAAATGGACGAGACGTCAGCGTTCCATTTGTACATTCGATACGTGCACTTTTCTGTCGCCATGGTTATTTATATATAGTCTTTTGAAGATGTCCTTTTTTTCTAGAATTCAAGTGAAATATCATATATATAAAGACATTAATACTATAGATGGTTCTTTTCAAATTAAGCATGTTAAGTATACATTGAGAATAGCTGAAATTTCGAAGTTATGGCTACCACATTTAGAAAGATGTTTGTGCACACAATGCCTTTGTTCATTTCGGGAGACTTCCTGAGTAAATCAGAATCTTCTTAGGCGATGCCGATTCTATTCAGGGTTTACCTTTAT
Organism: Pinctada fucata; assembly: GCA_028142955.1. Classification (NCBI taxonomy): domain Eukaryota; kingdom Metazoa; phylum Mollusca; class Bivalvia; order Pterioida; family Pteriidae; genus Pinctada; species Pinctada fucata. The sequence goes on along the minus strand of AP027112.1, from coordinate 12,066,959 downwards.
ACCATTGTCAGTCTACGATGGAGAATCAATTTCTATTTCTTAATTATAAGCTATTCATATTTCAGTGTTCCTTTATGACGAGAAATAATTAACTTCAATATGTGAAGAAATTAAAAATATATGTTGAATAATACAATGAGGGTATTTATGTCTCAACAGTAATAACATCTTAATAACCTTTCCTCGTAGTCTATTATTTACTTGTTTGGAAATCTTCCAGTCAAAAGATCTTAAGGGACAGATTACAAAGAATCAACATGCAGCTTACCGTTTGTCCTTTTCGATATTGAAGCTAAACTGTTCATGTTCTATTAAGTAAGAAATATGAGTATTGTTCCCCGCTGACTTTTAAGTTTGAATTGATTATGTATTTACCAACAACACTTGGTTGCAGCACCTACAGCAAAGTCCAAAAACAGAGCAGACACGCACAGAGAGAAACGCGCAAAAGGGATAAGGAACACCTAGTCAGATCATAGAAACATCAAATACAAAACAAATACCTACACATAAAGAACGAGATCAATGAGAAATCGGTGCCGATTTAGGACGGCCATCTGCAACGCCAGTGGTTATCTGAATTACGTGAGTATAACCCTCCCACTTTTCCGATTGCTCAAAGGAATTCGAAGAACGCACAGTTGTGGCGTAAAATAACCTCCGCACCGTAAGATGACCACGGTGTGGTTATCTGAATTACGTGAGCATAACCCTCCCACTTTTCAGATTTCTCAAAGGTTTTCGAAGAACGCACCGTACGATGACCATACAAACAGACAGCATGACGCAGGGGCCCAAGAAACACCTCGTCGCCTGAACCAATCAAATTATCACCTCGCCTCTTCGCTGGCTAGTTGTTATTCCTTAAATACACTATATATTTTCTGAAAGCTTATAATTGAAATCAAAGAAGTACCCATCCGTTATTCAGTCTCAAAGTCGAGAAGACAAGGCAAAACCAGTAGAATTTCCATAGGAACAGTTGCGAACCTCGGAATGAATAACATTCCGAAGTGCGACCAGGTGCCCGGGGAGAGTCTGCGCCTCTTGACATAACGTCTCTTTGTCTGCGTCTCTTGACATAACGTCTCTTCTCTGCGTCTCTTGACATAACGTCTCTTCTCTGCGTCTCTTCTATATAGACATAACGTCAGACAGTGCATGAATTTTATATATTTTCATTTCCATGCTTCATTAACATCGACGGCGGTTGCGGCTAGCCAACAGGGGATGCTTACTCATCCCGGGCACCTGGTCCCACCTCTAGCTTGCTAGGGGTCCGTCGATGTTTAATTTGTGCTCTATTGTGAGTGCTGTTGAGATTATCGTCAGGATCTTCTTTAACTCATTTGATTACATACAACACCCGTCGCAACAACTCCATGAAAACAAGTCAAATTCTGTGCTTGTCTTGATGTACATATTGATGTACATATCGGGTAAATATGTCTTGTTTCGTGATGATGACATAATGCCTACTGCTCAGAAATAATGATTTTTAGGCTAGAAATCAAAGGGGAATAACGGTATCCTACGTAAAACCATTGTGACGTCATGAAATTGATATGGTAACGTCGCTTTTATACCGTCATTTCCCAGACTTTTAGGACTGTTTTCATAGAATTTGATGACGTCATAATCAGTCCATGTCAGATGGCGTCTCAAATGGGAAGTAACTCTGGTTTTTGAAAATAGCGAATAAGAGTTTAACCTATACAGATACATGTACATATGTGAAGTTTGAATGGGTTTGTTTCGATGAAATTGAATAGTATTTGAGGTGGCAGCCATCGTTTTCATTAAGTACAATATATGCAGGTTGTTAAATTTGATTTATTTCATCGTCGTTGCACATGTTTTTCTAACTGAATCATATATACTAAGTAGCTTATTTTCATCTCAGTTTGTTATTATTTCTCAAATAAACTATATATTTTCTGAAAGGTTATAATTAACATCAAAGAAGTACCCATCCGTTATTCAGTCTCAAAGTCGAGAAAGCAAGGCAAAACCAATAGAATTTCCATAGGAACGGCTTCGAATCCCGGAATGAATAACATTCCGAAGTGAGAACAGGTGCCTGGGGAGAGTCAGCGTCTCTTGATTGCATGCAACCGTCGCAACAACTCCATGAAAACTATTCAAATTCTCTGATTGTCTCTATGTACATATTGATGTACATATCGGGTAAATATGTCTTGTCTGGTGATGATGACATAATGCCCACTTCTCAGAAATATTAATTTTGAGGCCAGAAAACAAAGGGGAATAACTGATGAAGCATTTAAATGGTCTTTTTTGTCTATATAACATATGCAAAATAACAAAGTTGTCCAAGATTTTTTCCCCTTTGATTTTTAAGACCTTGAAGTTTTGCATCTGTACTCAGGGCATCACTACCTTTCAGAAAATGTATACTAGTTATAGTACCTTACCAGGCATGGAATTTACCATACTTTACAATGGAGATGATTAAAAAGGTATGTAAAATGACTCCATTGTACAGCGGATACCTTAAGCCGTGTATAAAATCTCCAACAAAGTTATATATAAAATTATTATTGATTGTCGATTTTGTTATTCTTCAGTCTTCGATATCTTTGTTAGTGATACCGTTTATCGGGAATTTTTCGCGTGTGTCTAATTTTCGCTAAGTTCGCGAGGATAATCAAATCGCGAAAAATGGACATAGCGAAAAAAAAAGACTCAAACTAACGCTTCTAAAGAGGTTCTGTTATATGTAAATGCCCCTAAGTATATGTATTAGTGAGTACTGGTCTGATAAAGATAATTATGATTATTATAATTCATGTTTACAGATAACAGGTAGTATTAATTAATTTAATTACCCGGAGCAAACATGGTAAATCAAACAATCACCGATATGAATGCATGTCGGCTTTTATTTTAAACCACCTGTTGTCGTTCTGTAATTATGACATTTAGCGTATTGGTAATCCGTTTGTTTCTCACAAGAAACTAAATCTAAACAATAATTTGGGGGTTAAAGCCCTTTTTCGGACCACAATTGTCAAAACTATATGACTACTTGCATGTGAAACCAGAAATGATAAGCAATAGCTTTAAAGAATCCGGCATCGTTTATGCTTTAAACAGTAAACTGTATGATGTACATTCTTGTACATTTGTATTATTGTACACGTATACGTAGATACGTAAATCCAATATAAAAAAACGTTCGCAGTTACATGAGCGTATTTCATTTCACATAGAGTAAATCTTTGTACAAATTTTAATTTTTCGTATTTATAAATTAGCGAAAATTGGACCCAGCGAAAAAAATACACATCTTTTTAGGGTCATTTTCGCGAAATTTACACGACGCGAAAATTACCCGATAAAGGAACGATTGCGTTTTATATCATGAGTTAAAGAAGATCCTGGCGATAATCTCAACAGCACTCTCAATTGAGCACAAAATTAAGCATCGACGGACCCCTAGCAAGCTAAAGGTGGAACCAGGTGCCCAGGAGGAGTAAGCATCCCCTGTTGGCTAGCCGCACCCGCCAGCAATGTTTAAGCACGAAAATGAAAACAATATATAAAAGGCATGCACTGTCTGACGTTATGTCTATATAGAAAGTGCTATGGCGACAATGTCGGGGAAATATCGTGTTCATCTTTTTGCAACTGATTCATTTGTAACTGGTAAAAGAGTTTAACCTATACATATACAAATGTGAAGTCTGAATTAGTTTGTTTCGATGACATCGAATAGTATTTGAGCTGGCAGCCATCGTATTTATTAATTACAATACATGCAGGTTGTTAAATTTGATTTATTTCATCATCGTTGCACATATTTTACTAACTGAATCATATATACTAAGTAGATTATTTTCATCTCTGCTGAAATATATAGAATGATATAGATAAAATATATGAAATACATTAACGATAGCACCTTTAAAACAACAAAAAATATATGATTCCTCATGTAGACGTGGACTCCCGTCGAATCTTTTGGCACAAACAGCAGAATATCCGTTTAAATCCGTCTCCAAATTTTTTGTTCATTACGCCATAAATTATGGGATTAATGCCACTATTAGCGTAACCAACAAGCAATGTCGTCATATGGAAACCACGAGGTATGACATTTGGCGCGAAAATAGATAACATCATGCTGATACAATATGGAAACCAACATATGACAAACACAAGAACGACAATCCCTAAAGCAACTGCAAGTCGTACTTCTTCAGCACGAGTTTTGCCGCTTTGTAGCTTTTTAGAAGATTTTTGTTTCGTAGTTTCTAATTGTTTTGATTTTCCATTTTTCGTTTGGCTTGATTTATCCTTTGGTATAGATTGGGATGACACCTCTATAGTCACTTCCTCTATATGAGACAACTCCTCCCTTTGGATGTTCGACATTCGTTGAATGACTGAAGCTCGTTTTCCGATCGTCGGTTTATCGCTAGATACAGAATACCCGTCTGAATCCACAGTCGATATCTGAGTTGTTGTCAATTCATTTGCTGCCTGCACACGCCTTTTGCTTGCTCTAACCGTTCGAAAGATTTTGAAATTACAGATTGACATTACGGTAAACGGACCTCCAAAGCAGCACCCAATCATGAAGAAAGCGTATGATAGAGACTGCTCCCATTTACAGAAGCAGAATGATTGGACAGAAATGAAGCCATACTCCGCCCATCCGACCAGTGGTGGGAAAGACAAGCACGCCGAAAGACTCACACATACTGCAAAATAAAAGAGAAAGTTTGATGAAAAACAGACTTTATTCGGACATTAAAAGTAGATCTTGTGCTGTCAGGTACTCTTTGCGTATTTTCTTGCTATTTTCGCGATTTCGTAACGTCTTAGCACCATCCCTCCTATGCTATTTTGAACATAAATTTTATTTTGATATGTTACTGAATCGACCTCACAGGAAATTTGGAGCCGCGCACTCTCTTTGAATTGCACAAATTTATTTCTAAAAATATGTAACAAGAGGGCACTACAACAATTAATTATGGCTGTGTCTAAAAATCACTTTGGATGGAATCATCACTGATGAGGATTTTTAGATATCAGAAACAGGTGTACGGTGCATAATAAATTGGGTTGAAATTTTCCTCGGAAGGTACAGAGTATGAACACTTCCATACTCTCAATTACGTCCCCAATCAACTAGTACTAGAACTCAAAGTAATGCTGAAAGCAGAAATATCCAAAACATGCACATATAATGCATTTAGTCAGGGTGTTTGCTGACATCTTCGTGCATGTCGTACATGCGTGTGCTGCCGGTTCGATGACTGATTATAGTAATGTATTTGTACTTTTCATTTTTATGCCCCCGGAATCAAAGATTCGGGGGCATGTCGTTTTTGGCCAGTCCGTCAGTTTGTCTGTCTCTTTATCCCTGACAAAAAAATAACATTGGGCATAACTTTTGAATGTCAAGTATAGGGCTTTGATATTTCATATGTGTATTCCTTATGACAAGACCTTTCTGTTGATACCAAAACTTTTTACCAGGTGACCTTGATCTTGACCTTTAACCAATTTTGCAATCAAAGAAACTACAAAGACAAATAATTCAGCATCCTATTTGGATATAATGTTGTCCTACGACATTGATGGTCACATGAACACCTCACTATATGACAAAAGTGACGACTTCAATTTCAGCATAACAAACTTTCCTTTTCTGAGTAGCAACATCCCTTCATCGCCAGCTTATGGCGTGTTCATATCTCAATTGATACGCTATGCCAGAGCAGAAACCAAATATACGGATTTTGTTCTGAGAGCTAGTCGTCTTTCAGATAAGCCTCTCAGTCAGAGATTTGTTTGTCACCGAATGACATCGTCACTGAGGACGTTCTACTGGGAACTCGTCATACAATATGATGTCCTACTCTCCAGAATGGTGGATGATATTCTGTCATAGACCATTTGAACCATCCAATCAACGATTGTACTCTATGTCTTCCGAAATGGAAGTAACCGGATGCGACAGTTCTACCGAATTGAAGCGACGTGTGTTTCATGCAAGCAGGAGATGCTCACTCTTCCTGGGTACCTGGTCTCACTCCCATATCGGGAGTTCGCTTCTTTTCATGTGGTGGAGGTTTTTGTTTGTTTGCTTTAGTTCCTGTATTATCCTGATTTTGTATGCCTTCGGTTTCTGATTTTCTGAATTATCGATTGCGTGCTGTATACAAGGATATGGTCATTATCGAGATTTGTCATTGGTCATAACTTTTGATTGGTTAGAGAAAGGGCTTTGCTGATTCTCATGTGAATTTCTTGTAAAAAAGACCTTTTGATTGATAGCAAAACTCTTAACCTCTTGACCTTGACTTCGATCCTTGACATATTTTACATTGGGCATAACGTTTGATTGGTATGGTAAGTGATAGGGCTTTGATATTTCACATTATATTTCTTATGACAAGACCTTTCCATTGATACCAAAACCTTTGACCTCGTGACATTGACTTTGACCTACATTTCAAAAACTTCAAAATTGAACATAACTTTTGAATGGTAAGTGATAGGGTGTATATTCCTTGTGACAAGACCTTTCCATTTATAACATTTTTGTCCTCGTGACCTTGACTTTCACCTATAATCATAGGATGTTAATACTTACAAAGATGCAGACGGGGACACTCGTTTGTCTCAAACGTAAGTTTTTTTTTAATTTTCAAAAACATGGTATCATTCGTCTCTTCTTTTTTTTATGTAGAAATTTCAATCGTTCAAAGAAAATAAGTAGACAAAGTTTTGTCTGTAAGTCTGGTATGTTAACTTGTGTATTAAAAGCATCAATTCATACAAAACATCCAATTAAGTTGCAGATAATTGATAAATAGCAAGATTGCATGATAAGTAGGTATTTTCATCAGACTTAATCTTAAACAAGGTAATACCCTTCCCTTTCAAGTATAGAATGTTTCATTAAGGGATTATTTTGCATAATCTTAGCTGACTGAGTGTACGCAGCATGATCTTTAACTATGTTGATACGTTCAAAACTGAATGCACAGCGATTGCAAATAAAAGTCTCTAATTAAACATAACCCATGATATGGATAATTGTCATTTACTGTGCTTGCACTTGATTACTCTATTCATAGACTGAGGCGTTGTATGATAACCTTCGCCTCATTTGCGATCGACCTCCAATACCGGAAATCTGTCTCTGTGAGTATAAATACCAAATAAGAACATAACTAAAATATCTGGTCAATGCTAAAAAAATATCTGTTCTTAAATGATGCTATTGAATTTGAAGACGTTTATCGATGACATTAGGTAGTTTAAATTTACATTATTTGGGTTTCCTCTTTTTGTTCCTCGAGTATCACTGATAAGACAAAAATTGTTGAAATGCGCATATGGTGCACTAAAATTCTATAAAAGAACATTTATTTCAACTGTTAAACGTCTTCAAATTCAATAGCATTATTCAAGAACAGATGAATTTGCAGCATGGACCAGACATTTACGTTTCGGTAATATTGACAATCATAATTATTGTTCGTGCCAAAAGGTCGACTTTTATAGAACAGCGAAAGAAAGTACGAGCAAATGATTATTGTGATGATACAAATAATACAGCAACCCATATGAAACAAAAGATACAGCAACTCATATGATACAAATGATACAGCAACTCATATGATACAAATGATACAGCAACCCATATGATACAAATGATACAGCAACCCATATGATACAAATAATACAGCAACCTATATGATACAACTGATACAGCAACCCATATGATACAAATGATACAGCAATTCATATGATACAAATGATACAGCAACTCATATGATACAACTGATACAGCAACTCATATGATACAAATGATACAGCAACTCATATGATACAAATGGTACAGCAACTCATAAGATACAAATGATACAGCAACTCATATGATACAAATGATACAGCAACCCATATGGTACAAATAATACAGCAACTCATATGATACAAATGATACAGCAACTCATATGATACAAATGATACAGCAACTCATATGATACAAATGATACAGCAACTCATAAGATACAAATGATACAGCAACCCATATGATACAAATGATACAGCAACCCATATGGTAGAAATAATACAGCAACTCATATGATACAAATGATACAGCAACTCATATGATACAAATGATACAGCAACTCATAAGATACAAATAATACAGCAACTCATATGATACAAATGATACAGCAACCCATATGGTACAAATAATACAGCAACTCATATGATACAAATGATACAGCAACTCATATGATACAAATGATACAGCAACTCATATGATACAAATGATACAGCAACTCATAAGATACAAATGATACAGCAACCCATATGATACAAATGATACAGCAACTCATATGATACAAATGATACAGCAACTCATATGATACAAATGATACAGCAACTCATATGATACAAATGATACAGCAACTCATATGATACAAATGATACAGCAACCCATATGATACAAACGATACAGCAACTCATATGGTACAAATGATACAGCAACTCATATGATACAAATAATACAGCAACTTATATGATACAAATAATACAGCAACTCATATGATACAAATAATACAGCAACTCATAAGATACAAATGATACAGCAACCCATATGATACAAATAATACAGCAACCCATATGATACAAATGATACAGCAACCCATATGGTACAAATGATATATCAACTCATATGAGGTATCTTCATATCCCTTGAAGTCGCCCGCTATGTATGAGTTAAAAGAAGATCCTGACGATAATCTCAACAGCACTCACAATATGTATGTAACACCGGACTTTTTGATGATGAAGTCAATGTTAAAGTACGTCAATGCAATGTAAGATTTTGCGCACATATTTTTTGTGGCACAATTTTACTAATGAATCAGGCTGGGTTAAGCACCAGAACTTTTCATTTGACATTATATTAGATTTAAAATTGAGTTTACAACGAAAATGAAAGCTTTCAATTAAGCGATTGTAATTAATCTAACTTATATTTAAATCATTGCGTAATATTTTGAGACGTGCAATTGTATTCCTAGAAGTTTAAATTAGAATTTAGAAATCAATGGATCGATGAAACAGGGAACGTACAATGGCAAGAATGTTATCGAATTTATCAATTTTATGAGTTTTCCTTTTAATTGAATTATAAGATAATAAATTGCAAGCAAATAGAGATAACTTCGAAAAAAGAGAATCCTGCATATGTACTACAGTTACTACAGGTACTGTCTTATTAAATCTCCGTTTTAAAGTTTAGATAAAATCTTATAATTCTTGATAAAGAAGTATTCGAATGGTACCAATGGCAGAGGAGAGGTTCCAGCTTATGGTTTTGAATTTAAAATAAAAACGGTAAAATTAGCATATTTATAATAAATACAAGAGAATGGAGGCTTGTTTATAACTTCGAATGAATTTGAATTGTGTGTAATATCACCGTAAAAACCTTGTACTCAAGGTAAACAAAAAAGCAATGTGAACAAACACTTATTTTTGTTCAAAGAATTGTTGGACATAAAACTATCTACTCCTAGCGCAGACCTAAAAAGGGAGTATCGGGATCCAACTAAAATTTTCCCAAAAGAAAAAATAATTCTAGTTATTTTAAGATTTTTTGGTAGACTAAACCCTTTGAAAATTATTTAGATCCGCCTAAATATCAATTTGTTTATAACTTTATCCCATGCGGTGCTTTATAAAGCATATCTATATGATTAGTAAGCTGAATGCATGTTTAAAACGGATCACAAGGATCGTGGACCATTTCCGCTTTTATGTATTTTGTAGCTCCTCCGGAAATATATAGAATCAAGACGATAAAACGCTGAACTTGCTTTCTTAATTTACAAATCACAAAAGAATAATTTACTTGAGATGAAGTTACACCTGTATAAAACTAATAATACTTCATTAATCAGTATTCTTCTCCGGAATTTATTCCAGTTTTGTTAAACAATCATGTATATGTATGATCTTATTCATTTCTTTTTTCGATTTTTCCTTCTAGAGATGAAGAGATGTCTTTTTTTCATTTTATACCAATTTTTTCTTCTAATTGGACGAGATTTTTGAAACGAAAATGATCAGATACAGTAAGCTTCTGCTTCTTGATATTTATACAGTAATACATACAAGACTCGTTTCTTTTACTCGCTTAATGCTTAAGAGCCGAATGAAAGTGTACCTGACAGTTTGTGTTTTATCCTATAACGGACGCAAATCTCGTCCTAATTCGAAAAAAAAATTGAATATGACATATCATATATAGGTTCGAGGAAATTCTAATGATTTCCCCCTGCCTTCTCCACTTTGAGACTGAATAATTGATAGGTATAGGAGAAGTTACCCTTCCTTTCTCTGTATGAAAATGTTATGAAATCATATCTAAATCACGTCATCCGGATAACTACACAATTTGCTACTTACAACGCATGTGGCCTCCCAATGCGGCGCCGACTGTACGGTGGTCTGATTGATGTACACAGTCTTTTGTGTTTATATTAGTGTTTTAATATTGTATTTGGTGCAGTATCTGTGTCTCATTTTAGTGTATGTACTCTGCGTGTTCGAATAGGACTGTTTTTGATGTATTACAATCGAATTTTGTTGGATATCTTCTTCTTTCTTTTAAAGATTATTTGGTGTTTGTCTCTCTGTTAACTCAAAAATGCTGCTGAAATATATGTTATTGCAATAGAATATTCAGAAAAATTACTGAAACGCTTTTAAATAACTTAGAAATAAGTTCTACTCACGTGTCATCATGAGCGCTGCCTTTCTCCGTGTATAGATCCTCTTGTAGTAGATTGGTTTACAGACCATAACGTATCTATTGATGCTAATGTTACACAAGGAAAGAACGCTGGATACCAACGTCAGCATGTTCACATACCCGAAAAACACACACAAAGTATCCGAAAGCGGCCAAGTACCATTGACAATGGTAGCAATGGTCACAGGCATATTTAGCAAGGAAACCAAGAGGTCAGCAGTGGTCAGTCCCAGAATAAAGGCATTGGTCACTGTTCGAAGTTCTCTGCTCCGACATATAATAAACCACATGCAGGAGTTTCCGAGTATAGCACCAATGCATATGATAAGTAGAATCGTTACTTCAATATACATTTCCGTACTGTCTGTCTCTATGCTCTCCTCGCTAATCGTATCGTTGTCACTCATCATGCTGTTGTGCGTTCTTTACGTAGAAATGACTGATTTTCTGACGTATTGATGGCTTTATAACACACGCGGAGTATTATCTGCCATAGAAGTTGTATAAAAACCGTATATACATGTATTCTGTAAAAACTGTTCACACCTTTGTTGATCTGCATGTATCTTCAGAATAGATTTTTTCATGCGTCAATTAAAATCAAGAATAACCGTCATATAGGATTACATTATAGAAATATCCTATACATGAGGATAAACACTTGAAGTCTAAACAGTATATAAACATACTGTAACGTGAGCACGGTGAAAAAATAGAAAGCTTATTAATTTGAGCTCGTCTGAACCGTCACCAGTACTTAAAGTAAATAACTTCCTAAGTATATTGTGACAAACGGTGATTTACATTCGTTATGATCCTTTCACTGTTGAATTTGTCTAATAATTAGAGTTCGTATCTTCTAATACATCATCCGGTTGTAGAAGTGTTTTTGACTCATCTATTTCCGAGTTTCGGATTGTTGAAAAATCGCTTTCCTGTAAAAAGTAATTAAACATAAAAACACCATGCTTAGTAAAGTAGAAAAAGATGATACGGGACTAAAAACTTCAGAATGATAACTGTTAACATTCCGACATTACAAGAAATCAATATTCTATATGTCTTAATACTTTTTTCATGGCACGTGCGGCAGAGCTGGTCCAGTAATCATTCCCTAACACATTCATGATAGTTTCTAAGCCCCACCCACATATAGATTTTAAGCATGAAGCGCATTTATTATATCGTATGTGGTACTGACGAGTCAAATGATCGTCTAACTGCCATAATGAAAAAAATACCTGAAAACAAAAACAATCGATTGTATGGAGATTTCAAGAAATTCTATCATAGATTACAAATTTTTAAATTTTACTTTCCTTTCGACATAGTTTTGTATCCCTTGTTAAAATATTCAGATTATCTCATGCAAATACATGTCCATACATTCATTTTGATTTCATTGACTGAAAAACTTTTCAAAGTCCCCAGCCACTGAAATTTCCAGTACTGTAGGACCGACTTGAATGCCTCATAGAATAATACTACAGTAACTGTTCTAATACTCGAATTAAATAATGCCGAATGTCTGTTTGATTAAAGACAGTCCGACTGTTGAACCTACCTTCGAAAGTATCCGACGTCAATTAACGTCAAGATGTCATTTTAGGGGAAAATTGAGTCTATCAGATTGTTTAAAGAGATTTAAATAATGCAGCGGTCAGGGAAAAGTAAAGGACAATTTCCCTGATTTCTTATCAAGGAGCTGTATCTGTTGAAAGCTTTTGGATATAAAAGGCAGAATAGACAGAATTGATAAGGTTTAAATAAATTGTCGTATATGTAGTCAACCTAAACGAGAACATGAAATTCTCAACAAACAAATGTGGATGTATTCGAAGCAGAAATTGATGCATATTTTTTGATAGGCACTCTCATTAACTGACTTAGTATGGGAGGGGTTCACATAAACTTGATAATGGAAACATTAACACTACAACTAGAGCAGAAAATCTGAAAAGAAGTAAATTTATGTTCAAATGCATTCAATGATACCTAAAAATGGAAAAAAATGTCGTTCTGGATTACTTTGACACATACGAGGCAAATAGGATGTGAAGTCTCAAGCATCATACCCCTTAAATGTGCACTTCTTAACAATTAAACAATAGATATATCTTATGTTACAAGAAATTTAATGTTTTACGTCTTCAAATTTATTAGCATCATTTTACAGCGTGGACCAGACATGCACGTTTCGGGTATTTAACCCTCGTCAGTGATCTTCAATCTAAACATTGTAATATGGCCAAAATCTGTGGAAAACATTTCCTAAATATGCCGAAAGACGTAGCAACTTGGCTGGGATATGATGCTACAGGACCCAGGTTTTAGAAATTTGAAGAAATTTTGTAAACAGAAACTTTCAAATGCGTTTGAAGAAACATTTACATTAATCTGATTTGATAAAATACCTGAAAACGAAAACAAACAATTTCATGGAGATTTCAAGAAATTCTATCAAAGATTGCAATTTTTTTATACTTTACTTTCCTTTCGACCAAGTTTTGCACCTTTGTGTTAAAATATTCAGATTGTCTCATTGCAACTATATTTGCATACTTTCATTTTGATTTCATTGACTGGAAAACTTTTCAAAGTCCCTAGTCGCTGACATTTTAAATGACATAGGACTGACTTGAATGCCTCATAGAATAATACTACTGTTCTAATACTCGACTTAAATAATGCCGACTGTCTGTTTGATTGAAGAATGTCCGACTGTTGAACCTACCTTTGAAGGTATCCGAGGTCAATTATCGCCAAGATGTCATTTTATGGGACAATTGAATCTATCAGATTATTTATAGAGATGGTAATTAATAATGCAGCGGTCAGGGAATAATGAAGGATATTTCCCTGATTTCTTATCAAGAATTATAAGGCCATACCAAATTAATTAAATGTTCTTTGGATTTTTTTTGTGAAAAAAGGGTGAGAGCGAGCGAAAATATGATTATTTTATTTTAAGTATTGCAGCTTTTCAGGTGCGAGCGAGTGAAATAATACATTTCTGATGTTTTCCGTACTCACAAAGGAATCCCCATAGGAATCTGGTGACTAGGAAGCCTGGTACATAGCAGTATGGAAGAGATTTTCGAACATTCCCCGTCCTTGACTTTCAGTGTCATGTATATTGGACAACAAATTTGCTCCCAACCAAATTTTTCAAACGCAAAAAGTGTCATTTTCTTCGTTATTTGCACAATCTAATACTTCTAGAAGCTTTAAAATTTGCAGAAATCAGAACCGACCCTAAAAAATTCTTGAGCCAGAAATTTATTGGTGCGGGCGAGCATTTTATTTTTATGATATTATTTTTTGAACTTTGAAAAATATGGTGCGCGAAATCCAAAGAACATTTAATTAATTTGGTATGGCCTAAGGTATCAATAAATTTTCGTATATGTAGTCAACGTATACAAGAACATGAAATTCTCGACAAACAAATGCTGATGTATTCGAAGCAGAAATTGATGCATAATAATTGATTGGGCGCTCTCGTTAACTGACTTAGAATGGGTGGGGGTCACATAAACTGGATAATGGAAACATTAACACTACAACTATAGCAGAAATTCTGCAATGAAGTTAATTTATGTTCAGATGCATTCAATGATACTGAAAAATGTACAAAATGTCGTTCTGGATTCCTTCGACAACACATACGAGGCAACTAGGCAAAGATGTAAGTTTGAAGCATCATACCATGTGCAGTTCTTCACAATAAAACAATAAATATGTTTAATCATTGACATTAGTCTGAAACTCTTGCAAATGTTTATTCAGAATCATAAATATACGGAAGTGCTCAAACTCTTTACCTTCTTGAAAAATTTTTTAAACCGATTTCATTGCTCCAGACACGTGTTTCGGTTAGTAAATCATCATCAGTGATGCCTCCAGCCAAAGTGATTTTCCGACACAGCCGCCAAAATTCATTTCACTTGCGCCATTCGTTTTTACTTTTTGCATAAAGACGCACGAATTAAATGTCTTGAATGCCCTATGTACTTCTTGGGCAAACATATATATTTTGGACCGCAGTTCACAGTTAACCGTCCATCATTGAGTGGTGAAAAGAATTCTAGAACGCAGTATACAATTCGATATTTGATACTAATGCAATCGACATAAATTCATCTCCTACATTCAATTCTTACAAAATGATTATGGCAATACTTATAAAGAGAGACGATTTTAGCACTGGGAAGAATGAATGATGAAAAATACCAGGAATACCGATAATTTTCAATTATGAAAAATTCTCATCATAATAATACTCGAAAAGATACAGTTGGTAATAGCTAAAACTTTTATAGCTATCCCCTGGTTACGATACTGAAATTTTCTGGATTCATGCCTAGGCATAGACACATTCACACTATAAATTTGGTGAGGATAAATTCCCTTGTTACCGAGGAATGAGACGCAGAACTTTGCCATTATGCAATTCTGAAAACAAAACTCTTAGATAATTCTAAGTCCAAACTTTTATAGTAATACCTTTAGTTAGTAAATCAAAATTTCAGAATAATGGCAACGTTTCTCAAGGCCATGTACAAGGCCATGTACCCTCACCAAATTTATAGTGTGAATGTGTCTATGTGTCTAGGAGATCCCCTCCTTTGTATTTATGCCTAGGCATGAATCTCTGAAATACGGAAGCATAGAGGGGACGTGTGCATTTTATTATGTCGCGACTTATTATCTCGTGGCCACGACTTATTATATCGTGGCCACGACTTATTATATCGTGGCCACGAGATAATTATCTCGTGGCCACGACTTGTTAACTCGTGGCCACGACCTATTATCTCGTGGCCACGACTTATTATCTCGTGGCCACGACATAATTCTACGTTTCTATTGGTTGATTATCTCGTGCGCACGACTTACTAAGTCGTGGCCACGAAATAATTAACCAATAGAAATCTGTACATGAAGTTTATATTTAAGACTGATTTTCAGATATTTATACATGTACTATCCTTTTGTGGTCTTATCGTTTCTCTTGGCTCTACTGAACAAATATTCAGAGCGCCATTGTTATACCTTAATTGTCACGTGTGCTAGTACAAAATTTTAAACTTGATCTTACATTTTTACCTTATGACCTTGACGTTTGACCAACTTCGCATATAATTTTTTTCTCCTTTTCTTCATATTATTCAACATTTTGATTATTGTATTTCACACAAAAGGAGAGGGGGTCAGGCACTCTCCTCCCAGCGCCTTCTTTTTGTACAGATATCTTCAAGGGCGTATGAGCAGGTTGGTAATATGGCATGCATTTTAAAAGGTGATCTTTCGTCAACAGAACAAATGACTATACATCCGATTCTTGTCATTTTAATCTAATTTTTGTTTGTTTGGTGGTTGGGGGAAGAGGGCTAGTCAAATTAAATGTATCCCCTCCTACTATGCAAACAAGATAACAAAATTATTCATACAAATATATCATTACGACACACAATAATTTGTGACCAGTGGCGGATCTAGGATTTCAGATAGGGGAGGGGCGAGGGCAAAGTTCAGTTTCAAGGAAATTTTTTACGGAAAACTGACGAGTGAAAATAGAAATAATTCTAATTCCTTCCGCTCGGTTCCTTGATAAATGTCTTATATGACTGAAAGATGATTGGCAAAAATTTTTCAGAGTTAAAATGAAAATGAAATACAAATACACATGTACTTTCTAATTCCAATGTATTTGGGTCTCTACATAAAACTCAAAGTCCATGCATATTTAAAAAGAAATTCGTGGAAATGAGGGTACATAGGTAAAGCTAAACAATGTGAAAGTGATAGTAACCGAAACCAGCGAGCGACAGCGAGCCAACAATTTTTTTCAAATACATGTACTGACAAGAAAATTCGTAATTATTTAGATTTTAATAGCAAATAAATTAAGAACGTTTGAAAAAATATTGACCGCCAAAGAGGAGGATAGGGATCGACCCACACGACCGCACTTGATTCGTTATTGATCCATTCAAGCAAAACAAAAAAATAGTGCATGAGCTGAAGATGAGCATGATATAAAATACGGTGATAGGGCGGCCCCACTGTCTTCCTCCTCTAAATCTGAGTTACTGTTCGCAACAAACACTTATTCAAAACATTGAACTGTAAGACTATACCAATTTATCAACGTTTTAAGAAAAATATGAATAAATAAAACGTAAGTAAACGAAAAATAAAACTCACATATCAAATTTAAAATATGCTGAGTAAATCTGTTAGTTTCACCCCCTGGACCTTGACATGATTATTCGATCGAACGGACGCGGCTATCAATACTAGTAATTCTTCTGAATCATTTACAGAAAATGGTGTGTATATCCGGAAATTGTGAGCACAACCCACTGTTAATCTGATGTATATATATAGATCTCTTAGAGTCTAACATCTATTAACACAGAAAGCCTTTCAAATAAACTCATATTTCAACTGAATTCAGTTATAAAAACAAATATATGTAGTGATTTTTGTCACAAACAAGGTTTGCAAAATAATGTTTCATATGAAAGTGGAGCTTCTGTCATGACGAAATCCCTAAAAAGTTAGTTTAACTCTATTTGATTGTTGAAGAAATATACAAAAGCCAGGACAGCAAACACGAAAAAGCCAGGACAGCAAACACGAAAAAGCCAGGACATTCAACTTAAATTTTTTTTTGTATTTCCGCTTTGTATTGTCGTTTTATTTCTCGAGAAAAATATGGACGAGAACATGAAATTTAATCAAAAGATTCGAAATCTCTCAATTTAATGAAAAGAAGAAATTCGGTCTTATAATGTATTTACAATGTGTAATGAAAAGACACGTATCCCATGATTATCTACACGTCCGTTTGTTAATAAAAATATGAAAATTTGCCGATTTTGCTTGGTACGACAATCACTCTTGGATTATTTGTCCAGTGAGCTAATATGACTTTAACAAAAAACAATAAAACGCATGTATAAATTCTAAAAATATACTCAGTCACTTTTTTAAATATTTCATAGCAATTCTCTGTAAGCATTTAAACAATTTCGGCACGCATGGTCTCCGATTTTCATGAAATTTCACACATAAGTAGGGACCAATGAAAAATGGAAAATTTGACAAAAAAATTAATTCTAGGTCATCTGGTTACCATGGCAACGGCCTTTAAAGTTGAAAAATTTGCAAAACTGAGCTAATTTGAAGCTCTATAATTTGGTCTGTATGTGACATGAATGGAAGATTTTTTATGCATCCTAAAGATTAGGACATAAAATTTTAAATAAGCTCACTATCAGTGTCTGATATTGTAAAAAGGCTGGTTACCATGACAACATAATTAGCTAATTTTGATATATTGATTTCAAAATGCTGTTTGTATTTTCCAATTTCTCTTCTCTCTTGATGGGTATATAATAAGGAAATAGGATTTATTATATAAAATGAGCAAATTCAAGATAAACCCACAAGTTACTATGTACATAAGTTACCTTGGCAACGGTAACTATGGTCTTGAATATTACTTATTTTGCAACTTTAGACTAATTAAAAAAAATTTTGCATCATGATGAACAGATAAAAATTGTTGGGAAATATCCAACACAAAGAGCTCTTTCAAAAACCGTGAAAAAGCTATGGGGAACATATGTTACCATGGCAACCATTTTTTATTATTTTCATAAAACAGTAATTATTAATCCCAGGAAGTTCAAATTTAATAACAATAAAGATCAAGTAAGCCTCTATCAAAATATAATGAAAAAATTTCGAATAATTAATGGTTGCTATAGTAATTTGGCCATATATTACAAAAATAAGCATTTCTTGTTGTTTTTCGAAGTCTTTTCCTCAAAAAATAAAACAGGCTTACACAACCTTTTTCACATATTAGATAAAGCAAAGTCTAAATTTTATTTTAGATTTTAAAACTTTCAGATTACTTAACTTTCGATGCCCGTATCCAAGGACTCAAAGTGGGTCTGTGTGCAATTTTTACACAATCGTTCTCATAGCAACGGGCTTTTTCCTGAACATTCTTAAAAAATTTTCTGTCGTGTAATGAAAGATCTACTTGAATACATTAATTAATTTTCATCACTTTGAATTACAATTCAATGATCTAGTAAAAGAAGGACTCTAAATATTGTCCAAAATTGCTTTCATTTTTGCGATTTGAGGTCATGTTGCCATAGCAACGAACAGAAACTTTGTCCCAATGTAAATGCTTATGTTTTATTTGCATAAAAAATTCAAAAATGTAAGCAATTTATCGCTGAATTTTGAAAAAATGCCAAAAATACTATTTTTATAGGGTACCTGTGTTGTTGCTATGGAAACATATAGATAAGACCATAAACCCAACATTATTATTACTTAACTTGAAAGAGCAATGATAGGGTACTGATAATTAATTAGTGTTTGTTTTAGGTTATGCTGCATAAATTATGTATGTGACTTCAAAAACGCCCAAAAATGCATTTTTTCAATATTCAAAGTCCGTTTCCATGGCAACCGGATGTGATATTAAGAAAATTTTTGATAAATTTTTACTTTTGGGTCAGACCCATCCTTATGTACAAATTTTATCAAAATCTGAGACATGCCGTGCCATGCGTCCTTCATAAAAGTGCAAATGCTTACAGAGAATAGCTATTAAATATTCACTAATTTCATTGGTTAATTATTTCGTGGCCACGAATTAGTAAGTCGTGCGCACGAGATAATAAACCAATAGAAACGCAGAATTATGTCGTGGCCACGAGATAGTAACTCGTGGCCACGAGTTAATAAGTCGTGGCCACGAGATACTAAGTCGTTGCCACGAGTTACTAAGTCGTGGCCACTAGTTACTAAGTCGTGGCCACGAGATAATAAGTCGTGGCCACGAGATAATTATGTCGTGGCCACGAGTTAGTAAGTCTTGGCCACGAGATGATAAGTCGTGGCCACGACATAATTATCTCGTGGCCACGAGTTAGTAAGTCGTGGCCACGAGATAATAAAAAAAATCGCACATGTCCCCTCTATGCTTCCGTACTGAAAAATTCAGGGACTTAGAATTATTATAGAGTTTTTCAGAATTTCAGTAATATTGGCAAAGTTCTCGGTCTCACTTCTCAATCATAAGGATATGTACTCTCAACAAATTTATAGTGTGTATGGGCCTAGGCATGAATCCCTGAAAATTTCAGTATCCTAACCAGGGAATTACCATAAAGGTTTGAGCTATAACTAACTATGTATTTTCAAGTATTATCCTAAATAAATGAGAATTTTTCAACATTGATACTTCTTTTTTTTATTCTTTGTATTTTACTTCAACCCTTTTCCCCTATTATAGTTCTTCCCCATTTAATTAGTATTTCAATAATCATTATGTAAATATCAAATGTAGGGGATAAAGTTATGGCGATTGCATTATTTGTAAATATCGAATGGTGAACTACATTTTAGAATGCAGTTCATCATTCCATGCTGAACATTAAACCGCGTTCCAAAATATGTTTACTTCTTGTAATTTGTGTAAGGAATTGGTACCTTAGTGTAATTATTTTTATTTAGGGCAATTTTAGGGTAGAGAAAGAAAGCAAAAAAAAAAAAAAAAAAAAAAAAAAATCCAGTTTATGAAGCTGTGTCACATAGATATGGTACGAATTTCCATTCTAGGAAATTTGAGAAATTTGGAGAAAAATAACTCGTTCATAATTGTCAAACTCATGTCTGGTCCACGTTGCCAATTTATCTGTTCTTAAATGATGCTATTCAATTTGAAGACGTTTACTCATACGTGGATATGATCCTAATGTCACCAGACGGACACTAGGCTTGGTACTTGACCAATCTACAGTCTTGTACCAGCGCATCCTTGAAACTTGCACTCTGACTGACTGTGACGACGGGACTCCATAACGGGCCCTGTCCAAACCTCTTTAGAGAAGACAGGGCTCGACCACCTGTCCTTTCTGAACGTCAGTCGGACTCCTCGGGTGATTACATACATGAGCTCGCTACAGCCGGCAGAGCACGGACTGACTGTGTTACGCACGCCCTCTTTTTATATCCATTTACATATTCATATATGTTGCTGGGGCCCCAACGTTTTGCGGTCTTGTTTGTGTGGGGTCATTTAACAGTGAGGTGGTTGTTTACACCACAATTGTACGATGTTCGAGACCTCTGGGTAATTGGAGAGGGTTGTGTGCACGTAATCCAGGATAACCACACCATTTGCTCCTTGCGTGGTAAATGGCCGTCAAAAGTCGGCAACGGTTGCCCATTGGTCTCGTCGGTTTATGTGTAGTCTTTTGTGTTTGATATTTACATGTCGTATGTCTCTTTTTCGTGTCATAGTATGCTCGTCTTTTGTGTTTTTGCATCGGGTGCTTTGGTCTTTTGCTGTTGGTGTTGCAACAGGGTCTTGTTGGAGATTCCCTCCCTTCTCATACGTCGACTTAATCAAAAGAAATTGTTTTAATTGGTGTTTATCGGTCCGTGTACTAAACCACAATTCAATTTTCCATTTTGGAAATGGTAATGAAAAATGGAAAATTGAATCAATATTTCATTTTTCATTTTCAATTTAGTAAATGAAAAATGGAAAATTGGATCAATTTTCCATTTTCCATTTTAAAATTTCAAATTGAAAAACGAAAATGGAAAATGGACTCAAATACGCTGTATTAAACCACAATTCAATTTTCCATTGCAAAAGTAAAAAACGAAAATGGAAAATTGAACCCATTTTCAATTTTCAATTTTCATTTTGAAAATGAAAAATGAAAAATTGATTCAATTTTTCATTTTTGATTTTAAAAATGAAAATTGAAAATTGAAAATGGGTTCAATTTTCAATTTTCCTTTTTAATATTTTATTTTCCTAATGAAAAATAGAAAATGGACTGTAATAGGCTGTACTAAACCACAATTCAATTTTCCTTTTTCAAAATCCGTAATGGAAAATGAAAAATTGAGTCAATTTTCCATTTTTACACTCCGCGCGTAATGCAAAAATGAAAAATGAAAAATTGAATCCATTTTCAATTTTTCATTTTTCATTTTCGATTTAACGACACACGACCTGTACACCCCTATCACTATAATCCAGAGGTCCCGCGATTAGCCAATCAGAGCGCTCGTTTCAAACGTAAACGAAAGTCTCTATCGGCAGCTTGCCCTGTAGTTGTATATGTTTTTAAAATAGTTTTATGAAATATGTTATATTAGACACATAAATTTATGCAGCTCTCTCGTATTTTTATAACAAAGTTATATGACAAGGCAATGCGATAAGCATATAAAAGATCATGGACTTTAAAGCTTCCTTGTTATCGCCTTATTTCGAGTAAATCTAACAGAAATATGTTTTTTTGCATAAATCCCTTTTTATCCGTCCAATCTCCATAACCCGGTTGACGTCTGTGTTGTCGAGAGGTTATTCTACTTAACAGAAATATTTTTTTTTGCATAAATAACTTTTTATCCATCCATAACCCGGTTGACGTCTGTGTTGTCGAGAGGTTATTCTACTGCCATCGCTGTATATCCGGTCATACTTTGGATGTTGTACACTACCAGGGGTGGATCCAGAGTGGAAAGCGGGAGAGTGGGGTGTTGCATCGGCCCAAAGGGTCGATCCGAGGTACGAAATGCCCAGTGTTGGAGAAAACGGGAGGTAGAAGTCCGGGGGGGGGGGCGCTCCCCGGGAATTAAAAAAAATATAGAATAAAATTGTGCAATCTGAAGCATATTTCTCCTTATTATCTCGAACATCAGGACCATTTTAGGAATACCAGTTCCAATTAGTAGGGAGAGCCTGGGTTTATCTCGATCTTTTTTTTTTTTCAGATTATTTGTACTTTAATACTTATTATTTATTTGTCCCCACAGTTACAGTGTTACATGGACATAGAATTAGAATATTAGTATGATATGGAGTAAAATTTGTTTCCTTCATTTTTGTTTGTTTGTTTTTTTTTTTTACATAATTTCCAAGTTCAATGTTTAATAAATGTCATTTCTATGTTTTAAACAAAATTTGAAGACTAAAAAATCCTTCTATAAGCATAAAAGCGTGAAGGTTCCTATCCCCGTACCATTTATATGTTTTGTAAATCATTTGACATGTTTATATGATTGTTAATTTTCCGATAAAATGTAGAAATTGAACTGAAAGATATGATAACTAGTTGGAATAAGGACCAATTTTCGGGTATAATATGAACAGAAACCCCCTGCGCAATGTACACTACAAAATTTTGCAATAAATATTGTTTGTACGAACAAATTTAGAACCTAAAAAAATTGGATTTTCAACCTCAATAAATTCTCAAATAAGGTATCGATATATGATTGAATACATATAAAAAGGTTTTTTTTTCTAATTGGTGAATTCTGCTGAACATTAAGCAATTTTTACTGATGCGTTTGCAGTTTGTTTTTTTTCGATTGCTGATGTTACCGAAAAAAAAAGAAAACCTAGGGGGTCCCATAGGGGGGGGTGGTGCCCATGGGGGGCCCCATGGGAATTTGCACCCCCCCCCCCTCCCCCCACCACCACCACCACCACCACCCATCCCCTAAATCCGTCCATGTACTGTTGAAACTTAAGTGGATGGATAGATGTTGATTTCTAGCATCTATAGATAGTAGATATATCAAATTTTCATTCCGATATTTTGATAACTTCATGGGAAAATAAATGATAAAGTTCTCTATCTTCTTACGCCTGCTGAACAGCGCATGCCTCCTATGTCACATGTATTTCAAACATTAATATTGTTTTCATAGTACAATCCTCTACATGGTATCCACATGATAGATTTAATGTAGTAGTGACATTGTATATTTTAGTTTCGTAACAAGTACTATAAGGGACGTACATATACCATGATATACGTGCCTGGAACTATATTGTATTTGGTTTCTTATATAAATTTATTCTATACATGTATACATGTATTTTAATCAGTACTAATCAAATATTCTGGCACATGTTGCAGATCAAAATATATGGTAAAAAAAAAAAGGGGGGGGGGGGGGTTGAGGACTTTGCCGGATTTTCACTAAAATATTAGTTTACCGTCTATTATACTGATTGATCAGTGTCGGAGCGTAGCTTCGATGTGGACGATTAGCAGGGGCCGGCGGGCTTAAATCCTCAAATAGGGGGGGGGGGGGGGTGCATAATTATACACTTTTTGTGAAATGACTCGCAAGGCCCGAGGGGTCTATGTGGGGAGGGTATATAGATGGAAGATGATGGAAAGGAGTTCGGGGGCCTCCCCGAGAGGATTTTGAAAAAAAGTCAAGCAAATCTATAAACCCTCTGTCCCATGAATGCGTCGTGTCATGGTTTGGCAAACCTACAAACGGATAACTTTGGCGAAAAAAAATTGCAAGTAACATTCTTCAGGGAAAAATATTTAAACCACAAAATAAACTTTGAAGTCCGATTAAATTTAAAAATCAAAATATGGGGAATGTAAAAAGATTTTTAAAAATGCCTCGGATTACACCATTTTGTCATAAAAAGCCGAACATTTGGCGTACGATTTTAGATTATTTTGGGGGTTTATTTGTTCATTTTTTTCCAAGATTTACAATGATTATTGAATCGATTTATTTTGATTTTGACCATGCATAGCACCATTACCTTTAAAATGGGCTCGAGAATCTATCATGCTCGCTTGATGTCAGTAACGCTGCGCGTGCAAACAACGTCTACCCCTGCGTTAATCCAATTATCTAATTAGCAGTGACTATGTGTATTATTAATTTAACTTTTGACTGTCAGACGGAAATATTCAATGTCTTTTAAAACGCCATTATCTAGAGCATGTTCACGTTGCAGACCCGTTGGACTTCACAATAAAATCAACAGAAAGTCTGAAATATGGGCTAGTTTTATGTTACTTTCACGGTGTCTTCACTAATATATTTTATAAAGAAGATATATTTTGTTCTACAGTACTATGGAGTAGACGTGATAACGGGTCGCTCCGCTGATTTTGAGATTTTTAAAAGTTTTAAAATGGTTTCGTAGAGTCTCAGCACAATACTTTACAGTATGTTTGTAAATAAATTGTATGGTGGACTGAGTTGGATGACTATAAGGGGAGGTTGGAGGCAATTAAAACACACACCCATATTTCATAATTTTTATTTTAAAAACATATAAAATGTTATTTCCACAACTACAACTGTTTATTTGCGAAGCGAGAGAAAGGGCAAGCTGCCGATAGAGACTTTTGTTTACGTTTGAAACGAGCGCTCTGATTGGCTAATCGCTGGACCTCTGGACTATAGAAATAGGGGTGTGCAGGTCGTGTGTCGTTAAAACAAAAATGAAAAATTGAAAATGGATTCAATTTTTCATTTTTCATTTTTGCATTAGCGCGCGGAGTGTAAAAATGGAAAATTGACTCAATTTTTCATTTTCAATTACGGATTTTGAAAAGGAAAATTAAATTGTGGTTTAGTACATCCTATTACAGTCCATTTTCTATTTTTCATTAGGAAAATAAAATTTTTAAAAGGAAAATTGAAAATTGAACCCATTTTCAATTTTCATTTTAAAAATGAAAAATGAAAAATTGAATCAATTTTTCATTTTTCATTTTCAAAATGAAAATTGAAAATGGGTTCAATTTTCCATTTTCGTTTTTTACTTTTGCAATGGAAAATTGAATTGTGGTTTAATACAGCGTATTTGAGTCCATTTTCCATTTTTGTTTTTCAATTTGAAATTTTAAAATGAAAAATGGAAAATTGATCCAATTTTCCACTTTTCATTTACTAAATTGAAAATGAAAAATGAAAAATTGATTCAATTTTCCATTTTTCATTAACATTTCTGAAATGGAAAATTGAATTGTGGTTTAGTACACGGACCTTTATCTTTAACTATAATTCAAAAATTAGCAATTTCAACGATGAGCATGATCTTATCTTAAAATTGTAACGTAGGATGTTCTTTTTTTCTTACAAGTAACAATTTAGGACATTCTAATCTGGAATTATGAATCGAGGGTACTTTATAATTATATCTGTACATGAATAAACCTTTTTACAATCTTGCTTGAAAGCACAAAATGTCCGAGTCAATATTTTTTGGCGTTGTTTTACATTATAACGTCACTGTTAACAGACGCAATCCCACGTTATAATGAAAAAAGGCGCCAAAATTTGCCTGTCTCGGATATTTTTCATCATTTTGTCAGCCATTTTAAATTTTGGGAAGTTGCCTACTAGAGTGGTGACTCGCAATTTCTGAATAAACTTGGCTTCATATGAATATTGTCTGATAGATTCGGCTCTCTGTATATATTGTCTAAATTATTTTCTGTTTAAGAACATAAGAGTAGCGCTCAGAAACATTTTTCACCCGTTTCATCACTCCATATCTAAATAAACAGAGTAAAAACCGTCTCAGACTGTACTGTTGTTTGTTGTTTGTGAGCTTCATTAGGAGTTTTCGTACTTTCAAATATCAATTTGTGCAGACAAGCAACAACAGGTTAATTATTTCTTGTATTATTATTCCCCAAATGGGTTGTCTATAATGATTATATTATTGACAATACATCAATTCCGTTGACGCATTCGTTGCCTGATGCCAAGATAAGGTCAAGTCGATATACTGCAAAACAACGTCTTCAAATTTCAAAAATCTAAAAGCAGAGTATTTCTGTAATTTCATGTAATTCTTCAGATTATTGAAACGTTGACTTATTAAAGCAAGCGCCAATAGGACAGAGTAGAATTTATACAGTTGATATTACTCTTTTTGGGTCTTCTGATTCTGAATTTCTGTTTTGGGTGTTTGAATTCCATTTACTTATCTTGTAATAATTAAAAGTCATGTGATCCTGCAATCTGGTACAGGAAAAAATAAATAACAATTTCCCTCAATGATATAAACTATTGTTGAGGGAGACCTTACCGCTCGTTATAATCTACTCCGATTTCATTTAATGTGAATTTTCAAAATATTTTCTGCAGAGGCTTAGATGAAATTCATTGAATATTTCATTTTAATAATATCTATCTCCTAAGAACACCACGAATAGAAAACTTATAATTTATCAGTAAAGGATTGCTTAGGTCTGAATATGATGAAAAAACATTTTAGCAAACTGTGAATGTCACATATAAGTTTTTTCCTTTCGTTAGAAATATTTAAACTGCCACGTATCGAAAAAAAAAAAAAAAAAAATTCAAATTTACCTGCATCGAAAATTAAGCGCTATATCTGTGCTATGATGCATCCGTCCTGAATGACTCCTTTTCAAGAAAGAAAGTTTTGAAAACAAATGAAAGAATTTGTATTATGCAAACATTCACAAGAAGAAATCATTAAATCAAATTTGTTCCTCATCCTCAGCAAATGTCTTTGTGTAGAAAAGAAACACGTACATTTCAGATTCTCCTAGAAACCTGCCGCTTAAATTAAACGTCACTGTACATTTGGTTAAGTCGATAAAGGATGTCGCTGAAAGGTTTATCGCTAACATTTCAACACAGGCTTCGCATCGCGGGACGATTTATTGAGTAATTGTTTATTACGTAGATAATTAATTTGTAAATTATGACAAACTGAAGTTTCTATTCTCCAGATAGTGATATGAATGCATAATAAGTATAAGAAATAATCCATAATAATCCATAATGTACCTTATGGGCCTTTAAAGACCTATTCAAGCAATAGTGTCCATAACGATAATATTCTTGTGAATGACCCTTCACAAACAATACCATGGAATTCTGTATAATAGAAAATTTCTGCATTATCATCGTTTTGCACGTGTTTCTATGCACGGCGTGGTTTGCCACGCGTGCACTGACCAAGTATAGTTTGGGAGAAAAGCAAGAGCTCTATTTACACGGTGTGTTTCTCGATACGTGTTAGCGCACGCTCGGGAAACCACGCCGTGTTGATGGGGCTTAACGTAAAAGCAATGAAAGGCCGGGTTTTCAACCGAGTGGTCATTAATATGCATAAGTGGCTTGGGCTTTGTGGGCGTGATATACCTGCTTTGATGACAGCGGCGTCTACTTAAGTGATGATCCTAGAAACGCGAACTGTGTGTTGCATCAAAGACACACCGACATATAAACTTGATCATGCTAATGAAATACCCAAATATTATCTGTTTTTTTTTTTTTTTGCAGTCAATCAAAACTTGAGAGGGGAATAAAGGATAAGTTAGACTGATGAGATTTAGTTAAGAGATGTTAACCCTACAGCGGTCAGTAAGGAAATGACAGAAAACCTGTCTTCTTTTATAGTCCCCACCCGGCCTTTGAGAGCACAAAGTGATGGATGTGACCCCCCAACATCACAACACTGCAGTGACAACACTTTAAACACTCATTATACGAGAAAGAAGAGCAAACAGACAGTGACTATCATATCGCATCATTGAAACAAAAAAAATGACTTCACCAAAAATGAAGAACCACAACAAAAACAGCATCGACAGAGTCCAATTTTCAAAACGACGTTAAAGGTGGGTGGCGCCATTGAAATTGATACACACAAAGACTACCTTATGCAAAGGTAATCCGTACAATTTACTACCAAGTAAAACACCAAAACACCCGATGCAAAAACACAAAAGACGAGTACAGCACGAGACAGAAAAGAGACACACGACATGTAAACATCAAACACAAAAGACTACACATAAACCGACAAGACCAATGGGTAACCGGTGCCGACTTTGGACGGCCATCTGTCACGCAAGTAGCAAATGGTGTGGTTATCCTAGATTAAGATAAGAGTATTCTTGATGTAAGATGAAGAAAGAGCAAGACATCAAAATGTAGGTTCCAAAGCAAAAAATGAAGAATAAGCGGTAAGGGTCATGTCTACTTGAAAAGGTTGGAGCAGAGCCCGCCATGGAATTCCGACGACAGTGTCAGTCACTGTGAAACATTAATCTTTTAAAGAATGTGCTGATATTAGGCTGTAGATGGATCAAGTATCTTATAGTGTCATTTTGGTATAACATTACCGTGTTTATCATGCGATTGATGACACTGGTGCATTTTTTATGGAAATCCAGTGTACCTTAGAACCTCCATATATTTTGTTTATCAACTCACTTAAAAAGAAAATTCATGAACTCCCAAAGGATTATACTCAATTATATGTACAAAGGACAGCAATTATTAAAAAATTATTTTCCTGTATTTAGATAATTTCTGTCTAGTGATGAAAATAGCCGCTTTGTAAAAATCAAAATGGATTGTTCGAGGAGCAAATTAACATCAAGGCTTCAATTAATCATATTAAGGTGATGACGATATTATAGTAAGTAAAATCAAAAGTACACGACTACGTAACACTATATGCCAATGACACTTTCGGAACCTGTAAATTGTTAAATTGTCAATGGATTTTATAATTCCCTAAGGTATAGGACGTAATCCGGAATGATATACACACTCTCATTATAATGAGGACAATGCTTCATTTATCGAATTTCAATTTTCAATGTTTCAAATTTGCTATTAGGGTTATAATCCTGATATAAATTGCAATATCATCGATGAATTATAAATCGACTATCTAGATTCCTTAAACTAAAGCTTAGTTGAGCTATTGTCGTAGCGCATTGCATAGCTTCAGTGGAAAACTTTCTGTCACGCTTGACCTAATCTCAGACGTCACTAGAAAGAATTATGGTGAAATACACTGAACAAGATAAAAGCAAATTGAAACTAGCTACCGTTTTGAACAACATGTCAAACCAATTTAAATGCACCAGGCACATTTTTGGAATGGTGATTTTCATCAGTAGTACCTCAAAATTGTTGAAATCTCGTCAGAGAAGACTGGGTCTTGATTCTCTGTGCTATCCTATCTGAAAATTGGTCAGACTTCTCGGGTGATTGATCTTGAACTCGCTTCAGCCAGCAGAGCGCAGACTCTTGTAAGAATACCATATATGTTTTAGACCGATTTACATAGAATCTGTGTTATAAGAGACCGCTGCGTTTAACGATCTAGTTTGTGATGTCAAGGAAAGGAGGGGATCTCCAACAACACTAGGTTGCAGCACCCACAGCAAAATCTCAAAACACCCAGGCAAAAAACACAGAACAGATACCCACAGAAAGAGACGCAAAATGGACAAGGAACACCAACTCACAACATAGAAACATGAAACATAAAAGACTACACATAAACCAACGAGACCAATGGGCAACCGGGTTATCCCCATGGGAAAAGTAAGAAAAATATCACCGTCAACTTACATTGAGAAGTTTATGTTTATACAACAAATGTGTGTCTACGGAGACTTCTGTGTATCCGGATAAGTGGGAGGGTTGTGTACACGTAATCCGGATAACCACACCATTTGCTAATAGCAGATGGCCGTCCAAAGTCGGCGCCGGGTGCACAATGGTTTCCTTCCTTTTATGTGTTTTCATCAATGTTTGATGTTTATGTAAGTCTGTTACGATTGTTTTGTATGATGTTCTAGTGAATATTGTTGTATAATGTCATTTATGTGTCACTTTCTTGTTGGTTTGTTTCGCTGGGTGAGTGCAGGATGGTCATGCTGGAGATCATTCCCGTTCCTCAAGACAAAGTGATTTTCAGTAACAGCCAAATTTATTTTAGTAGCGCTTTTCTATTTATTCTTATTTTGTTTATCTACTCTATAAAGATTACGCGGTTCCAAATTCACTGACGAGGATTAAATACCCGAAGCGTGCATGTCTGGTCCATGCTGTAAATTTATCTGCTTTAAAATGATGCTTATGAATTTGAAGGCGTTAAACATTTGTACCACTTGGTGAGTGTCAACGCTGGTGGAACAGGAGTCCCTGAGGGCACATGTAGCCAAGTTCGATCAATTTTGGTTGATCGTTTTTTCAAACGCATTTGAAAATTTTGGTTAACAAAATTTTCTCAAATTTCTAAAACCTGGGTTCTGTAGCATCATATCCCAGCCATCTTGCTGCGTCTTTCGGTATATTTAGGACATAATTTTCACAGATTTTGCTATATTACATTGTTTAGATTGAGGATCACTGACGAGGGTTAAAAACCGAAAACTTATCTGGTCCATACTGTAAATTTATCTGCTTTAAATGGATGCTAATGACTTTGAAGACGTTAAACATTATTGTAGGGTCGATTCAGTTGAAGTAAAGGCAGAGTATCCCCCAGGTCAGAATTGTGTGTAAGTTTTTGCCTGGATACCCTATTTTTACTCTTCAGAATATTGTACAGATTTTCAAACTAATATGGTTTTGGGAAAAGAATTTTTTATATTTACATTCTATCACCTTTAAAAAGATATTTTCCTACTTTTCCCATGGGGACCAATGTTAAAGTTCAAACGGCTAAGTTCTCCGTATAATCATGAAACCACGAATTTTGTTTGTATATCAGGTTTAACATAAGCTTTGACTATATGGAAATGAAAATATTGTAGAGTTGTTATTTAGGAAATATGGCCATCTGATTCCTGAGGGATGTTCTACCTTAAATGATAATTAATAGTGGAGGGATAGTGCTAGGATGTTAACCTCCTTAGCTTTTTACTTTTGATTTTTATAGATTAAATAAGATATTTCCAAAATAGCTAAGACATATTAGGATATTAAATTGATAAAGGGACAAAACAATGCATTCAACGTGTTTAACTGTTCCACTTTGCAAAAGAAAATAAATAAAGATTAGAAGAAAATTGAAATACGTTGAAAATAAGTTATATTACAACATATCACTGCAGGGTTGAATCCTGGGCAGGTTCAAATAGATAAAAGACGAATCCTCTTTACAAGTCTTCATATCCAGAGCTGCTGTAGAATAAGAAAAGAGTATCTGATAATAATATGATAAACATCAAAGAAGTACCTAACAATTGTTCAGTCTCAAAGTCCAGAAGGCAAGGCT
Organism: Pinctada fucata; assembly: GCA_028142955.1. Taxonomy (NCBI): domain Eukaryota; kingdom Metazoa; phylum Mollusca; class Bivalvia; order Pterioida; family Pteriidae; genus Pinctada; species Pinctada fucata. Next base: position 12,035,238 of record AP027112.1, on the reverse strand, counting down.
TAATCGTGAGAATTCCCGTAGGAGCGATTGCGAACACCGGAATGAACAACATTCCGAAGTGAGACCAGGTGCCCGGGGAGAGCGAGCGTCTCCTGATTGCATGTAACACCTGTCGCAACAGCTCCATGGAAACTTGTCAAATTCGGTGATTGTCTCTATGTACATTTTAATGTACAGATCAAGTAAGTATGTCTTGTTGTGTGATGACGACAGCGATTCAATCACAATGTAGAATGTCAATGATCATTATGGAAATGGGGATTATTATATTACCGTAGCAACCGTATTTCATAGTGAAATATGAAATATCCGCTTATTTCATAGTGAAATATGAAATAGGATGGTCCACTCAATTTTATTTATTTCACTAAATTACTGATCAGGTCTAATAAGAAATATCAAAAACACGTCAATTATTCTTTTTCTTTTAGGTTCATCCTCAGTTTATGAAGAACAGTATGCTTCATTATCATTTTATTTCCAACTACAATATACATTCAGTGTACTAAATACTTAAAATATTCCTTTTCTTACGATATTCACTGTGCTTAAACTAAATGACAATTACTTTTAAATAATCTAGAAGTAGGATTAATAACAACTTAAGGGGATTGGAGAATCGTTATTTTGACACTGTTTTATTGTTCAAACTTACTTTTTCATCTAAACAAAAGATCTACGTTTAAATCGTCTAAAATGTACAAAATATGTGTATGTTGCAGGGTATCATTAAGGTACATTACTCAAAGAAAGGCACACGTTTACTGCAAAATCTTATATTTTTGCTTAAATTGAATTAATACCCATGGAAAACTCAATAAGAATGAATACAAGATTCAACTAATCTTGACAATTGGGCTAGTGTAAGAATTGCAGACACACAGTATTAGCAGTAGTAAGACAACATTTGAGCAATAGCAACGAAATGGTAATAAAATGTCACAATTTGAGGGCTAATATTTGATAATGAAATATGTCATAGACTACATTCATATGCCCTCTAATCAATGTGAACTCCCTGCATGGTACCCTTTTAATAATTTATATGATTTATTGGTGCAATAATTTATAAGTATACCAGATTTTAAGGAGTTCTGACCATTACTTTTAACGCTATTGCAAATTTAGATACAAAAATGTCATGATTTTTGCAAAAAATTCAACACATCGATGGTTTTACTATTCAAATATGATTAAATTTTTGTTAAACACACGATTTTCAACATCAGCATACAAATTAAGCAATACTACGTAATTATAATATATTTTGGAAATCGTCGATGACGTCACACGACACCCGAACCACCTTAAATGAAAAAATCCGGAGCTCCTTGTAGGAAAGCAAATGATAAGACGACCAATTAAAAAAAATCATCGACTATACGTAGATTTATGACAGTATACTTAAGAAGGAAGGGGATCTCCAACAATACCCTGTTGCAGCACCAACAGCAAAGCACCAAAAGACCATATGCAAAAATACAAAAGACGAGCATACTATGAGACGGAAAAGAGACATACGACATATAAACATCAAACACAAATGACTACACATAAACCAACGAGACTAATGGGCAACCGGTGCCGACTTTGGACGGTCATTTGCCACGCAAGTAGCAAATAGTGTAGTTATCCTTGTTTACGTGTGCACAACCCTCTCACTTCTCCAAATACCCAGAGGTCTCGAACATCGTACAATTGTGGTGTAAAACAACCTCCTTACTGTAAGATGACCTCACACAAACAAGACCGCAAAACGTAGGGGCCCCAGTAACACAGATGAATATGTAAATGGATATAAAAAGAGGGCGTGCGTAATACAGTCCGTGCTCTATCGGCTGCAGCGAGCCCATGTATGTAATCGCCCGAGGAGTCCGTCTGACACTCAGAGAGGACAGGTGGTCGGGACCCTGTCTTCTCTAAAGAGGTTTGGACAGAGCCCGCCATGGAGTCCCGTCGTCACAGTCAGTCAGAGTGCAAGTCTCAAGGATGCGCTGGTACAAGACTGTAGATTGGCCAAGTACCAAGCCTAATGTTCGTCTGGTGACATTAGGATCATATCCACGGTATTCGCTATTTTCGAAAACCAGAGTTACTTCCCGTTTGAGACGGTATCTGACGTAGACTGATTATGACGTCATCAAATCTATGGAAACAGTCCTAAAAGTCTGGGAAATGACGGTATAAGGTCGACGTTACCATACCATTTTCATGACGTCACAATGGTTTTACGTCAGATACCGTCTGTAAGGGGAAAAAACTCTGTATTCCGCAAAGACTCAATAAAACTTAAGGTATCCGTTGTACAAATAAATATCAAGACATTTAAGTGTATCATATAATTAGAATCATGGCATATTTTTACCTAAATATACCATATATAACATAACAAATGGTTTCTATCATCAAAGGTCAACATGCCGACCATCGCTCAAGCCACGGAAACTATCCAGACACTGCCGAAGATTATTTTGACACTGTTTAAATGGACGAAACGTCAGCGAGATCTCCATTTGTACATTGATTACATTTATTTACTTTTTCGAATTTTCACAACCGATACTTCAGTGTTTAAGTTCAAAGACTATCATAGCATAACTATCCAATATTTTTTCCGGTAGTTATATTCCAAACATACGAAAAGAAGGTGACAAATAATCAGTAAATGCGAAGCATTTTAGGCAATAATCAGTTCTGTCTTGTGGTTCTATAAAATTTTGTCGTTCATATTTTATCAGTAAAATTTTCACGATTTTGACTTATCCTCTCCAACTACAACACATGATATTTAAAACCACAACTAATTATATTTCTTTTAAAACCTTATTGGAAGCTAGCATCTCCATTTAAACTACAAATAAACATTGCTGTAAAAGCTTATATTTATTTCAAACGTTAAAGAATCAAGCGTGGCAAAAGTGTTCACTTTCAATGAACCAAAATGATACAAAATAAAACACTCTCTTTCCTCATATTCATGAAGTGTAAGAAGCATTCACCAAGCCTATCGTTTACTCGATCGTTCCTTGTGTACAATAAGCTTTCGTTTTTAGAAGGCCTAGCGACTATTAACATTGTTATTGCTCATTCAAGATTGCTAATGATTGCTACAACTAAGTGCTCCGCTTCCTTTGACCTGTTAAAGAACTAATGTACCCATCAAGTATCAGTCAATTACCTTTTATTCCCTTCTGTTGTAATTTCTTACGATCTATGTAGAGCATTAGGTACAGTTCGGGACAATGAACGAATGTTTATGAATGGAAGTCTAAACTTCCTAGATCCAGGGAATTCCCTATCGACAAGTACTATAGAATGTGGAAGAAGAACATTTAACTTTATGAAAAGAAATGACTAGAACGAAGGCTGAACTCGACTGTAGGGTTTGATTTGTCCCTTTTGTTAAGATATTGACAAAATATATTCCATGGTTATTTTTATTAGATTCATAAAATAGTAGGTTTCTTATATTGTTGCAGTATTTTATTAGTTTAAACATATTTTATTTCATAATAACATGAAATAGGATCGGCAATTTTATAATGTAATTTCATTTAAAGCAAAACCAAGCATAAAGGATATGATAAACAGAAATTCCCCAATGGACGATGGTTATTTCTTATTTCTTAGAATTTGATATAATGTAACATTCTTGAGGGATAATCCATAGTTCAATATGAGCAAGTAGAGAACGAAAAAATATTTTTAATCAGTGCTAAGGAAATAAATACTACAAGTCAGTGACGTTTCTGGAAAACCTTATAATTTGTTAAGGTTTGCTTCCTATAAATTATTGAAAGCAACTATTGCTTCCTACGCAAGCAATATGATTTTAAGCAAAACCAATATGATTTAATGACGTATTACATGCATATCCACACCATGAAAAGGACAATGCTACATTCATTGAAATATTCTTTAAAATTGCCATCAGGGTGTTGTAATATTGATGTTTCGTCTTCACATCCATGGCGTTATTTAAAATTATTTAAGTTTCCTCATAACTAACTTTCCTTTTCATGAGTAGCAACATCCCGTCTTCACCTGCTTATTGCGTTTTTATTTTTCAGTTGATACGGCACGCCAGGGCATGTACCAAATATGAAGATTGCATCATTAGAGCCAGACGGCTTGCAAGTAAGCTACTTGTTAAGTGTTATATCACTCAACGGCTGAAATCATCATTGAAAAGTTCTTCGGTCGCTACGGGGATATAATAAATAGATTTACAGCATGGACCATTGAATCCATTGCTCATTTATGTTTACTTAAAACGTAACAGGTGCCTTTGACAAACATGGAGTCGTGCAATTGTATGGTGTTTGAAACAAAAAATGTCAAAAAAATACCTCAAACAAGGCAAAAATGTCATTTTACCATTACGAAATAAATGGGAAAAACATTATCAGAAATTTAATACGAAACTGTATTCAAAACATTGTGTAATGCTGAAGCATTAGATGTGCCAAAAAAATTTCATCTAGAGATGTCATGGAAAGTTTCATTCAATTACAGTATCTGTACCGTAAGAGAGAAAAGCCCTCAAAATCAATTTTTACCAAGGCTGTTTCGTATGTAAAAGAAGCTCAACTACAACGGAAGGGTGTAACAATATATCGATATATCGATACAATGCGATTTTAAAAAAGTCATATCGTATTGCGATAAGAAATGCGTATCTTAATATATCGCGTCCTTATAGATTATATGAATAAATCATTGAATCACTTTGATGTTAATCAGTGTAATTGAAGACTAGCGACCCATGGCCCACATCTATCACAATTGAAATGAATTCTGACAAAAGCAATCAAAATGATTTGATGACTTTTGAGATTTTTTTCGGCAAATGACATTGACAATGTGAAATTCAATCAGAAAATATTAATTGTATGGACAGACATACAAAGAGGAACCAATGATAAAAAATGAAAGGAATCAATAAATTGCAATATATTGCAATACATCTGATAAAATATCGAAATGTATCGCGATTAACTTTTGGCATATCGTTTGACCCCTATACAACGTTGGTCCAATTTGGTCTACAGAATAATGAATTATTCTGAAGACCACAAGAATATTCTCTGAAAATGTAAGGGTGACGAAGATAAACATCGAAGAAGAACCCATGCGTTATTCAGTCTAAAAGTCGAGAGGGACAGTTGAAATCAACAGAATTTCTATTGTAACAGTTGTAGCAGTTGCGAACCCCCCCCCCCCCCCCCGCCTCCCCCGCCAAACCCCCCCCCCCCCAAAAAAAAAACAATGGAACGGTTGGAGCAATTGCGAACACCGGAATAAATAATAATCCGAAATGAGATCATTTGCCAGCATCTCCTGTTTGCATGGTGATTGTCTCATGAGAAATAAAAAACAAACTTCAAAATCTTCAAACATCTTTTATACCGTGGATATGATCGCAATGTCGCCAGACGGACACCAGGCTTGGTACTTGACCAATCTACAGTCTTGTACCAGTGCATTCTGAAGACTTGCACTCTGACTGACTTTGACTACGGGACTCCATGACTGGCCCTGTCAAAACCTCTTTAGAGAAGACAGGGCCCCGAACACATGTCCCCTCTGAATGTCAGTCGGACTCCTCGGGTGATAACATGAGCTCGCTTCAGCCGGCACGGACTGTATTAAGCCCCTGTCACACTAGCGCGAATTTGACCTACGAGTTGTGGCCAGTTACAAATCGCCAAAACTCGTAATGTGTCGCGTAGAACTCGTACAAATGTCTTCACATGTCGAAGAATTTTCGCCTCATGTCACCAGAACTCGGCATGAGGCGGCGAGAATTTTAAACGGTTTAAAATTGTCGTGCAAGTTTTTATGTCGTGTGTATGTTGAAAAGATGTCGCTAAGCTCGTACAGCATCGTGTGCATTTCTCCACTTCTCGCCGCTTCTTGCAAAAAATCAAACTCGTGCGTTAAGTGCCCAGTTTGTATACGAGTTTATACGACATATGTACGATATCTGCACGACATAATACGAGTAGTAACGACCTCTCCTCGACATTTGCTCGACTTTATACGAGTTCTGCTCGACATCTCTTCGACATTTTCTCGGGTTCTGCCGAGTTGAGTACTTAAATCTAGTCTTCAAATGCAGCATGCATAAATGTTTTCATTTTCATAGTAAAGCACCGAAAGAGAACGAAATAAAAAGAGGCCCAAATGGGCTGACATGTTCAAGACGCGCAAGAACTTAACACACACACAAACTCTAGAAAATTGCAATTCATCATGATCAGTTTGTCCATCTATCCTCTTACATCATTTTGTCCTTATATATGAAAAAGAAGAAATCATTCCCCCATCATCAATCTATGGAAGAAGAATCTTGCTATAAGACATTGAACACCTACTACGTGTATGTTCTAGTACATATTATTGCATCTATAAAGACTTAAACGATAAATCAAATATATTTCTTCAGCTGGCCAGATTAAAAAAAAGTTCATTTAAGAAACTTAAAGATATTCTATTTATATTCTGGTTGTATTGAAAAAGATTATTGAAAAGAACAAATTTGACAACTGCCCCCCCCCCCCCCCTCCTTCCCTAGGCGGAATGGTTACTTTACGGTACGTATTTTAATTTTCAGCCAAAATGATAATGAAAGTAATGAAAAAGGGAAAGAAAACAACCTCATTTTTATTATGTACATAGAGTCCATGTTCGCCTCTTGGATAGAACAATCTTGAATTTTTACATTACAAGTAGATTCCCTATGTTAAACGTCAAATAGGCAACTATAATTATATTCCAATAACTTGGGTTGCTATTGTGACGTCACTTTCAAGTTTCGCAGGTAGGGAGAATTTACCAACGTTAAAATGTATTTGACATTGTTACATGCAAAATGTATGATGTGAAAGCAAATTAAAAATGGCCGATGATTAGAATAAATGTAAATATAACTTATGGTGCTCATGGGTGTATAATTCCGGTTGGGCAAGTGTACAATTTCCGAGAATCGCTGCGAGATTTACGGAATTTGCACGTGACCCACCAGAATTATACATCCATGAACACCAAGAGTAAAACAATCATACCTTAAATATGCACCCTTCTTGGACACTTAGATTCATTACTTTTACTAAATAGATTGTAGAAGATATTTTTGCAACATTTTTTTCTGAATCTATCTTTGAAAGAAGTTATGATAATTAAGAAATCAAGAATCATCACCGAAAGTGTATCGTGTTATTTACATGATCTTGTACGTTGTGCAGAAAATTCATTCAAATTGTTATGCAGATTTGAGGAAGAAAACGGAGAATAAATACATGCCAAACATACAAAAGGAAGATGATGTCGTGAACAAATCGCAGAGATGTTTCTTAAACTCGTTTGTGTTCGCCAAATGTCGTACTGATCTCGAAGAGGTCTCGAGCAAATGTCGATCTCATGTCGTGATCACAAAAAATCAAGACCATTTCGGGGAAATTTCGGCGAGTTATAACTTTATAGCTTTACGTACGTACCCTCTTTTTATATCCATTTACATACTGTGTTGCTTGGGCATATGCGTATTTCTGTCTTGTTTGTGTAATCATCAAACAGTAGGGAAGTTGTTTTACACTATAATTGTGCGTTCATCGAGAACTTTTGGTAACAGGAACAGTGGGAGAGTTGTACGCACGTAATGCAGATAACCACACCGTTTGCTACTTGGAAATGGCCGTCCTAAGTAGGCACCGGTTACCCATTGGTCTCGTTGGTTTATGTGTAGTCTTTTGTGCTTTAATGTTTCTGTCTCGCGTGTCTCCTTTTTGCCTCTTGCTGTGCTCGTTTTCTGTGTTTTTGTACCGATGTACGGTGTTTTGCTGCTGATACTGCAACAGGGTCTGGTTTGAGATTCCCTTCCGTCTTCAATTTGATTAATTATAATCAACATTTTAACCCCGCCCCCCCCCTAAAAAATCTCTGTGGTAACAAAGTTCTTTTTTGTTTTCTTTATGAACTCAATAAAGCAACTGTAATCAGCACGTTACATCCTCCAAGCTTTTACAGGATATTCTCTTAAAAGAAAAAGTCATATGTTGCGTCGTGAACGATTAAATAACGAACCCTCTTGGGAGGGTTGTGCGCACGTAATCCAGGATAACCACACCTTCTGCTATGTCCATGGCAGATGGCCGTCCTAAGTAGGCACCGGTTGCCCATTGGTCTCGTTGGTTTATGTGTAGTCCAATGTGTTTGATGTTTCTTTGTTGTGTGTTGACGTTCCTTGTCCCTTATTCGTCTCTTTCTGTGATTGTCTGCTTTGTGTTTTTGCATTGGGTGTTTTGGGGTTTTGCTGTGGGTGCTGCAACCTGGAGTTGTTGGAGATCCCCTCATTTGTTTTCTGTCAATTTCTTAGAAATTAAGGCGGTAAACACTGATTAAAACCAAAGTTTTTTATCCTCTATTTGAAGAAGTAAATAGAGCATTCACCAAGACTATCGTTTACTCGATCTGTCATTTATTTTTACTCCGCGCCTGATTTAAGACCTAATAGATGTAAACTTGGTAATTGTTCATTCATGGTCACTTATGATTGCTAAAACTAAGTGTTCCGCTTCCTTTAACATGTTAAAAAAGTAATATTCCATCAAGTAGCAGTCATAATCTCTCCTAAAGTTGTAAATAATAAGGTATGTAGAGCAATAGGTACATTTCGTGACGACAAAAGAATGCTTTATAATAGAAATCTTAACATCTTGCGTTCACGGAATTCCCCATTGATAAAGACAATATCGCATTGAAAGTAGTGAACATTTACTATGGGGAAATACAATGACTTGAACCTTTCTTGAATAGAATGTGTAAGATTTGATTGATGTCTTTTGCTAAAATATCGACCAAACACATTCCATGGCGCTTTAGAAAGGAATCACAAGTCGAACCCTGTCATTTGCATGTCTGGTCCATGCTGTAAATTTACCAGGTTTTAAATGATGCTATTGAAATTTAAAGACGTTTAACATTTAATGTATTCTAAAATAAAAAAGTAAATAATATGTTTGAAAAAAAAATTGAATGGAATGATAACAATGAAACTAAAACAACAAGTACATGTACAGTTCATTACAACAAAAGAGTAGAGTGTAAAAGAATGAAAATACATACTTCTTGCATGTCTTGAATTCCATATTAATAAAGCAAATGCAATATTGAATAGAGTGAACATTAATTATTATGAAATGAAGGGGTTTGAATGTATTATGGACTTGGTTTTAAAAGCACGATATCCATGTAATTCTTTTCAGGGAATTAATTATATTGAAGAAACAGCAAGGGAGACAGTTGAATATTATTAAATATACAAATATGAAATTGATTTTTTCGTCATTCAGAACAACAGAATAAATGAATTAAAAAAACTTTAAATAACACTTTAAGTTTCTGGATAGTGTCGTTTCACAACTTACTTTTCATCCTTGTTGTTGATAGCCAATAAAGGCTAATATACATACTTCCCACTATAAATAAGTACATTGTACCCAGATTGTATAAATATTAGAAATTTCATGAAAAGCTGATCCCATTTTTTTCTATTCTGAGCTTCTAAATGCATGCACATTTTCAATATATTCTTTGAATAATTTATCCCTATACAAAAATGGAAAAAATTTTAAGAATATTTTTATCCTTTTTTGCATGTGAAAAATTGACATTTTTGGGGAAAATTAGCAAAAATTAATAAATAAAAGATTTAGCCGAAAATTTTACTTGAATTGATTGCAGTGTGGTTAATCTTTAGATTTTCAAAACTCTCTATTTTTTTATGAAAAAAGGGGAAATTCATTAGGTGGGTACTTATTTAAGGTAGGTTGTGTAGAATTATTTATATGACGTACGTACAACTGAAGGAGAGTATTGATATTTAAAATTCTATCAATAACTTGAATTCCGATAGATATGCAAACATTGCCTCGGAGTTTGCTTTCAAAAGTTTCGAAAGGATGATGAACATAAGGATTCATGTATATAAAAGAAGGGAGGAGATCTCCAACAAGACCCCGTTGCAGCTTCAACAGCAAAACAGCAAAACACCCTATGCAAAAACACAAAAGACGAGTACAGCACAAGACGAAAAAGAGACATACGACATGTAAACATCAAACACAAAAGACTACACATAAACAGACGAGACCAATGAGACCAATGGGCAACCGGTGCCGACTTTGGACGGCCATTTGTCACGCAAGTAGCAAATGGTGTGGTTATCCTGGATTACGTGCGCACAACCCTCTCACTTCTCCAATTACCCAGAGGTCTGGAAGAACGTACAATTGTGGTGTAAGACAACCTCCTCACTGTAAGATGACATCACACAAACAAGACCGCGAAACGTAGAGGCCCCAGAGACACAGATGAATATGTAAATGGATATAAAAAGAGGGCATGCGTAATACAGTCCGTGCTCTGCCGGCTGTAGCGAGCTCATGTATGTAATCACCCGAGGAGTCCGACTGACATTCAGAGAGGACAGGTGGTCGGGGCCCTGTCTTCTCTAAAGAGGTTTGGACAGGGCCCGTCATAGAGTCCCTTCGTCACAGTCAGTCAGAGTGCAAGTCTCAAGGATGCGCTTGTACAAGACTGAAGATTGGTCAAGTACCAAGCCTAGTGTCCGTCTGGTGACATTAGGATCATATCCACGGTATAAAAGGCGTTTGATGATTCTGAGTGATTCAGAAACTATTTACAAAGCATTTTCATTCTTTCAGATCGAATTCAAAACGAATGAAAAATGAATTGAAAATTGTGCAATGTATATTAATGAATATAGACTCCTTTTATATACTATCAATGTTAACAGTATGTCGAAATAAGGATTTTCCCTTTAGGTTGATAGAGGTATAGAGAGAATAATATCTATGAAAAATGTATAGACCCCATAGAAATTCAAACTCATTTTCCTATTCAAAAATAATCAGATAAAATCTAATCAGAATGATTAAAGGGAAGCGATGGAAAATGAAGAATGCGGACAAAAACAACAGAAGGGATGAGATATATAATGTATGAAATAGACTTAAAAAGAACAGCCTATCGGATAAAACATTAAAAATGAAGAGTAACGTTCATACATAATTTGCTTCAGTACGTTATGACATAGATAGATAGCATCCCTCGGGTCTGAATTTCTACATATTTGTTTAATGACAAATATGGACAAGAACCATATCTTCATATAGAGAACAAAATGGAAAATCATTAATCAAAGGGCATAATAAATAATGATAATGTTAAACGTCTTCAAATTCAATAGCATCATTTAAGACCTGATAAATTTACATCATGGACCAGACATGCATGTTTCGGGTATTAAACCCTCGTCAGTGATCCTCAGTCTAAACAATGTAAAATGACCAAAAAGTATGAGAACTATTATGTCCATAAATGTACCAAAAGACGTAGCAGAATGGATGGGATATGATGCTACAGGACCCACGTTTTAGAAATTTCAAGAAATTTTGTAACAGAAAATTTCAAATGCGTTAAAGAGACAGACGATCAAACGAAGTTGATCTAACTTGGCTACATGTGCCCTCGGGGACTCATGGTCCACCAGCTGTGACACTCACCAAGTAGTTCAAATAATAAACGTCTTCAAATTCAATAGCATCATTTAAGACCTGATAAATTTACATCATGGACCAGACATGCACGTTTCGGGTTTTAAACCCTCGTCAGTGATCCTCAGTCTAAACAATGTAAAATGGCCAAAAAGTATGAGAACTATTATGTCCAAAAATGTACCAAAAGACGTAGCAGAATGGGCGGGATATGATGCTACATGTACAGGACCCAAGTTTTAGAAATTTCAAGAAATTTTGTAACAGAAAATTTCAAATGCGTTAAAGAGACAGACGATCAAACGAAGTTGATCGAACTTGGCTACATGTGCCCTCGGGGACTCATGGTCCACCAGCAGTGACACTCACCAAGTAGTTCAAATGTTAAACGTCTTCAAATTCAATAGAATCATTTAAGACCTGATAAATTTACACCAGCAGGAACCACATAAAAAAAAAAAAACAAAACAAAACATAAAAAATATACCGTATGAACAGAAGCGAACTCCAAAATAGGGAATGAGACCAGGAGCCCGTTTCATCATTTGGCGTAAATTTTGGCTTAAGTAAGCCAGGTATTTTGCCGCAAGTCTAGTTACGTCAAAATTTAGTTTGGCGCAAGTCCGTTTCTTGAAACGACGTAAATACATACGTACGTAAATATCGACTAATTTTCCAACTAACTCAACATTTGGCGTAAGTCCTTGGTAACGAACCCGATATTCTCAAGCATTTACTTAGCAACGCACAGAAAAACGATGAGAATGAAAATCAATTAATACAAACATTTCTTGTAAGACTTTTTTTAATGTCTAGAAGGTTAAGCTTGACGTTTAAATTGACGTCATCAGCATAATGATGTCATTTTACAAACGGCGGGAAATCAGCGACCGAAGACTTCGAATCGATATTAAAAAGTTGCATTTGTTTTCAAATTCCTATTCTATTCATTTATTTTTCTTTTATTTCAAAATTGAGGGTTGTTTTTCCCAATCTAGCTTTTTCGTAAATAAGTGTGCACGTGTGGAATTTGTTCATGTAAAACTGGTATGAATCTCCACTCCCCTTTGAAATAGAATAGAAATAAATTTCAATAAAAGAAAAAAATTCAAAAAGATGTGTTTGCGAAATAAGGGGGTCCAATGCTGGGGAGGGGCTCTTGAAACTTAGAAGATATCGCGATTTAGGCCTATATGAAAATAAAGTGGGCAAAATGAAAACCCCCTTTTTTATTGATCCAGCAAGGGACTCTAGATATCTTACATATCTTCTGGCTTTACCAAAAAAAGTGATATGAATATGAAATCAGAGAGAGAGAGAGAGAGAGAGAGAGTACATGTAAAAATAAACTAAAAATTCCGTCAGCATGAAATTTTTTCTTCAAAGGAGGGTTGAGAGATGTAACGGTATTACAGAGAAACATCAGTAATGCCTTTCATAGGGAATTATATACATGCATAATAAATAATAATAAACATGCACTCAAGGTCCTCATTTTCGGCCTCTCGGTTTTCATCAAGTGGAAAGAATCTGAGATTCTCTGAGTAAAATCCGTAACTACTTGTAAATCATTATGTTTTCGGTGATTTCCAGTTGAAATAATGTAACGTATTTTTCTGACGCATACAAATAAAAAAAATCTAATTTACGCAACCGTCCAATAATTTTCATACTCGCTCCGCTCGCCGTTTTGTATTGTATTTTTTTTTCATTTATTTTTTTAGGGGGGGGGGGGGTAGTCTTTAGGTCCGCTCGCCGTTTGATATAACTAGAACGACTAATAATTTCATTCCTCCAAATTTTCCGATTCATTACGCTCGCCTGTTTAGTTTAGAAAGGTATTGACCACATTGATTTTTTTACGTCGACGAACACCTCCCATTCGTCCCTTTCTAGAGGAGAAAGCTTTGAAAACATTGTTCACTCAATTCCCCTTTATAATGTTAATCGTTTCGCTCAATAGAAAGTATGGTACATGTATAGTTGTATGAAACCATAACGGACATTCCGGATGATGCAATTTTGATTTCATGTTTGTCAATGGATTACTGACATATCCAAAAACATATTACCCATGAGGTTTCAAAACAACACAAATCTCCCAAAAATAGTCGAGAATAGCCATGTAATACGCAAAATACTTTTAGAAAATTTTGGCGTAAATCTAAGACAGGATTTACGCCATGTCAGGAGGTGGCGTAGACTTTTGGCGTACTTAGTCGATTTTTGCTTTTGGCGTAAATTTACGCCATTTCATGAATCGCAGTTACGCAAGAAAAATTCGCTAGTTCAGACTTACGCCAAAATTTACGCTAAGTACAGATTAACGCCTAATGATGAAACGGGCTCCAGGTACCCAGGAAGAGTCATCATCCCCTGCTTGCATGAAATTCGGCAGACATGTAACATCCGGTAACTTCCACTAACTTTAATATAGATTAAATACTATTTCTAAATTCTTATGAACTTAATCAACAAAGAATTTAAAATTAATGATTGACAGTTTTACAGTTGACATAATGCGACATTGAGACATTTGCGTCTCATTCTGTGCGTGTCTGCTTTCTGTATTTGCAGTGGGTGTTTCGGGGTTTTCCTGTTGGCGCTGATCTGTTATCAAAATGCCTTTAAAATTTCTAAAACATGGGTCCTATAACAACATATTCCACCCATCTTGTTATATCTTTCGGGCGTGTTCATATGTCAGTTGATATGCCAGAGTTTGTTCTGAGAGCTAGGCGTCTTTCAGATAAGCTTCTCAGTCAGGGATATGTTTGTGACCGACTAAAATCGTCACTGAGGAAGTTCTACGGTCGATATGGGGAACTCGTCATACACTATGATGTCCCACTCTCCAGAATGGTGGATGATATACTGTCATTGACCATTTAAACCATCCAACCAAAGATTGTACTCTATGTCTTCCGAAATGGAAGTTACCGAATGTGACAGTTCTACCGAATTGAAGCGGCGGGGAGATGCTAACTCTTCCTTGGCACCTGGTCTCGCTCCCATATCAGGATTTCGCTTCTTTTCATATAGTGGAGGTTTTTGTTTGTTTGCTTTGGTTTCCCTTCTATTCTGATTTTGTATGCCATCGGTTTCTGATTTTCTGAATTATCGATTTTGTGCAGTATACAGAGATATGGTCATTTTCCATATTTGTCATTAGAAAGTGGACATTTAACTTAGAATGACTCTCAGTCCTAGGACCTTCAAATTTACCATGGGAGTTGACTTTAACAAGACAAAGAATGTAATAATTTTTAGGGTCTGGAGTCAAAGGTAAAGTTCATTTGGTGGCTAAAAATATCGGGGTTTTTTTTTAGAGAATTTCTTTTTTGAATTCATTTAAATACTATTTTTGTAACTTTGTGCATCTGAAGTAGAACACAATGTTCTTTCATATTTCATTTAAGGTTTCTTTTTGTCTTATCATTGAGAAATTATGGGTAAAGGTCGACTTGAGTCATTTTGGGACTAAAACTGGCATAATTGCATTCACAAAATTATGAGAAATGAATTCCTAGGGCGTATCTTGCAGCGTATTAGATATTTTTGTGTCTCGTGACCATTTTAAAGTACCAAAGATTCACGGAATTTGCAAGTGACAAACCAGAATTATACTACCATTTTTTTTTGGTTGTTTCGGAAACTTGTCATTTCATCCAAAATATTATCGAAATTAAAGGAGCTTCCAATGATATTCTTTATTGCATTTAAACATAGATTTTATTTGGATATGCTACTGAATCGACCCTACTGTAAATTTGGAACCGCGTACTCCCTGTAAAGTAAATACACAAATTTAAATTCTAAAATTAAAACCAGAGGGGGCAAGTGAAAGGAATTTTGTCGGCTTATGAAAAGCACTGTGGCTGGAAGCATCACTGATGAGAATTTGATATTCGAAACACGTGTCTGGTGCAAAATAAATTGGTTTGAAATTTTCTTCAAGAAAATATAGAGGGAACCATTCAGCATTACCAATAACACACAATCTTAGGTAGTTATTTCTTGAATAAATGAAAAAAATCAATAGTTTAGTGAAGAAAATCACCGTCGCATATCACGTGATATGCAATTGATATGTTCCACTGGAATCCCCCTCGATCAAACCACGTAAATACTGTTTAAATATATTCTACATGTATATGCATTTATTTAAGTCCTTTCATATGGTCATCATTGTGAATTATATGACGGTAATCTTTCTATTCAGGTCAAGAATAGACTATATTCAGAGAACACTTAAACGGAAAATGTTGTTCATGTCCGTGTTCCATAGCATAACATGTAATATGGCATCGATAATTTTCTGCTAAGTGTTCTCTGAATATAACTCTAACCTTGATCAGAAAAGATTACCACATTATAATTGATAATGATGGTTCATATAGTAGGCCTATAATAAATTCATATGAAGTAGATTTCTAGTATATGTGGTGGGTATTTCCGTGGAACATATCATTTGTGTATCACGTGATGTGCGACAGTGAAGATGTAACAACTACATGAATTATGTAATAATTGTTAAGTAATGTCTACGTCTCATCCACAGAAACAAATGTCTAGAGCGGTAATCATGTTTTGTTTTGTCTTGTTCATTTTTTTTTTACTTTTTTTATAAAAACGGTTTTTATTTTCTAATTTCTTGGTATAGGTGCATAAAATAAAAATGCAATAGTATACATACTATATAAAGAAAATTTTGAACAGTATTATTATGGGTAATGGATTTTCATTTCCCTCTTTAAATTGAAACCGATTCTATATGCATAAATACACAGATTCAGAATTAATATTTCAATTCTCATGAGAATGTACCATATGCGAACACAGTTTACATGAACTTTTACAGTAAAGCGATAATCAAATCTTTGACAGCATTGAAGGAGATTACTCCACAAAAAGCGGGAATAGATCAAAATCCATGTCAACGTTTACAGAAAATAGATCTACTTCAATTAAGGTAGCTTCTTTGTTATTAAAAATTAAAGTACATATTCCAACAAATATTTATTGAATCGAACATTACTCAGCTTATTTCAGTCCTTAATTTGAGACAAGGGTATCAAACTATTGCATGGAAACCGAAATTCAACACTGATAATATCCTGAACGGAATTGAACACAGATGAATTTGCATAATAAAATAAATGAACTGTGTTTGGACTAAACAGTAAGAAGAGAGGGGATCTCCAACCAGACCCGGCCGCAACATTAACAACAACAACACAGTAAGCTTGACCGTGACCGTGACAATACACAGCGATTATTCCGAATGTTATCCGTCTATAAATGCACAACCAATGTAATTCCTTGAGAAAAATCTATTGAAAGGAATTAAGATGTTTGTATTTCGCATGAAAACGCTCGTGCATAAGATCTAAAGAAACATTCCGCTGTCTAAACTGCAAACTGAACCCACAATGACCTGAATCTTAACCATTTGTTAACGTCACCTTTTTACTTAGAAAAACGCGATTTCAGAAAAAAATGAAACAGAAAACTGTGATGCATATATGTATAACAAATATTATAATTTGTGTTTTGTTACGCATTATATGTACGATAAATCCACTTGCTGTGTGTGGATGCTTACTCCTCCCGGGCACCTTGTACCACCTCTAGCTTGTTGGGGGTCCGTCGATGCTCAATTTTGTGCTCTATTGCGATTGCTGTTGAGATTATCGTCAGGATCTTCTTTTACTCATTTGCATACCCGTAACAAAACACATATTAAGACTGACTGTCAAAACAACGGTTCATTAATTCATTTTCAATTGGTGTCCCTTGTTATACTTATCTACTATGTGTTTGAACATTTTGGAATTTTTGCTGTGGGTGCAGCAACTGAGACCCGCCTGCTGGAGATGACCTACTTTCTTCTATTATGGATATTATTTTCCATCTTAAAAGGGTCATAGATAGTGAATCGGGTTTTCATATAGATTATTATAGATATTTTGAATTATTGGTTCTTTTGTTATCTATATTTCACTGGTATTGCTCCTTGTGTATTGGTCGATTTAGAGAGATTTTTCTCAATATCCCCGTCGTTTTGTTTTTGGTATTTTTGTTTTATGTGTGTCTCTCTCTTTTTGTCCCACGAGTATTTGTCGGTTCTGAATGAATGTCCTCTTAGTGTCATTCCCCTTACCATTGTGAGACTGCCTTGTTTTTTTAAAGTATCTTCAATCTAAATTTCACATTAGACTTAAAGCATAAGTTCAAATATCTAAGGTGCATCATACATATTTTTGTACTTTTTGATAAAAAAAATCACCTATCATTTTTACGTAATACTGTTTTTTTTTTGTTTTTTGTCAAAGAGATATATGGTGTTGAAAATAAAAATAAATTTCCTTCCTTTTAAGCTAAAGAACATAAGCATAACACAACTAACACAAAATTTAATCAACATTTTGAGTAACATCAATACTAAACATGACTCTATGTTTATATACATCTTCATCTTTATATACTTCATTATCATATATATATATATTTTTTCTTCTTTTCTCTCTTCTCTTTCTCCATCAACTCTTCCTCATCTTTTCATCCTCTTCTATCTCTATAGCTACAATTATTTATCAGGTTTATATAGTATTGACAAATGTCCACTTCATAAATGTTTTCTATTCTTGTAATTTATTGAACTGGAGGAGAGAGTTGTATTCATAAGGTATCTCCTTGTTACTCAATCCTCAAATTCTTTCTTCATTGTAATAATTATTTTATGTAAATTGAATAAATACTGTTTAAACCAAGCTAAAGAAGGTTTCTATCCATTTCACTTTCTAATCCCGTTTTGCTTTCCACGCATGATCTATAATCTATCTTTCAATCAATCAGGCTAAATGCGTTTCATATGTATAGTGCCCTATTTCATGTATTGTAATAATTAAGGTCGCTTTTTACACTTCCTTTTTGACCGATTTCTGTTACGTCGTCCATTAATTACAGTTGAACAGTTTCCGGCATGTCCCGCGCGGTAACAACAGTCATTTCGCCCTTAAGTCATTTCCGTTCTATCACAATTGGTTGTAAAGCCTTATTTAGCAGAAGCTAGATGTGTCTCAACAAGAAAATATCAATAGTTAAGTAGGGAAGTTTGACGTTTATCCATGGTAACCAGTAACAAAACAATAAATGTCAAATGAAGAAGCAATACCATGATATTTCTCTTACCGTTTGTAATAATCCCATTCCATTTTGCTTTCCCTAAGCACTTGATTCTATCTTTTACAAAGAAACGTTGATTTCACACGCCTCTTCGAATGATATATTTTATTGCAAAACAGACATATTTCCGCACGTTTTATGAATTAATGAGCTAGGGCCTGATTTCAAATTCTTCATGTAAATGATGAAACTGTCTGATCTGATCGAAGAGAAATCAAACTTCTTAGCGATTTAAATGTATGTACTCTCAGATATCTGGAACGACTTTCTCATATCATAATTTTGATAACTTTTAAAATAGACTACCAAAATTGTTATCATCAATCATGACGATAATCCTTATTTTCGAAAAACAAAGTTACTTCCCGTTTGAGACGGTATCTGACTAATTGTGGCGCCATCAAATTATAGGGAACAATCCTAAAACTCTGGGAAATGTCGGTACGTCAAAATCGACGCCATCCTCCAATTTTCATGACGTCATAATGGTTTTACGTCAGATACCGTATCAAATAGGAAATAACTCTGTATTCCACAAGGACGCAATATTCTCACGATAAGATTTTTGCATGACACACCAATTTATACGACAGAAGATAAAGATACATAACACTAATGATTTGTGACTATTAACTCATAACATTTTCGACAAACAATGGACATTCTAGAAGCACACAAACAAATAATTATTCAAATTCCTCCATGGAAACCTCGTAAATAAAGACGGAAGAAATGTAACCGTTGACAATTGATAACCAAAACCTGATATTTTGGCAACAGTAGAAGAGGGGAGATGCTGTTGAAACATTGATAAACACAGCCATTCACATATGAAATCCATTTGACATTTTACGAAATTTTCATACGAAATATATGTGGAACGAGTACCAACATGAAATAATCATGATTTTTTTTCATTGACAAATTCATGTGAAATCCATATGAATCAAAAATGTGAAATATTTTTTCACATAAATGTTATGTGAAATTCATTTGAATTTGATATGAATTTTCATGTGAAATGTACATAATGCTTATTTCATATGAATGACAAATATGGATAATGACCATATCCCTGTCTACAGTACAAAATCGATAATTCAGAAAATCAGAAACCGAAGGCATACAAAATCAGGATAAAACAGGAACCAAAGCAAACAAAAACAAAAAACTCCCGATATGAGAGTGAGACCAGGTGCCCAGGAAGAGTAAGCATCTCCTGCTTGCATACAACACCCGTCGCTTCAATTCGGTAGAACTGTCACATCCGGTTACTTCCATTTGGAAAGATATATAGTACAATCTTTGGTTGGATGGTTCAAATGGTCTATGACAGAATATCATCCACCATTCTGGATAGTGGGACATCATAGTGTATGACGAGTTCCCCATATCGACCGTAGAACTTCCTCAGTGACGATGTTAGTCGGTCACAAACATATCCCTGACTGAGAAGCTTATCTGAAAGACGCCTAGCTCTCAGAACAAAATCCGTATATTTGGTACTTGCTCTGGCATAGCGTATCAACTGAGATATGAACACGCCATAAGCAGGCGATGAAGGGATGTTGCTACTCAGAAAAGGAAAATTCGTAATGCTGAAATTGAAGTCGTCACGTTTGTCATAGAGTGAGGTGTTCATGTGACCATCAGTGTCGTAGGACAACATTATGTCCAAATAGGATGCTGAATTATTTGTCTCTGTAGTTTCTTTGACTTCAAGCTCCGAAGGATAGATACTGCTCAGGTAATCCGCGAATTTTGGATTATTGATGGACAACACATCGTCTATGTATCTGTAAGTGAAGTTAAAGTCAGAAGCTAAGTATCTTTTCCCTTCAGAGACCAACGATTGAATGAATTCAGCTTCGTACGAGTAAAGGAAAATGTCGGCAAGGAGTGGGGCACAATTGGTCCCCATTGGAATTCCGACAATTTGCTGGAAGACCTTTCCTCCAAACACCACAAAAATGTTGTCGATCAGAAAGTTTAACATCTGAATAATGTCTGTTTCAGTGTACTTATTTTCAGAATCTGACTTTTCTTTTACAAAGTAGGTTTTGTCATAGTTAACAACAATAAATTTGTATTTGTGATTACCGTTCTTACTTGTAAACGCATTACTTATAATTTTTGCGAGTCTTTCTTTCAATTTAGAATGTGGAATTGTAGTGTAAAGTGTCGAAAAATCAAAGGCTTTGATCGAATGGACTCTACTTAAATGAGTGGATTTCAGATGTTCTAAAAGTTCCTTCGAATTCTTCAAAATCCACATCTGGTTGATACCACTGCGAGAATATACTGTCGAACTATATTTTTGTAGCCCAGATTTGATTTCAGATAAAACTTTGGTGAGTAAGATCGATACAGATTTGGTAGAACATTTTGAGGAACCAGCGATGAAACGTTGTTTGTACGGATTCTTATGCATTTAAGGTATGCAGTATAGGTATGGTAAATCTAAATCTAAATTGGTAGTGTCGAAGCCAAAGGAAGCAAGAGCTGATTTATGGTTATCTATTATTTCAGAGGCAGAAAGGTTTGTTGGGGTGTAAGTGGGATTTCCAGGTGTCGAATTTAAACCCAACTCTTTAACTAGACTGTCGAAATAGTACTTTTTGCAAGTAAATGTGTAATTATTTGAGGCTTTGTCGGCTGGTGTGATGACATAATGTTCTTGGAGGTAGGTAAGTTCTGTGTTAACATCAGGGTCCTTAAATATAGACACGAATCTGGTGTTCACAGTTGATTTTAATCGGTTAATTCTAGATAAAAGTAACCCTCTGATTGATTTTATCCATTCGGAAAGGGTGTCGAGCTGTACATCCTCTTTCTTTGCCCAACGTCTTGCATATTCCTCACAAGAGTCCATGATAATTTTGACATTTTGGTTCCATGTAAAGGACATACTTTCTCTGTATTTGGGACCCTTTTTTAACAATTCTCTCAACTTGTCGTTCTTGACTATACTAAGGTCACCAGTAATAACGTGTCCACAAGGAGAGTAGTTGAAATCCGATGAAGAACATTCGCAGGGAAGTGGATGTAGTGAGGGATTATTTAAATCAATACACTGCAGGAATCGTTTGTAATTGTAAATTTTATATGCAACTGTTGTTGTGTAGCTATAGGAAATACAAGGAGTTTCTTTTCTTTTGAAATATGGTGGGATTTTTTCTGTGACAGTTTTGTGATTCAAAATTTGACCAAGATTCAAGTTATCAATACCTTTGTTTGCAAATCTTACTTTAATGAAAGGGCGGTTTGTTTTCTCCTCTGATTTATCTGATCTATCTACTTGAAATAAACGAAAAGTAGAAATGTCCAAGATGACTCCTTGTAGTCTGTATTCTGGGGAACGTGTATCGGTATATGCGAGGTCCTTCGTATAATCGTAGATTTCGTGTAACTTCCGTAAAGGAACAGAGTATAATTTGGTACGAATATAATGCAGGTCTAGAGGCTCATTCAAAAATGGAACCAAGTCATCGAAGGAGAAACTCTGTATCTCAGGCCTATTATATTTTCGAATGCCATGACTTCGAGGTCTTCTTTGTGATCTGTTGAATAAGCTAGTCACATTTACCGATTGACAACCGGGACTTGTTAAGTTTCCTATAGTGCTGATGTTATCGTTGCACCCATAGGGCGCTGCAGTGTTAAGATATTTTATCCAGAACTCTTCTCTGTTGCGACGGAGAGGTGTGCTCAAATTGGGATTGTTTGTGGGGTGATATATTTTCTCCAGGATTCTGACTCTCATAGATAAAACAGAATGATCCGCCTGGTCAAAATGTCGATAAAGGAGTTGACTTCCTTTATTATTTATTTTTGACCGTTGTCCTGACATTCTTTTTCGGAGCTGGCCTTTGGTTTCGCCCACATAAATCAATCCACAAAGTGAGCACTCTATTCCGTACACAATATTAGATGTCATGCAGTTAAGGTTTTCAAAACTATGCGTGTTAAATGTTTGTTTTGTGAGATTACTTGAGAATGAAGTATCTGTTATTAGGATGTTACAAGTTTTGCAATTCTTCATGCCACACTTAAAAATTGAGCAATCGCTTGGTGAAAATAGGTGCTCTTTTAGTATATCGACCACTTCAATCTTACAGGGCTTGATTTTAATATACCCATCTGCATGTTTATACCAAAACTCATGGTTGTTACTAACTACAAATGTTTCTTCTCTAATGTCGTGTAAGGTAATTCTAGGGACACCTAAGTTACCTGTTGCGTATGTGTCCGTAGACGCAACAGGTTGGGGCCTTTTTATAGTGGGCGACGCCCCAGCCACTTTGTAGGTCTCTTGAGTTCTATCCATTTAAGCAAAAGATTGCTCGACAAGTGCCCTCGGGGACAATTTGTCCACCAGCAGTGACACATGAACAGTGGTAAAAATGACAAATATGGATAATGACCATATCCCTGTCTACAGTACAAAATCGATAATTCAGAAAATCAGAAACCGAAGGCATACAAAATCAGGATAAAACAGGAACCAAAGCAAACAAAATCAAAAACCTCCACCATATGAAAAGAAGCGAACTCCCGATATGAGAGTGAGACCAGGTGCCCAGGAAGAGTAAGCATCTCCTGCTTGCATGCAACACCCGTCGCTTCAATTCGGTAGAACTGTCACATCCGGTTACTTCCATTTGGGAAGATATAGAGTACAATCTTTGGTTGGATGGTTCAAATGGTCTATGACAGAATATCATCCACCATTCTGGATAGTGGGACATCATAGTGTATGACGAGTTCCCCATATCTACCGTAGAACTTGCTCAGTGAGGATGTTAGTCGGTCACAAAAAACATATCCCTGACTGAGAAGCTTGTCTGAAAGACGCCTAGCTCTCAGAACAAAATCCGTATATTTGGTACTTGCTCTGGCATAGCGTATCAACTGAGATATGAACACGCCATAAGCAGGCGATGAAGGGATGTTGCTACTCAGAAAAGGAAAATTCGTAATGCTGAAATTGAAGTCGTCACGTTTGTCATAGAGTGAGGTGTTCATGTGACCATCAGTGTCGTAGGACAACATTATGTCCAAATAGGATGCTGAATTATTTGTCTCTGTAGTTTCTTTGACTTCAAGCTCCGAAGGATAGATACTGCTCAGGTAATCCGCGAATTTTGGATTATTGATGGACAACACATCGTCTATGTATCTGTAAGTGAAGTTAAAGTCAGAAGCTAAGTATCTTTTCCCTTCAGAGACCAACGATTGAATGAATTCAGCTTCGTACGAGTAAAGGAAAATGTCGGCAAGGAGTGGGGCACAATTGGTCCCCATTGGAATTCCGACAATTTGCTGGAAGACCTTTCCTCCAAACACCACAAAAATGTTGTCGATCAGAAAGTTTAACATCTGAATAATGTCTGTTTCAGTGTACTTATTTTCAGAATCTGACTTTTCTTTTACAAAGTAGGTTTTGTCATAGTTAACAACAATAAATTTGTATTTGTGATTACCGTTCTTACTTGTAAACGCATTACTTATAATTTTTGCGAGTCTTTCTTTCAATTTAGAATGTGGAATTGTAGTGTAAAGTGTCGAAAAATCAAAGGCTTTGATCGAATGGACTCTACTAAAATGAGTGGATTTCAGATATTCTAAAAGTTCCTTCGAATTCTTCAAAATCCACATCTGGTTGATACCACTGCGAGAATATACTGTCGAACTATATTTTTGTAGCCCAGATTTGATTTCAGATAAAACTTTGGTGAGTAAGATCGATACAGATTTGGTAGAACATTTTGAGGAACCAACGATGAAACGTTGTTTGTACGGATTCTTATGCATTTTAGGTATGCAGTATAGGTATGGTAAATCTAAATCTAAATTGGTAGTGTCGAAGCCAAAGGAAGCAAGAGCTGATTTATGGTTACCTATTATTTCAGAGGCAGAAAGGTTTGTTGGGGTGTAAGTGGGATTTCCAGGTGTCGAATTTAAACCCAACTCTTTAACTAGACTGTCGAAATAGTACTTTTTGCAAGTAAATGTGTAATTATTTGAGGCTTTGTCGGCTGGTGTGATGACATAATGTTCTTGGAGGTAGGTAAGTTCTGTGATAACATCAGGGTCCTTAAATATAGACACGAATCTGGTGTTCACAGTTGATTTTAATCGGTTAATTCTAGATAAAAGTAACCCTCTGATTGATTTTATCCATTCGGAAAGGGTGTCGAGCTGTACATCCTCTTTTTTTGCCCAACGTCTTGCATATTCCTCACAAGAGTCCATGATAATTGTGACATTTTGGTTCCATGTAAAGGACATACTTTCTCTGTATTTGGGACCCTTTTTTAACAATTCTCTCAACTTGTCGTTCTTGACTATACTAAGGTCACCAGTAATAACGTGTCCACAAGGAGAGTAGTTGAAATCCGATGAAGAACATTCGCAGGGAAGTGGATGTAGTGAGGGATTATTTAAATCAATACACTGCAGGAATCGTTTGTAATTGTAAATTTTATATGCAACTGTTGTTGTGTAGCTATAGGAAATACAAGGAGTTTCTTTTCTTTTGAAATATGGTGGGATTTTTTCTGTGACAGTTTTGTGATTCAAAATTTGACCAAGATTCAAGTTATCAATACCTTTGTTTGCAAATCTTACTTTAATGAAAGGGCGGTTTGTTTTCTCCTCTGATGTATCTGATCTAACTACTTGAAATAAACGAAAAGTAGAAATGTCCAAGATGACTCCTTGTAGTCTGTATTCTGGGGAACGTGTATCGGTATATGCGAGGCCCTTCGTATAATCGTAGATTTCGTGTAACTTCCGTAAAGGAACAGAGTATAATTTGGTACGAATATAATGCAGGCCTAGAGGCTCATTCAAAAATGGAACCAAGTCATCGAAGGAGAAACTATGTATCTCAGGCCTATTATATTTTCGAATGCCATGATTTCGAGGTCTTCTTTGTGATCCGATTGACAACCGGGACTTGTTAAGTTTCCTATAGTGCTGATGTTATCGTTGCACCCATAGGGCGCTGCAGTGTTAAGATTTTTTATCCAGAACTCTTCTCTGTTGCGACGGAGAGGTGTGCTCAGATTGGGATTGTTTGTGGGGTGATATATTTTCTCCAGGATTCTGACTCTCATAGATAAAACAGAATGATCCGCCTGGTCAAAATGTCGATAAAGGAGTTGACTTCCTTTATTATTTATTTTTGACCGGTGTCCTGACATTCTTTTTCGGAGCTGGCCTTTGGTTTCGCCCACATAAATCAATCCACAAAGTGAGCACTCTATTCCGTACACAACATTAGATGTCATGCAGTTAAGGTTTTCAAAACTATGCGTGTTAAATGTTTGTTTTGTGAGATTACTTGAGAATGAAGTATCTGTTATTAGGATGTTACAAGTTTTGCAATTCTTCATGCCACACTTTAAAATTGAGCAATCGCTTGGTGAAAATAGGTGCTCTTTTAGTGTATCGACCACTTCAATCTTACAGGGCTTGATTTTAATATACCCATCTGCATGTTTATACCAAAACTCATGGTTGTTACTAACTACAAATGTTTCTTCTCTAATGTCGTGTAAGGTAATTCTAGGGACACCTAAGTTACCTGTTGCGTATGTGTCCGTAGACGCAACAGGTTGGGGCCTTTTTATAGTGGGCGACGCCCCAGCCACTTTGTAGGTCTCTTGAGTTCTATCCATTTAAGCAAAAGATTGCTCGACAAGTGCCCTCGGGGACAATTTGTCCACCAGCAGTGACACATGAACAGTGGTAAAAATGACAAATATGGACAAATGACAAATTTCATATGAGACACAATTGGTTGTGTATATGTAAATAATGTGAATGAAATTCAAATAAAATACATTATTTGGCATATAAAGTTTAAGATGTATTCTTTTACTCTCTTTCGGGGCACCATAACCCTACTCTACTAATGAAGTTTGCGAATGAATTCTGAAAAAGAAATTTCTTTCCAAAATAATGCATTGTATTTGCATATCGTTTCCTTGACGAGCAGGTTGACTGATATTTTGTCGCCCTCTTTCATTGAATTGGATGATGGAAACGTGATGTATTTAACGTTTCACGGCCATATTTACAGTAGCCATCGGCATTACGTAACTGCATTTATAATTTATGAACACTTTATATAGATTTAAAGGACGAAAATCTCCAAATCTCGTTAAGGCCCACATTGTAAAATAGCGGTAATGCCATAATAAACATGGGATATTTTTGTTTCTCATCCATAAGTGTTATCGAACACGAATGGCAACGGACCGATTAGGGACGTGAGTAGAAGTTGTCATTTATTACCTTCATCAACTCATTTATCTAGGAATGCAATGTTTGTTTCCAAGTTTAGATGATGGCTCGTCATTACTTGGGAATCTGGTACAAATTACCTTTTTCATTCCTGATAAGAGGGGAAAAGAATTCTAATCACTGTCATCGGAAAAGATTATTCCACATTAAATCAATGGTTTTTGCGGTTGAAATGGAGATAACTGTTTCTTGATTGGATACTAATTTGAAGTTTTGTATCTTTTATTCAAATCAGTCACAAATAAAAAGATAAAAAGGAATTAAACCAAATTATTTCAAAGTCAAATTGGTTTCTGTTGAAGACAAATAGCACGAAGAACAATCGACTATGCACGACATATCTCTTAAACTTTGAAGGTATCAGCACTTTGAGTACAAACTCTATACTGGTCGAGGACGAACGGCCGCCTACTAGTAATGCATTTAAAGGGGACTTATGGTTCAAATAATGACATGAAAATTTGTCAGAACACATATTCTTTACTTGGCTATACACAGCTACAATTTCCAAATATATTCAACATATGTTACATATATGTTAAACATATGTATTAAACATTTGTTCTGTATGAAAAACGAGTATCTAACATATACCTTGAACATGTGTTAGATATATGATAAATATATGTTTAACAAATAGTGTAGAAGTGCTTTTGATAGTCATCTTTTAAATGTGATTTTAGATGCATTTTTGGCATATCTGTGCTTGAAATATGTTTTACTAACATGCATTTAACATATTATACTTAACATATTTCTTAAGTATATGGCAATCACACATGCTTCACATATTTATTTCGAAAAGGTATAAAAGGTATGCTAAACATATGATTGATATGTATTAAACATATATGTTTCACATGTTCAATACATATTTTTCAACATGTGCAAGATATATGATTAACATATATTTGATGTATATTTTTTCATATGATAAAGATATAAATATCAAACATATGTTAAACACATAAATAACATACAAAAAACATATGATTGTTTGAACATTTATGTTTAACATATATAGTCGTTTTTTATAAGTTGTATATGATATTAACATATGTTGAACATGTATTCTTTAAAAACACATGTTTAACATATATGGAAACTTTTGCTGTGTTCAAAAATTATATTTATTCAGTCACTACATTTGTTAAAATAATAGTGAGAGAATATTGACACGAATCTTGGGGTCGGGAAAAGGGAAGGGTATTCTGTCTATTAGTGTGGTCATTTGGTTTCACAATTTTTCATAAAAATAATGCCAGACAATCAGGTTAAGATTATTTTCATCGAAAAAGGTTTCTGTTTAGAGAATTAGGAGGCACATAGGCGGTAACTTGTACAGCAGTCTTGCAAAAATGGTTCAAGTTTAAGCTCATTTAAAGACACTATATACATAAAATTTTGAAATTATTCCAAGACAATTGTTAATAATCAAATGTGATAAGAGTCAACCATTAACCATATCAAGTTTCAATGAATAGTTTTGTTAATTACGAAAAACCTTGAAAAATAGGTGGCCACTGGTCCTCAACCAGTAGCGATGGATCAGCCATCTTGAAAAAAACCTCTTAATGCGGTGTTAAGGTTAGGTATGCTTAGGATAACGAATACCCATCAGTGGTGCTCTAAGTAAAAGTGTCAAAAAATAATTCAATGAGTTAAAGAAGATCCTGACAATAATCTCAACAGAACTCACAATAGAGCACAAAATTGAGCATCGACGGACCCCTAGCAAGCCAGAGGTGGGACCAGGTGCCCGGGAGGAGTAAGCATCCTTTGGTTGGCTAGCCGCACCCGCCGTCGATGTTGAAGCACGGAAATGAAAACAGTATCTATAATGAGTTAAAGAAGATCCTGACGATAATCTCAACAGCACTCACAATAGAGCACCAAATGAAGCATCGACGGACCCCTGGCAAACTAGAGGTGGGACCAGGTGCCCGGGAGGAGTAAGCATCCCCTGTTGGCTGTCCGTACCATGCATGCGCTGTCTGATGTTATGTTTATATAGAAAGTGTAATGGCGACCATGTCAGGGAAAATTATTCAAAACACTTACTGTCCAACTTACTGTTAATGTGCAAAAACGCATTCAACAGAACTGATATTTATATCTCTGTCAGTACTAAGAAGCAGTAGCGTAGTGACATGAAAAAGAAAACGCTTTGATCTTTCTTATTACATAATACGGAAGCGTTCCAACTCTATAAATTTCATTCAAATTCATTATGCACCAGGCACGTGTTTCGGATATTAAATACTCATCAGTGATACTTCCAACTTAAGTTCTTTTGATAAGCCACCAAAATTCATTTCAGTAGCGCCCTGTGATTTTATTTTTAGAATTTAAATTTGTGCGTTTACTTCACAAAAAGTGTGCGGCTCCAAATTTCCTGAAGGGTCGATTCAGTAGCATATATAAACAAAATCTATGTTCAAATGCGATAAAGAATATCCTGCTGATAATCTCAGCAGCACTCACAATAGAGCACCAATTGAACATCGACGGACTCCTGGCAACTAGACGTAGGACCAGGTGCCCGGGAGGAGTAAGCATCCCCTGTTTGGCTAGCCGCACCCGCCGTCGATGTTCACGCACGAAAATGAAAACAATATCTACAAAACATGCTCTGTCTGTGGTTATGTCTATGTAGAAAGTGCTATGGCGACCATGTCAGGCAAACAAGTAGAACACTGTCAACCCCTCGCGGGGAACTTTGTTACGAGCTCCTCACGGCAAAGGGCATAAGTGTGACACAAATGCGATGAAGAAAATCCCGACGATAATCTCAACAATTTTAACCTCCTTTAATTATGCATTGTTGCGTCATGAGCGTTTCCATGTAAAATGAAAACACGGTCCCACCAATAGTTTCATCTCAGGAAATTACATTGGTAGATCATATATATATATAATGAATCATCTCCATTGTAAAGTTTGATAAATTGTATGCCTGGTAGGAATTAAAAATCGAAGGAGAAAACTATTATACAACTTACTTCAATATCTGCATCAGTGCTTTTCGTATAATCATAAAAATGTCCTTTTGTACATCGGGGTACATGTACCTTTATAATTTGTATTATTTTTATCTGTCGACATGTAAGACATGGGAAATAATAAGATCATAGATACAAAACAAATGAGGAGATCTCCACAACACAAGGTTGCAGCATTCACAGCAAAACCCCAAAACAACCAATGCAAAAACACAGAGCAGGCACGCACATTAAGAGAAACAAAAGGGACAAGGAACATCAACGCACGACACAGAAACAAAAAAACAAAGGACCTTACATACACCAAAGAGACCAATGGGCAACCGGTGACGACTTAGGACGGTCATCTGCCACGAAAATAGCAGAAGGTGTGGTTATCCTGGATTAAGTGCGCACAACCCTCCCACTTTTCCGATTACTCAGAGGTATATTCATAGCAAAATACGCTCATTCAAAAAAAATGTTTTAGATCTCCAACGAGTTCTGATCGTAGCAGAATACTAAGATTTTTAAGGGAATATACTGCAATAGGGCTACATTTCAATTGAAAAGGCGAAATACTTATATATACATTAATTATCAAAGCAGCTATGTTCACCAACCAAGTTCATAGTAAAAGTTACACTACTTTGTGCGGTTGGCTCCCTTATCAGAACCTGAGTTCAAGACATTAAAAAACATAACATTTTAATACATATACTCAGAAATTTGCAAATGTTTTATTTTCGATGTTAATACATGCGTACTTTTGATCAATTCAAACTATTTCAAGAATGGCAAAATGCTTTCGTAATTTCGTATTCACATCAATGAAAATAGAAGGATGAAAACAAATACAAGAACGGTCTTTCATCAAATAAACAGTAAAATGGAGCATTATGATTCAACAGACATAAAAGTAAAGAATGTGAAATCAAGAAAACAAACCGTCTTTCATGACAATAATTTCTTATCCATTTATCAGCAAATACTACAAAATTTATCAGGGAAAAATCACTTAAATTATGGATTTGATTCGTGATAAAAGCATCACCAACGTTTAAGGACAAAAGAATCCTGGCAATACAAACTTATACTATTTTCCTTTATCAAAGGTAGATGATTGCATCTCGTAGAACACACAGAAATTAGCGATATATTTTAAAACTGTTCACTCTTACATTTCATGCAGTCTTTATGTTTGATTACATTTTTATAATTGAACTTTCCATTCTTATATCTATGTCTTTGATATTATAGAACTTCTGATGCTAAGTTAATATGATTAAAACGACTTTTCTGTGACCATTTTACACTTGAAACGTGATATCGTAAAATTGACTGAAATAGCTAGGTACATATTAAAATCAAATATACACATCTTGAGACATAATCATACTTTTTATGCCCCTGGAATCAAAGATTAGGACACATATCGTTTTTGCCTGTCTGTTTGTCCGTGACAAAAACTTCAACATTTGGCATAGATTTTGAGTGATAAGTGATGAGGCTTTGATATTTCATATGTGCATTCCTTGTGACAAGACCAATTTTTTTGACCTCGTCATCTTAACCATGACCTCTGACCTATTTTGATTACTTCTTTCCAGCTCTGACGCCTGAAAGAAGATTTGTTTGGCACTTCATCAATTTGACGTCATACATTTTATTTTGCAATTTCGGAAACTTGTCCTTTCATACAAAAATATCATTGAAATTAAGGGAGGTTAACATCTTAGCGCCATCCATCCTATGTTATTTTGAACATACATTTCATTTGGATATGCAACTGAATCGACCCTACAGAAAGTTTGGAGCCGCGCATTTTCTGCAAATTGCACAAATTTCAATTCAAACAAAATAATCAGAGGGCGCTACTAAAATGAATTTTGGCTGTGTCTAAAAATCAATTTGGATGGAAGCATAACTGATAAGGATTAACTGTCCGAAACATGTGTTTGGTGCATAATAAATTGGTTTGAGATTTTCTTCGGAAGGTATAAAATTGGAACACTTCGGAATCCGTATTTCAAAAAAAAATTGTAATTGGCATACCTTTTGAATGGTAAGTGATAGGGCTTTAATTGATATTTTACATATGTATTCCTTGTGACTAGACATTTCCATTGATACCAACAATTTGGACGCTGTGACCTTGACCTTCTTTAAGAAAACTTTAACATTTAACACTTAACATATCTTTCGATTGGCAAGCGATAGGGCTTTAATATATGCGTATATCTTGTGACAATACTTTTCCATTAAATAGCAACATTTTGATCTCGTGACCTTGACCTTTCACCTCCTGAACAGAAAATGGTTTGGATACCGACAAAGATACCGACGGGTGCATTCGTGTCTCACAAATACAGATTTTGTTATCTTAATTTTCATTAATTGTAAAATCAAATAGTAACTTTGCGAATCTAAAAAGTTAGATTGTGTTTTTCTTAGTCAAATACGAAGTTATGTCGATAATAGTATCTATCAGATAATAATCGATAATAGTATTTATCAGATAAAAATCGATAATTGTATCTATCGGATAATAATCGATAATGCTATCTGCATGTATCAGCTAAATTAATATATAATATCTCATCCAACCAGGTACTACGTCTTTCGGTACATTTAAGACGAAATAAATTTCCCACTTTTTGGCCACATTACCTTGTTTAGATTGAGGATCATTGACGAGGATTAAATACCCGAAACGTGCATGTCTGGTCCATGCTGCTAATTTATCTGTTCTTAAATGATGCTATTGAATTTGAAGACGTTGAACATCTATTAAATTAAACAATGTCACAAATCGTGCAGTGATTTTTTTTTTATTTTTTGCGTAGAAGTTTTCTTTTTGGAATGGAGAGAATACATTCAAATTTAAGCCTTCTATGCAAAATGTGTCAGAATTATCTTTTTCTTGTACGCGAAAGAAAATTGATTACATGGACAAATCAAATGAACAATTCTCAATCGGCATAAAATCACAAAAGTATTTTCGAATGTCTGAAGTATTTCATATTTCACATACTTGAACAGAAAGGGTATAATTGTATTTTTCTTACAAGAAGATAATCGCAGTGTACAAGGAAAGTAACAAATAAGCTGTTACATGACATGACATTTTTTCCAAGAACGCAGTTCTCTGGCAGCAAAGTAGGACATTTATTTTCTTGTTTTTGATGAACTAACTAGTGTTCAATGAAAACAAAGTGTGTCAAACAGATCGAAAAAAAAATCCGGTTATCTCGTGCTAAGTACTCGTTACTGTACAGTATTTTAACGTTAGTACTGACGATTTATGACAGAATTACAGGAAGCTATTAGAAAAACTTCTACTGTTTCGTTACTGACGAGGAAAAATCAGGGATTTTTGTGCAACCAAGCACTGAGATCATTCAGTACATGCAATACTCGTTATACTTTATTCATAAATTGATGACATTCTGCAATGATATATATAGTAATAAGATGTCAAAACACTAGCGATATTAGTCGTCTAAAAACCAAATACCCGAAAGATGTATCTAAACAAGATTAAAAAAGAATTTCAAACAAAACCATTTCAAGTATTAACAGCAACACATACGCAAATAATTGTAACAAACATAAAAAAAACCCACACACAAAGAAGGCAACCTTTCAAATAAACAACCAACGGTAACAATCAAATTCAAAGTATGTGGTGCAGTCAACTCAATGATTCATTATGTAGTTTTACAAAGCATTTTGTACAAATTAATATCAATACGTCACTGATGTGTATTGCTCAAGACGATTCCCAAGTCTGGACATGTAAATCTAAACAAGAGCTAATAAGGTCTATTATATACATAAGAGAAAACGTTCATCAAGTCGATGATAAACAATGAAGATATCGATTCAGTATCGAAACATGGAACAATGAAGACACAAAATAATACAGCGAAAACAACTTGAACCAGAGCCATCAATTACACGTCAGGGTCTTCTTTAACTCATGCAAAGCAAATAACGTGGAAATGAGGATTACTGGTTTATGTTTAATTCTTTATGTTTGATGTTTTGTTGCCATGTTTATTGTTCCTTGTCCCTTCTGCGTCTCTTAACGTGTGTGTCTTCTGTGTTTTCGCATGGGGTATTTTGGTGATTTGCTGTTGATGCAGCAACCGAGTCCAACTTGCAACAAGGTCATAGGCGGCACAGGCTTGCAATATAACCTTGCCGTCATCGTTATTTCCCCCCGCCATTTCACGCAATGATAAAACCCGAGAGAGAATGAATATATATTTTTAAACACTCTCTATCCACAAATTTTCGGCCACTCGGCCTTTATCAAGTGGAAAAGCACGAATACAAAAGAATTCTGCGTAATATCCATATCTGCTGGTAAACAAAGTCCAGCGTAAAATGAACAAGGTATGGCGTCACACATAACAATCAACAATGCGTAAAGCGCCAAAACACGTTACATAAAACCGCTAAATCTGCGTACCGTTATCGAAGGTAAATAAGAATTTCGTGCTTTTCCACTTGATAAAGGCCAAGTGGCCGAAAATTTGTGGATAGAGAGTGTTCATTGTTATTTATTATATTAAACTTCCCTACGGAGGACACTATTTCATTCTATATTTTTAAAACTTCAAGAAATTATTTCTTATTCTAATCTGCTGTAAAATCATTCAACATTTAGAACAATTCACTTTAAAACATGTTGAGTGGATGTAATGGAAATGAAAGATATATAAGTAATTCATTGTATACAGTGATTGTAGACAAACCATTGAAAAGTCCATTGTTGCAATGACAATATATAGAGAAACACATAACACTGAATCGATGAGCAAGAGTTGAATTTCTATACAATTGTAAACGTCTTCAAATTGAATAGCATCATTTAAGAACAGATAAATTGGCAACGTGGACCAGACATCCACGTTTCGGGTACTTAACCCTCATCAGTGATCCTAAAATCTAAACAATGTAATATGCCAAAAAGTATGAAAGTTACTATGTCGAAAAGCGTACCGAAAGACGTAGCAGGATGGATGGGATATGATGCTACAGGACCCACTTTTTAGAAATTTCACGAAATTTTGATAACAGAAATTCAGAATGCGTTGAAGAAACGATCAACCGAGATTGATCGAACTTGGCTACATGTGCCCTCGGGGTTTCCTGGTCCATCAGCAGTGACACTCATCAAGTGGTATAAATGTAAAGGTGATTTATTTCAAATTCTTCTTAACTGCTTTGACATAATCTATATTTATCCCAAAACTCCAGAATCATGAAGAGAAAAAATACGGGTGTTCCAACTCTATACCTTCTGAGGAAAATTTCAGACCAATTTATTTATTTTGCATTAGACATGTGTTTCGGATATCTTATCCTTATCAGTGACTCTTTCAGCTAAAGTGACTTTTAGACATAACCAAAATTTATTTCAGTACCGCCTCTGGTTATATTTTTTTAATTTGAATTTTTGCATTTAATTTGCAGAGAGTGAGCGTCTACAAATTTCTTGTAGAGTAGATTCAGCAGCATATCCAGAAAAAATCTAGCATTAGAGAGATGGTGCTAAGATGTTAACCTTCTTTAAATTCGATGGCATTTTTGAATGAAATTTTAAGTTTCTGGAATTGCCTAAGAATTTATGGTGTCAAATTGATACAATGCCAAAACAAAGCTTCTTTCAGGTGACTGAGATGGAAAGAATTAAAAAATACACAATAAAATTATCCAAGTCACGGGGAACGAGTTTAATTGCTCCACACTGCAACATAAAATAAGTGTTTACATTAATAATACGAAGCTTTCCAACTCTATACCTTCTGAAGAAAATTTAGAATGTCAGTTTAAAGACCTAAATAATTTGGAAGCGTAAACAATATATCTTAAGAAAATAGCTTTTGTTTTTACAAATACATGTATGTCCCTATAATCTTTACCTTCGGTAGGTATGAAAAATGTGTTACAAGCTCCGCTAAGTCTTTCTTAAAATGCGAAATGCGTGAAAGCAATTTTACATCCGATTCGAGCAAAGGATGGAAAACTTCGTTTTTATGATGCATATCTGTCAGCTTATATCATGATTGAGTCAGAGGTTCTCTTTGATAAAAACATTTTATAGATGTAGATGTGATCGGATACGGGAGAGGGGAAACCATAATCATTTACGGTGGTTTTCCTACTTCCACTAATTTTCGCCAAATAAACAACCGATTCCCCAAAAATACCAACTTTTGATGGAAAACCAAGCGACTTTCTCTTTTTTTTTTCCTTAGAAAAGATATGTTTGGGAGTGACAAATATGGGTGGGAGCCAACCTTGTGATACACCCCATACTTTTTGTGCTTAAAGGAAAAACACATGATTAAGATCCATAGACCTGTGTCGGAAATTCCATAGAAGCTTGAAATTTGCAGATGACAGTGATATATTTGACATATAATATATATATTCTTTTTAAATAACATGTGCATTTTAAAAAAACTTCAATATTCGAAAAGTTTCATCTCTGGTCAAAATGGAAATTTCCATGTACCTGCAAATTATCGAGTTACAACGAGATGTATCATGACTATGTTTATACCTTCCAGATAAAAATGATACTAGCAACATAGTGTATTCTAATAAGACATGTTAACGGTCAAAATAGGTTTTTTTTCTAAATAAAAGTCATCATGATATCACAAATTTAAACAGAAATATCATAATTCATAAGACATGATCTTAACATGAATATCAATATGCTGGAGATGATGAAAAAAGCGCAATAAAAAATAATAATAATACATCAATTTTGGCGCAAAAATTATGGCACAAACATTAAGGCACAAGAGTTATTGCACAAATTTCATGAAACATAACATATGATAAAAATTATGGCACAAAAGTTATGACACAGACTTGAGGCATTAAAAGTATAGCACATAAGTTTTTTATGACACAAAAGGTAAGGTAAAAAATAATTGCACAAAATATATGACACAAAATTGATAAAAACAACGCATAAATTACATGTATGACTCATATATTATGGCACAAAAATAAATCTGTGACATTATGTTTTTTAATTTGCTGCAGACATTATGGCACAAATTTTATGACAACAATTATTGCACACAAGTTATGACAAAAACATTTGGCACAAAAATAATCACAATAATAATTATTGCACAAATATTATGACAAAACTAAAAACGATGGAATTTAGTTGTGATAGAAAATTTATGACACAGAAACATTTGCTTGAAAAATATGGCACTGAAACCTTCGGTTAAAAACTAAAGCATTAAATGAATAGCAAAAAGTATGAAATTAAATTCACAAACTGTGCTGGTAAAATTATTGAGCGCTCTTGTCTTATGCGAGTAAAGGATCGGATTCACCTATGGAATAATCTTTATGCTGGACTTTCCTGTCCTTGTCCTCTTTGCTGAACCTTATACCATAACCAAAATATATAGCAAATCCTGAAATTAATCATATAATATATTATAAAGAAAATTGAATTTATCATCATAATTCTTCAATATATTTAAGTTATTTAAATTTCTTTGGTCTTCTAACACGTTCGATATAGATAAATATAATATATTAAATTTTGAATTATAAAAAAAATTAAAAAAAAATAGATAAATGAATAAATAAATGAATAATTAGATGAATAAATAGATCAATGAATAAATAAAAGAATAAATAAATAGTAATCCCATATTTTCCGGCCCTTGACCTTCATCAGTGCAATGTACTTTAACTATTACAGTGATTAAACTTTGTAGATAAATGAATAAATAAAACATAAATAGATAAATGGATTCATGTAATGATAACAAAATGTATTATTCTTTATCATAATGAACATTATTAATTAAGTAATCATTGCGAAGAAAATAATAAGAAATGCTTGGTTTTATACGAGGCTTCAATGAATCATCCGATTCACCACAAATTGGGATGATATTGACAGCATATAGAAGACATCCCCGACAAGACAACCCACTAATCAATAAAATAGATTATACCATACCTATAACCATCCAGACTGCAAATCTTATCCAAGTAGCTAGCGACAACTTCAACATTAAATAGATGTTTACAAAAATGCTGACAGCAGGCAAAAATGGAAGAAGGGGCACCTGAATAAGACATATTGATTACAAACAACATTACATTTTAAGAAAACGCTTTCGCTCTGACAGCCGGAACGCCAGTCGGCACTTGTCTTTGAAGTTTAAAAACGAAGTCACGTGACAAATGTTTTAAATATGACGACAGTGTACCACGTCATCAAAAACGCGTCATACTGACTGTGCTGCATGTGTAAACAAGAATGACACAGGTGATTTTGATGGCAATAGAGATAACGTTTCAAGTTATAACACTTAATCAGGTAAATTTTGTGGCATTTTGAAATAAATCGGGCGTTGTCAAGGGGAGTTTTTCGCCAGCGATCTGTTTACCTGCATTTTATTGCTTATTTACTTTTAAAATCCCGGCTGGGAATGATTGGGAACAGTCTGAATGTAAACTTTATATATCACCGAAGTCACCAAAACCAAAAATAGTATGCCGATCTTTGCCTTAAGGGGTTTGTGTCACCTTTCAAACTTCGATTTGCTGTTCGGGCGTCCATCTTCCATGTCAACGTATGGAAACTCGTTTGTAAACAGCAAGTACACGAGTACACATGTACCCAAGTCGGTGCTGCGAAGTGGTTAGATTTGCCAAAATGAAACATGGCACTGGCACAAAATCATCTACAAGGTATCACACCATCAGACAAATGTTAGAAATTCCATTGCCACTTGAATTTGGTGTATTCTGAGTTCGTAATGATGAATTCTAATTAAAATCTGGTCCTCGTAATTGCGTTTTTATTCCTATTTATAGAGTACTTATTGACT
Source organism: Pinctada fucata (assembly GCA_028142955.1). Lineage (NCBI taxonomy): Eukaryota > Metazoa > Mollusca > Bivalvia > Pterioida > Pteriidae > Pinctada > Pinctada fucata. The sequence goes on along the minus strand of AP027112.1, from coordinate 11,996,283 downwards.
AAAATTCTATATAGGTATCATAATTGGGATTCTGTTGAAAAGATTATCATTGAATTTTGACCAGAAGTGCAAAGGGGAGCATTTGTGTCAGCTTTTAAAACCAACGGTGTATGCACAATTTTCGTCGGATCTTTAGCAGGGCTGAAAAATATCAAAAATCCCTTTCAGAGGAATTTCAGTTATATGTAGTGAATTATATCCGAGTATTATTTGTTGTATAATAATATTTAAAATTTGAGATAAACAACTAAGGTCGTTTAGCCCAATTCATTCTTATGCTGCTACTTTTTGTGTCAAGAGTTATCCGCCCTTTTTAGAAACAATGCTTCCAACCGTCAAAATAGGGATTGGCGTTCCGGCTGTGAAAGGTGATGCCAATTGACCCTTCCGAACGCGGGAAAAATTTGAGAAATTCCATGACGTCACAATGCAATTTCGATGTTTGACCGAGGTTCGAAGCTTGTTTGTCCGAGGTAAAAGCATTGTGACGTCGCGAAATTTTGCATTTTTTTCCCGCAATCGGAAGGGTCAATTGCATGACCGTAATCAGAAGATGCTTACTCTCCTCGGCACCGGATCTCATCTCCATTGGGGATTCTATTTTGATGCCTTGCAGAACGTCAATTATTTGTGGTAGGATTCTACGTCTATTACTAAGTCGGCATCGATTGCCCTTTGGCCTCGATGGTTTAAGTGTAGTCTTTTGTGTTTAATGTTTCTACGTCTCTTTTTGTGCTTGTCTACTCTATGTTTTATCAAAGGGTGTTTGGTGCATTGATGGAAGTGCTGCAACCGAGTAAGGTCGGAGATCCCAACCTTTCTTTTCCTGTTTTTTCGGTGTGGTAGTCTTGAGTGTTGTGTTGTTTATTTTTGGCAGGCTTCATTGGAACTGCATTTTCGATAAATGTATACTGTGTATCTTCATTTAAGTTATTATTAAAGGTCCACTTTTTCTTTTCTCGTGAGGAAATTCTATTTTGTATTTATAAAGAATTTGTATGTCTATTGGTTGTGATTTTCGGATTCTGGTTTTTTTTTCTTTGAACTATAATTATTACTGGTTAGGTTGACGATTTTCTTACATTTACATTTGAAGCGAGTTACACAGCTATCAAATCGGAAATAAACAAAACAAAAGGAAACAACTGAGACTCATCGATGTGATCGAAGCAGACATATGATATGTTTCATCGCTGGTTCCTCAAAATGTTCTACCAAATCTGTATCGATCTTACTCACCAAAGTTTTATCTGAAATCAAATCTGGGCTTCAAAAATATTGTTCGACAGTATATTCTCGCAGTTGTGTCAACCAGATGTGGATTTTAAAGAATTCGAAAGAACTTTCAGAACATCTGAAATCTACTTATTTTAGTAGAGTCCATTCGGTCAAAGCCTTTGATTTTTCGACATTTTACACTACAATCACACATTCTAAACTGAAAGAAAGACTCGCAAAAATTATAAGTAATGCGTTTACAAACAAGAACGGCAATCGCAAATACAAATTTATTGTTGTTAACTACATGTATGACAAAACCTACCGAATTAATTTGAAGACGTTAAACATTTGTAAAAGAAAAGTCCGATTCTGAAAGTAAGAACACTGAAACGGATATTATTCAGATGTTAAACTTTCTGATCGACAACATTTTATGGTGTTTGGAGGAAAGGTCTTCCAGCATATTTTCGGAATTCCAATGGAAACCAAATGTGCCCCATTCCTTGCCGACATTTTTCTTTACCCGTACGAAGCTGAATTCCCTCAATCTTTGGTCTCTGAAGGGAAAAGATACTTAGCTTCTGGCTTCCACTTACAGATACATAGACGATGTGTTGTCCATCAATAATCCAAAATTCGCGAATTTCCTCAGCAGTATCTATCCTTCGGAGCTTGAAGTCAAAGAAACTACAGAGACAAATAATTCAGCATCCTATTTGGACATAATTTTGTCGTACGATACTGTTGGTCACATGAACCCCTCACTCTATGACAAATGTGACGACTTCAATTTCAGCATTACAAACTTTCCTTTTCTGAGTAGCAACATCCCTTCATCGCCTGCTTATGGCGTGCTCATATCTCAGTTGATACGCTATGCCAGAGCAAGTACCAAATATACAGATTTTGTTCTGAGAGCTAGGCGTCTTTCAGATAAGCTTCTCAGTCAGGGATATGTTTGTGACCGACTAACATCGTCACTGAGGAAGTTCTATGGTCGATATGGGGAACTCGTCATACACTATGATGTCCCACTCTCCAGAATGGTGGATAATATTCTGCCATAGACAATTTGAACCATCCAACCAAAGATAATTAGATTGTACTCTATGTCTTCCGAAATGGAAGTAGCCGGATGTGACAGTTCTACCGAATTGAAGCGGCGGGCGTTGCATGCAAGCAGGAGATGCTTACTCTTCCTGGGCACCTAGTCTCGCTCCCATATCGGGAGTTCGCTTCTTTTCATATGGTGGTGGTTTTTGTTTATTTGCTTTGGTTCCTGTTTTATCCTGATTTTGTATGCCTTCGGTTTCTGATTTTCTGAATTATCGATTTTGTGTTCTTTACAGGGATATGGTCATTATCCATACTTGTCATGTGTAAGGACATGTCCAAATTAAATCAAATTCTTCGGATGATCTGTATGTACCTGGTCCATGCTGCAAATTTATCTGTGCTTAAATGATGCTATTGAATTTGAAGACGTTTAACATTTACGTAACGATGACACTCACCTTGAAATTGATCTTATCTTGATTTTCAGGCTGAAGCCAAGTGGAATATACCAGAAGTATGACAGGACAGAAACAAACAATAACTAATAATATTGCCCACCATTTGGCGTCTGTTAGTTCGTCCTCAAGAAAAATAAGGAAAAGGCAACCTACTACAATTAACAGACCTGGAAATAAAAGAAAAATAATGTATAATCAAGAAACTGATAAAAAGAGAAATGAAATTACACAAAACAATCTTATTTACAATTTCAAAGGCATGACTTTTTTGTCCTATTTTTTTTTTTTCTATTTTTCCATATTTGTCCCCCTTGATAATTATTTTTCGGATTTTGATTTTAGATCTTGTGTTTGACTTTCATTCTCTTACCCAACGTTCATATGCTTTATTTTTCCCGAGTAAGTCGAAATCAAAATCAATACCTAAATGAGTGAAATACATAATTGGTCTAATCAATGATCTGTTATGCAAAAGGGAATTAGCTGTTCATAGAAACATACGTATGTATAATTAGCAAAAACATGTTATTTTATGATTAAATCTGCTAATCTTCCTTAATTTTAATACTCACAAAGGGCGACAATATTTCTCATAGCGACAGTTTCCGAGAAATCAGTAGGGTACTTAAGACTGTGATTAAACATTTCCCGTAGATAGCTCTGATTCGTTATATCCCCTTCTGCGTTTTCCTCCTTTGTGCTTTTCCTAGAAAAATTCAAATACTAAGACATTTTATATCATTTGTACTCGTATAGGTACATGATGAGTTTTCTGGTTGAGTGGTGATGATATTTCATGGTTGAATAAGAAAAGTAAAAAGATATGTATTGGAGTCCGTATACATGCAAAGACAAACTGATTATTTAATTACATTTCCAGGAAAGGCGTCTAGAATTTTAATTCCAAGAAGCGCGCCAAGTAAAGGGTTTTGTTGTTCAGTTTCTGATTAAGATATTTAACAAGCTTAATACTTCTAGTCTGTCTTTTTTGGATGATTTTTCTTGATAAGAATTCCTTAAATGATTATTACATTTAAACATCTAAATATTCCGATGGCTAAACATAACATGCAGACAGTATAACTTATTTATACAACTTCCACCAATTTTGAACAAATTTGAAATTTATGCATCGATGTTCGTTAACCCCTCCTTTCTTTTAAGGATGAATTACTTTCTTTATGTTGCATCGTAACAAAACGCAAAACAAGACATGTATGCTTTAAATATAGTTCTTTTTTCCTATGGTCAATACATATATCATTGTTACAGTAATGGATTCATGCAAATTTACCCATCTACCGCAGCCATAGGTGCATCCTCGTCCTTGTTCTTAAAAGACTTAACACGGTACCTGCAAGAAATAGAAAAGTGCATTAGAAGTATCTCAAAATACTTCTCAATATTCTAAAGAGACCGAGTCAAAATTTAATCTGAAAGTTTATGATGTCTCTGCTATTTTTTTTTCAATTTGCTAAATACCATACAACAGTGTGCATTTAGAAATTGGAAAAAGAAAAAAGAAAGAAAATCCAATTCCTTCATTGTTTTTTTCTTCTATAAGCCCTAGAGAAGTTTTTCGTAGACTCTTAGACTTGCTCAAGTCCTTATATCAAATTAATTTTAAAATCAAATTTACTAAAATCACATTTTATTTCCCTTTACCAGGAAGCTTAATTCTTCTTCTCGGTATGGTGATTTTTCGTATAGTTTTAAAGAGTCATTTCTTTTCTACATGAAAATTGTCATTAGTAATTGCAATTGTCTTCACAAAACGTTATTTGATATATGATTTGAGCAAGTCAGAGTATTTCGTTGTATTACTCATTAGAACACCTCTTTTATGACAAATGACGATTTTAATTTCACCATCAAAAACGTCCCCTTCGTGTGCAGCAACATTCCCTCATCTCCTGCTTATGGCGTATTTATTTCACAGCTAATACGCTATGAAAGAGGATTTTCTTAGTACGATATTTTTAGTGCAAAGATGTCAAAGATACTCGCAGGTAAGCTGCTTGCTCAAGGTTATTACTGTGCATGGTTTAAGATGTCACTGAGGAAGATCGCTACCAATATATCGATGCACATTTCGACATTTTCCTATCAAGGACGATTCGGGAAATTCTTCAGTTCGACCTTTTCAATAGACCGCCTTTTTACATATTTGGACTTCGTGTGATTTGACATGTTTCTATTTGGTAGCTGAGGCAACTGTTGCATGCAGTGAGAGGACGCTCACACCTCCCGGCCACTTGGTCCTGCTTCCTTTAGGGTTTTCACGTTTGCCTTGTTATTGGAGACTTACATAATCATGATATACCGTTTAACCAGAAATTTTCGCGAGTATCAAATTTCGCGTTTTTATAGTAAAATAGTATGTCTTTATTTTCGCGAGTACAATTTTTCGCGATTCCTAAATTACAAGCAAATATGTATATATGATGTCACTGCTTTGTACCTTTCATCATTAAGTTTTAGTTAAGTCTGTGATAAGAGAACACTCAATTCACTTCTGTTTGTGTGTTTATTGGGAGAAAAAGCATGACGCATGCACAATTAGAACAAAATGTAAATGATATATACCAATTTATGTTGTCACTCATTAACACAATTTTTTGCGAGAATAATTTTTCGTGATTCCAAATCACTCGCGAATATAGCGAAAATTAGTATCTCGCGAAATTTTCTGGTTATACGGTATTCCCCTAGATCTTGGACTCCTGAACTACAAATGGTACTTCTTCTCTGGTATACATTATACGTATTTGTGACATTAATTATTAAGATATATTATATTCCACTAATTAAGTATAGGTTAGAATACCTGAGTAACAATACACTCACTGCTACTAACGTATAGGCCAATAGTGTACCTATAGACATCATGTCTACTAGCTCTTTCAAGTCAAACAACATCGCCATAGCACCTGAAAATAAAATGTCATCATCGATGAGTCTAAAAAACTATTGCTTAACTTGATATAGGGAAAGCATATTTTTTTAGGAAATGAATTTTATGCGCTAAGGTTTTCATAGTGTATGTTTTTAAATGCATTGTGGTTGTCTTTTTAAGAAAGAAATATCTTATATTTGATATTTTAATTTAATATCAATATTAGGCTACAGCTGTTACAAACAAAGGTTTCCGAGCACCTGCATCTTATCGTTTTATATAGGATTCTTTATGTTTGATTTTTCATTTTGACTTTCTTTTTTCGTCTGGTTATTATTCATAACATTATTTATGATTGTTTCTTATATTTTGTGATATAAAGGATGTTTTGCAAAGTATCTTCCGATACATATAGGTTCATTTGCAAAACAAAATGTAATAGCTGGAAATAGAGATAAAGATAATTCAATAACAGAGTTTTGCTTTAGATAAGAGACGCTATTAGTAAGTTTGACTGTACATAAATTGTTAAAACACCATAGGGGATTTGTATATAGTCGTAAACTACCATGGAAAAAATTGACATCTATTCTTTTTTCTTTTAGTGTTTATTGTATGAAAGCTTTCCGCATTCCAATATTTTCTTTAGATTTTATAAGGTATTTGATTGGATCGATCTGTCAATCAAGAACCCGAAAATAGATTCCAATAAAACACCGCTAAAGACGGTATGGCCGGATTGCAAAGTAAGTTTTTGTCACCAACTGGGTCAAGGTCACTAAGTCAAATATTACAGCATACATTGAGTGGTCTTGTCAGAGGCAACCTACATGTATAATATAAAGTTTCTACTGTATACTGTTCCTTAGATTTTGCTTAAACCAGGAACTTTAACCAAAGTCTTTAACTAGGTCAAAGTCCAAGGTCAAGGTCACTAGGTCCAATGTAACAGCATAAATTGAAAGGTCTCGTCATGGGCAACCTAAATGTATAATATAAGGTTTCTACTGCATACAGTTCCTTAGATTTTGCTTAAACCAAGAACTTTAACCAAAATCTTTAACTAGGTCAAAGTTCAAGGTCAAGGTCACTAAGTCAAATGTTACGGCATAAATTGAAAGGTCTAATCATGGGCAACCTAAATGTATAATATAAGGTTTCTACTGCATACAGTTCCTTAGATTTTGCTTAAACCAGAAACTTTAACCAAAATCTTTAACTAGGTCAAAGTCCAAGGTCAAGGTCACTAGGTCCAATGTTATGGCATAAATAGAAAGATCTTGTCATTGGGTAACCTAAATGTTTTATATAAGGTTTCTACTGCATACATTTCCTTAGATTTTGCTTAAACCAGAAACTTTAACCAAAATCTTTAACTAGGTCAAAGTCCAAGGTCAAAGTCACTAGGTCCAATGTTATGGCATAAATTGAAAGGTCTCATCATGGGCAACCTAAATGTATAATATAAGGTTTCTACTGCATACAGTTCCTTAGATTTTGCTTAAACCAGAAACTTTAACCAAAATCTTTAACTAGGTCAAAGTTCAAGGTCAAGGTCACTAAGTCAAATGTTACGGCATAAATTGAAAGGTCTAATCATGGGCAACCTAAATGTATAATATAAGGTTTCTACTGCATACAGTTCCTTAGATTTTGCTTAAACCAGAAACTTTAACCAAAATCTTTAACTAGGTCAAAGTCCAAGGTCAAGGTCACTAGGTCCAATGTTATGGCATAAATAGAAAGATCTTGTCATTGGGTAACCTAAATGTTTTATATAAGGTTTCTACTGCATACATTTCCTTAGATTTTGCTTAAACCAGAAACTTTAACCAAAATCTTTAACTAGGTCAAAGTCCAAGGTCAAGGTCACTAGGTCCAATGTTATGGCATAAATTGAAAGGTCTCATCATGGGCAACCTAAATGTATAATATAAGGTTTCTACTGCATACAGTTCCTTAGATTTTGCTTAAACCAGAAACTTTAACCAAAATCTTTAACTAGGTCAAAGTCCAAGGTCAAGGTCACTAGGTCCAATGTTATGGCATAAATTGAAAGGTCTCATCATGGGCAACCTAAATGTATAATATAAGGTTTCTACTGCATACAGTTCCTTAGATTTTGCTTAAACCAGAAACTTTAACCAAAATCTTTAACTAGGTCAAAGTCCAAGGTCAAGGTCACTAGGTCCAATGTTATGGCATAAATTGAAAGGTCTAATCATGGGCAACCTATATGTATAATATAAGGTTTCTACTGCATACAGTTCCTTAGATTTTGCTTAAACCAAGAACTTTAACCAAAATCTTTAACTAGGTCAAAGTCCAAGGTCAAGGTCACTAGATCAAATATTATGGCATAAATTGAAAGATCTCGTCATGGGCAACATACATGTATAATATAAAGTTTCTACTGCATATAGTTCCTTAGATTTTGCCTCAACCAGAAACTTTAACCAAAATCTTTAACTGGGTCAAAGTCCAAGGTCAAGGTCACTAGGTCAAATGTTACGGCATAAATTGAAAGGTCTTGTCATGGGCAACCTTCATGTATAATATAAAGTTTCTACTGCATATAGTTCCTTAGATTTTGCCTCAACCAGAAACTTTAACCAAAATGTTGACGGCAGACGGACGGACGGACAGACGGACGGACGGACGGACAGACGGACATCGTCAATCTATAGACCGGAATTGCTTTGCAATCCGGCCAAAAATCACAATCAAAGGGCTTACGAAATCTTGAAAACATGTATTCACGAGAAAAGGAAAATAGGACAAATAGACTGAGACAACTACAGAGCCCCTTAGAAACACGAAGGACACAAGGATATTTTTTTCACTTCATGTCACGTAATGGTAAAGCGATGTATCATTCACATCAAGAGTAGCCTTAGAAATGGGAGTAGCATTTGATCTCCATCTGAAATGTACCCCCCTCCCTCCTAAATTTCCTGTTCCCCCCCCCCTCCGACAGAAATAGTCGAATGTATTCCTTTTACGTTTTTCTATTGCAGCTCGAAACTACTGTCCGGACAGCTCATTTAATAACGTAGTATTGGTCGTAAGGACATATACATTGCTCCGTTAAGACCTATCCTCAAATGATCAAAATTTGATTTGAACGTGCATCTGCTAAGTACTTTTTACATGAAAGCATGACTTCAGCATATTGAGCGCGGTGTTCACTTGAATTCTTATCGCTCCCCTCTTCTCCCATTCGCCTCGTACAATGCTGTTGATAATTCATGATATTTTAGGGTTCATGTAAATTTATTCCTGCACTTATTTCTTGCTTAAAATTTTTCATCAGATAAACAGTACATACCGGTATTCGATTTGAATATATATGTCACACATTTGTCTCTTTTAAATTGTACATGATGTACATGTCGAGTTGATATAAAATTCTCTAATATGCTAAAATTCTGATTTGAAACGAAGGCTAAAAGAAAGAATCAATGGATTTGAAGACGTGTATCATTATAAAAGGTATCATAAATAAATCGAACAATATTTCTTGTATTAATGCATTTTCTATAAAGACATATCCTCAGACAGCGCATGCATTTTAGATATTTACATTTTCTGCGTGAACATCGAAAGCGAGTGGGGCTAGCCAAACAGGGGATGCTTACTCCTCCCGGGCACGTGGTCCCACTCTAGCTTGCTAGGGGTCCGTCGGTGCTCAATTTTGTGCTCTATTGTGGGTGCTGTTGAGATTATCGTCAGGATCTTCTTTAACTCATTTGGATGCTCTATTCTTAATTTGCAATTCTATCGTTGAAGTTCTTGATTCTTCTCTCCGACTATTCAGTTGGCTTTACTTCAAATTTAAATTTGCTTCAGATTCGACACAAAGTTTTTCTTAAATCCTTGTATAAGTCTATTTTGGTGTTCCGAAAGGTTAATATACGAAAAGTTAAACCAAAAAAGACATTATAGTCTTGCGTAACAAGTAACAAGGAAACGACTGTTCATAATATCATATTTTCACAGATAAAAAAATCCGTTGTTACATCTTTGGCAACTTACCATTTCCTCGATTTCACATGTTATAAAATTTCATATGACGCAAAATCAAATAATTGCTGCTATTATTGTAAAATAGCAGGAAATGCTTTCTTATTTAAAAGGTTTTTGTGTGATGAAATTTGAGGCAAAAATATTTAGTTTTGTTAACTATCATTTACAGGAACTGCATTTTATATTATTTTATCACATTTAGCGGCATCTCGTAATTTCAAACTTTTAAATGATTCTTACTGGAATTTCCTTATACATTATATGTATATCGTATCATATTAGTCATCTGTGTAAATCCATTTTTGTTAAATGTGAGAAGGGGTTCATTTGGTGAAATGATGTTTACTGAAATTATCTTCATCATAGAAAAAGAATTAACGTAATGGTACAACAGGAAAATAAAAGAGAAACCTTTTAATAATTTCTATCAGTAAAATGAGATAAACAAGATCCCGACTATAATCTCAATAACACTCACAATAGAGCAAAACATTGAGCATCGACGGACCCCTAGCAAGCTAGAGGTGGGACCAGGTGACCAGAAGGAGTAAGCATCCCCTGTTGGCTAGCCGCAAAAATGATATCAATACACGATACAACATTTCTTGTAATAATAGGGAATGACGAACAACATGACGTACAAATATAGAATCAATCACTCTTTCTAGAGTAATAACAAACAAAATCTATATTAAATAATCAACATTAAAAGAAATTCAAACACAAAAAAACCCAGATATCAGAATCCGAGAATCACAATCAAAAGGCTTATAAATTCTTGAAATAAATATAACGACAAATATGGATAATGACCATATTCCTGTATAACAGAACTTCCTCACGAGAAAATAAAATCGGAAAAGCAGACGAAGACAATGAAACAGTTCCATAGAAACACGAAGGACAACACAGTTATCAAACACAACACCAATGGACCATGTTTGCTAGATTAATACTGATAGACACTAAAATCGACATGTCCCAAATGTACTACCATACAGCAGCCTTCTGGACACATTTTCCAACATAATACACACCAGACATGAGTTTTTCGGATACAGAATCTCAAAAGTGGTGACATGAGCCAACATTATACTTTAAAAGAGCGAAAAAAAAAATTGGGCTGCTCGTTTAATTTCTTAATTCCAGGTAAAACTATATATTTTATTAAGAGTAAGTCATGACTGTTTTGTGTACAGAAATGTGGTCACCGATATTCAGAATTTGCATCTCCTCTTTTTCGGCATCAATTATCATCGATGAAATAGCACGTGTTTAATTCAATATGGTGCAGTTTAATGACAGATATTTCAATATTGGTAATTTCAACCATTAGATTGACATCTGATGGTGTACTTTTAGCCGTAGGACGAACACACGTATTGATATCTATCATACAATGGATGAAACAATGGTACAAGATTGTGAGTTCCGTTGTGTTTCCACCGCTGTGGCTACGTCATGGTCTGCTCGGAGATCTCTTAATTCTATTTTGAAAAATATAGAAAAGTTCTATAAGGCTGACATTAACATGATATAGGAGAGGGAATACACTACCTGCAAATAATCCTGACAACATAGTGCCTAGTAGCGGCGTTTTGAAGCGCTCATTGATTTTACCAAGTAGGGTAAACAACAATCCATCGCTAGCCATCGCGTATATCACTCTTGGCAAAGGAAACATAGCGCCCAGTAAACTGAAAAAAATGAATATAACATGGGATGCTAGAATTAGAATTAAATTTGGTAGTTAGGAGTTTTAATGCTTGGTTATGGAATTGTTCAATTGTATGATCATAGTATTATGATAAATAACAATGAACACTCTATATGCACAAATTTTTGGCCGTTCTTACGCTGGGCTTTGTTTACCAGCAGTTATGGATATTACGTAAAATTCTTTTGTATTCGTGCTTTTCAACTTCAACCGAATGGCCGAAAATTTGGGGATATAGAGTGTTCATTGTTATTTATTTTATTAAACTTCCCTACGGAGAACACTACTTCATTCATAGTACTATGGATTCAAAATTGATTTTGATCTATTCATTCTTTTATTTAGAAATGAAGTTTCATGAAAAGTGAATGAAAGTCAAACACAAAACCCGAAATAAGATATAAAAGATCACAATCAAAAGGCTTACAGATTTTGGAAAAAACAAAATATCAGAACATTCTAACGAGAAAAGAAAATAGGACAAACAGACGGAGACAATAACACAGCTTCATAGAAACACGAAGGGCAACTATCTCGAGATTCCAGAGCACAGTGCAAGTACGAAATACATTGTAGACGGTGTTTTAAATGCGTTGCCTTGCTGATTATAATTAATCCGACTTAAACATATTCAAATACATAATGATTCATGTTACATATTCGATACAAGTTATAAAATTTCTTGAAATTTCTGAAACGTGGGTCCTGAAGCATCATATCCCACCCATCCTGCTACGTCTTTCGGTACATTTTTGGACATAATAACTTTCACACTCTTTGGTCATAGTACATTGTTTAGATTGAGGATCACTGACGAGGGTTAAGTACCCGAAACGTGCATGTGTGGTCCATGCTGGAAATTTAGCTGATTTTAAATGATGCTATTGAATTTGAAGACGTTTAACAATAGTATCTAAGAAAGACCAAAAGGAAGCTTATAGCTTATCTAAATTTATTTCTTCGTTTCGGTAATTGGCCTCGGTATAAAAACAAAGGACAAGAAAATTACAAAAACTGATTGTGCGCAGCGGCACCCTTAATAAATTCGATGAAGAAATAAGATGTAAATTTTAATTGAAAATTAAATGCAATTCCAATGATCCAAAAGCCTGCCAATAAGATGTACAGGAATTTAATAAAAATTGAAAATCCATTTTTTTTAAACTTTCAATGGCAATCTAGAAATATGTTACCTGGTTGACAATCCACAAATAGCACCTACTGCAATTATATATCTTGCAACACCCCATCCAACACTTTTGAAGACGTCCGGCAGCGGTGCATCATGGTCTAACAAACAATATGGCGTCATAAGGGTAATTGTACCGGAAATACCGAAGTAAGCAATAAAACAGCCGAGCAAAGACAGGACGATACTGATAGGTATTGCTTTTTGTGGGTTCTTGACCTCTTCACCTGACAAGAAAAAAGGGAATAATAAGAGAGAGTGTCAACAATACAATGCAAATAACTTTGAAGGTATTTATAGATATCCGACCAATGAATTTGGATACTTTATGCTAGAAAAATTTACCATTTCTTTACGCCGTTTTCGTTTATAAGGACCAAGCACCGACGAGATCTATGGTTCGCTGCTAATTTCTAGTCTAGACAACTAAACATTCTTGAAAACAATAATATCGCAAACTGCTATTTAGATTATAGTTGAGGTTTAACGTATGATTAAAATTAAAATTATGATTAACTTATCTTGTTTAATATCATAATTGTCTTTCCTATAATCAGATGAGCATCGCTTATTCAATTTGCAATTTTATGTACTAAATATGTATCATGAAACAAAATTAAGTGAAAACAGGGGAAAATCAATCTTGCATGATCGGAACCTTCTTTTTACACACTTTTGTCAATGTGTTTTAATTCGTCATTGTAAAGCTCACATAGATATAAACAGGAAAGCTTGTCCATCATGTCTGCCGTCAGATAACTGGTTTCTAGTCACATTTTGTAAGTTTTCGGAAAATGTATCCTTATCAGTGGTACATTCAAACAAAGTATTCATTCAAAGTTGGTAATAGATTTAAAATGACGATGTCTTGTTTAATTTTTAGATTGAAATGAGATAAAGACGATCCTGACGACAATCTTAACAGCACTCACAATGGAGCGCCAAATTGAGCATTGAGGACCCCTAGCAAGCTAGAGGTGGGACCAGATACCCGGGAGGAGTAAGCATCCCCTGTTTGGTAAGCATCAGGAAGGGGTAAGCATCCCCTGTTTATTAAGCATATGTAGATTTCAAGTAACTAATCTGTTAAGAGTTAGCTGGTCCTGATATGCAGTAGGCTCTACAAGCAGCGTTGCTCAATCAAAAATTAAGCCAAAATCTATTGGACGAATAAGTACCAGTAGTAGCTATACAGTCAAACCCGACAAAAGCGTAGAAACAGGTAGCGGCACCGGACATCATCCCGGAAAATCCATACGGTAAGAAGCCTCCTTCACCGGAAGTCGTCGAATTACATTCTGTCTGAAAATGAACACAGAATAATTTTTTTTTAAAAATCGAAGATTTCTTGCCTGATGTTTTCAAAACCTGTCGCAAAAATTAAATGGTGACATATTCTTGATCTTGGATGCAATTTACATGGAGAAGTCAAGAAACTTATATTTAAAGAAAAAAGTACTGCCACACTCTGCTGCAAGAGAAAATATATTCAAATATCTGATTACACTTATATTTTCTGTATCTTAATCTTATGATATATCTGCATTTAAAAAAGACAAGATATGAAAGAATCAAATAACCTCAAGGTCATCTGTAGATAACTTCCAGTTGTGGATGTCCGCCTTGAATAGCCCACAGACGATGACGTACGTGACGACCAGCAAGTTTACTCCCGTGAAGATATTATTGAAGGTTGACGACTCCTTCACACCTATGGCCAATATGCCTTCAACACAGAGGAAATATAAAATGATACTAGAATAAGATTTTGTAAATATTTTAAAAGAATGAAAGTACTTTATCAAAGAGGCATTATTACGGATTAAAGCGATAATTTTCTGTAAAGAAAAAAGAAGTGTCCAAACTCTAATAATAGAGAGCAGCCTTTCAAACATAAAGATTGTCGTTTCGGTGTACCAGGATTTCCTTGTCTATTTATACAATACTCGTATAAACCCTTAAAAGAGGAAAAAGAATTATATCTGGCTTTAATTTTTATCATTGGGTGGGATTTTTGTAAATCTTTGTATGTACTTTATTTGTAAAATGAAAACATGTATATATACATGTAAGAAGTAAGGTGATTCCCAAGGCAAAGAAGTCTGGATACGGAGAAAGTCCCGACACATACATAGGCATGTTGTCATGGAAAAATGTCTGGATTTTCTTGTCTATCAGAGAATCAAAGTATGAACTCCATGCACGGGCTACACTGGCTGTTCCTGTAAAGAATGGTAAAGTGGCAACTAAACTAACAAGCTGTCTTAACATTCACTAAATATTTTGCAAGAAAGCATGATAATCTTACATTTCTTGGGAAGCCTTTTACTCTACAATTGTCAGTTGTAATGACGAACCATCGAAACCCTATGAAATATCCAAATCTTATAATGCATGGCAATACTGAGCTACTATTATGCATTAAACATAGAACGAGCGGTAGCAGTTATAGAACCGTAAATAACATTCACAAGAAATCTGGAATATGCCTAACTCGTTCATGAATGAAAAAAAGAGGGGATCTCCAACATCACCAGGTTGCAGCACCCACAGCAAAACCCCAAACACCCAGTGCAAAAACACAGAGCAGACACACATAGAAAGAGACGCAAAGGGACAAGAAACGTAAACGCACAACACAGAAACATCAAACAAAAATGACTACACATAAACAAACGAGACCAATGGGATACCGGTGCCGACTTAGGACGGTCATCTGCCACGAAAAAAAAGCAGAAGGCGTGGTTATCCTGGATCCTCCACGACCCTCCTACTTTTCCGATTACCCAGAGGTCTCGAAGAACGAACAATGTTGGTGTAAAACAACCTCCTCACTGTCATATGGCCGCATACAAACAAGAGGGCAAAACACAGGGGCCCAAGCAACACAGATGAATATGTAAATGGATATAAAAAGAGGACGTACATAATGCAATCCGTGCTCTGCCGGCTTTAGCGAGCTCATGTATGTTATCACCCGAGGAGTCCGACTGACATTCAGAGAGGACAGTTTGGTCGGGGCCCTGACTTCTCTAAAGAGGTTTGGACAGGGCCCGTCATGGAGTCCTGACGTCACAGTCAGTCAGAGTGCAAGTTTTAAGAATGCGCTGGTACAAGACTGTAGATTGGTCAAGTACTAAGCCTAGTGTCCGTCTGGTGACATCAGGATCATATCCACAGTATAAAAGGCGTTTGATGATTCTGGTGCGTTTTCGATGTTTATGTTGTCTATCTTTGATCCTTCTTATTTTGTTAATTATGTCACCATAAAATGGCGTGAAATACCCAAAGAAACATAGATAGCCTTTACTAGTTTGTGAAAGCGAAAACCTTGTCCTAAAAGTTTCTTAGTAATTTGTAAATTTCTACTATGAAAATCCAAAACATCAGTACACGCATCAGTACACGCTCTAGCATACCGGATGAGCTGTGAAATGTAGATACCATAGGACGGTAACCTATGAACATCACCATCAAGCCAGAGGAAATTTACTATGTTGACCCGCTTGAAAGTTTTTCATGAAAGCTTAAAGAGAATATTTTTTATTTCATCATGATTTTTTTATTTTTATATCATCATTTTTTTTTTATTTCATCATTAATTTTATTCTTATTTCATCATTTTTTATTTCATCATTGAAATCATGAAAGCTTAAATAGAATTTTTCATTTTCTTCAGGAATTTGCATTCTACTGTGGGGTTTACAATTTTTTTTTTATTTCATCATTTATTTTTATTTCATCATTTTTTATTTCATCATTTAAATCACGAAAGCTTAGATAGAATTTTTTATTTTCTTCAGGAATTTGCATTCTACTGTGGGGTTTACAATTTTCTTGAGGTTTTCATTTCTCTTTTTTTTTTGGCAGTTATTTTCGATTTGAACTACGCAGAAAATAAACAAAAGGATCATAAGACTTAATGAAGTATTATAACTCTGTCTTGAGAGAACAGAGCAATCTTCTGGACAAAGGTTGTCAAATTCAGAGTACCAGATATGAATGTATCGGATAACTGATCGTTCTAGCAGTTTCTTCGAGTTTCTTCGTGTGGTTATTAAATGCAAGATGTTGCTTGGATGGATGTAATAAAATAATACTAGTAAAATTATCCGAAGAGAACTTATTGTCTAGCAGGCAAAGCATGAAAAGTTTTATAAAACATTGATAAAAAAAAATTCAACATCATACATAGATGTCACAAGAACACCATAATAACTACAGTGCACAAGCGCACAAATGCAATTCCGCCAATCATGCAAGTATAACATCAGAAAATACGTATAACTTTTTTGTGGGTTTGTTTCGCGGGGTGAGTGCAGGGTGGTCATGTTGGAGATCATCCCCTTTTCGTAAGACCATTTAGTCTCAAGGTCGAGAAGGTACGACAAAATCATTAGAACTTCCATTGGAGCAGTTATAAACCCCGGAATAAACAATTATCGGAAGTGAGACAAGGTGCACGGAGAGAGTCAACATACAACTCCCGTCGCAACAGCTTCATGAAAACAAATTCGGTAATTTTTTCGATGTTGATATTGATGTACACATCATGTATGTAACATGCAAAACTAGTCTTTTTGAAATATTCTAAATTCTATCTTACTCGGGCATGATATTTAAAGATATAGAAATACACTATATTGGCAGAATATAATTTTTATATGTTGAAGGAATATAGAAACAAAACAAATATGATTTGGATATTTTAATTGGAATTATTGTTCAAACGTTTAACTTCGGAATGAATATCAGTTCAGAGAATTAAATGAGAAAAAGATGGGAACTAGCGAAAGTAATGTTTATGCAATGCAGTTTGATAAATATTTGCTGTTTAAATGTATCCTTGTTTCGTGATAGTAAACTCATAATACCTATGACATATTCTAGAATGAGATTCCATCCGATGATAAAAGCCATCAGCTCCCCTACTGTAACGTAACTGTACACGTAAGCAGATCCAGTTTTAGGTACACGTGCACCAAACTCAGCATAGCATAGACCTTTAAAAAGACAATGTAGCAATACATTTTCAAATCAATATTCTTCCTTTGTCTTGACTTACTGTGTTCCATTTAGGATTTTCGTAATACAGAATTACTTCCCGTTCGGGACAGTATATGACGTAAACCTATTTGTAAAGTCATAAAATTCTATGGAAATCAAAGTCAAATTCAGGGAAAGTACGCTACAAAACCGATGTTTCTATAGAAATTCTATTACGTAATAATGCTTTTACGTCAAATACCGTCCCAAATCGAACACAAACATACACCAACGAAAAGACCGAATATCAACACTAGTATGTTTCATTGTTATGATATTGCCGTTGGCTCTTGTATAGAATTTACCGTCTTTGCAAATCTAGGATATCTCTAAGATTATCACCTTTCATTGACCAAAGCGGTAAAAGGTAAACTGCACTTGTAATAAAACTAAAATCCAGAATAAGCTTGTCATTTGTTTGTTTTTGTTTTTGTTTTATCATGAGGGAAGCATTTTTTAGAAAAAGTTTAATGGTTTAAAGAAAGCTCTAAACAAGGAATATTCGAAAATATGTAAGAAAGTATAACCTGCTAGAACGGAGGCTAGAGCTGCTATGAGAAATGAGAAGACCACAGCTGGACCCGCCGTATCCTTGGCAACCTGACCTGCCACTACATAGATACCTGCCCCCAAAGTACTACCGATACCTGAAAATAACCAAAGGACAAGCAAATTAGAGAACTACGTCATGTTATATATTCATGTGTACTATTTACATGACTTGGCCATCATATTTTGCGTTAAAGTATCCACATTTTATTTTTCAAATCATATGTCTATATGACTAAATTGCTTTGAACATCTTGCATATAGTTAAGTTATGAGGATGAAAAATGGAAATAAACCCCCACTTGGAGTGTTGCGTACATAATTTTGCACTAGCTACATCGTTAAATATTTAAATTTCGACTTACCAAGTGCAGTGAGATCCAATGTGGTGAGACATCGTGCTAGTTCGGTATGTGTGATGTTTGAATGGTCCACATACTTCTTACGCATAAGTTTCTTGAAGAACCCTTGTATCAAAGATCCCTCTCCTATGATATCAAAAGAAAAAGTAGAATTTGTCACATTTACATTCGCACATTTACTATTTAGATTTCTCAAGCATCCCTGATGAGACGTTATTTGTTTTAATCAGGGGATCAGGGGATGCTGATAAGACATTATTTTGTTTTAATCAGGAGACGCTGATAAGACATTATTTGCTTTAATTAGGAGACGCTGATAAGACATTATTTGCTTTAATCAGGAGACGCTGATAAGACATTATTGTTTTAATCAGGAGACGCTGATAAGACATTATTGTTTTAATCAGGAGACGCTGATAAGACATTATTGTTTTAATCAGGGGATGCTGATAAGACATTATTTGCTTTAATCAGGAGACGCTGATAAGACATTATTTGCTTTAATCAGGAGACGCTGATAAGACATTATTTGCTTTAATCAGGAGACGCTGATAAGACATTATTTGTTTTAATCAGGAGACGCTGATAAGACATTATTTGCTTTAATCAGGAGACGCTGATAAGACATTATTGTTTTAATCAGGAGACGCTGATAAGACATTATTGTTTTTATCAGGAGACGCTGATAAGACATATTTGTCTTAATCAGGAGACGCTGATAAGACATTATTGTTTTAATCAGGGGATGCTGATAAGACATTATTTGCTTTAATCAGGAGACGCTGATAAGACATTATTTGCTTTAATCAGGAGACGCTGATAAGACATTATTTGCTTTAATCAGGAGACGCTGATAAGACATTATTTGTTTTAATCAGGAGACGCTGATAAGACATTATTTGCTTTAATCAGGAGACGCTGATAAGACATTATTTGTTTTAATCAGGAGACGCTGATAAGACATTATTGTTTTTATCAGGAGACGCTGATAAGACATTATTGTTTTAATCAGGGGATGCTGATAAGACATTATTTGCTTTAATCAGGAGACGCTGATAAGACATTATTTGCTTTAATCAGGAGACGCTTACTCTCCCCGGGCACATGGTCTCACTTCGGAATGTTATTCATTCCGAAGTTCGAAATCGTTCTTGTGGACATTCTGATGATTTTGCCTTGTCTTCTCGACTTTGAGACTGAATAACTGATAGGTACTTCTTTAATGTTTATTGTTGAAATTCGCTTAAGATGGGAAAATATTCTTTAATATCGACAAATTCAGCCGCTAGGTTGGTACAAGTATCTCTGCCGGTTGATTTTAAGTTCTCGGGGACATCGTTGGACAAATGAGTTAAAAAAGATCCTGACTATAATCTCAGCAGCACTCAAAATAGAGCACAAAACTGAGCATCGAAAGACCCCTAGCATGCTAGAGGTGGGATCAGGTGCCCGGGAGGAGTAAGCATCCCCTGTATATTTCAATATTTTAAACAATTTCAACCACTACGTATCTCTTCTAGTAGACTGTTACATGTAGTACCCCAGGACATCGTTTGCCAAGTTTCACCGAGCTTCTGCACTGACTTGAAATTTCATACACTCATTTGCTAAAATATTCGTAAATTAGGAAGTAGTCCCCCGATTACATTCGTAATCAGTGTCCAGACGAAAATTCATCCTCGGACGATCACCATTCACCTTCGGCATTCATTGTATAATTCGATAAATTCAGACACTATAATGCAGTCTTTAATGAATAAAACTATGTTATAATTTTTCCCTTTTCTTTTCTTCCAATTGAAGAATTCATAAGATGATAGAAAGAGTCAGATAATGTAATGTCAAAATGACATATATATTTATATATCGATACTAGTCAAAGTGAAGTATACGAGTGGGTTGATCCGATGAATTTTTCAAGCACATTTGAACATGTGATTCGTTTTTCAAAAATACTTATGTTACATGTATCTAAGTATTAAAATTCTATATAAAGCAAAAGGGCACAATCAAATAAGCTTCCTTGTTTTATTGAAGGAAAAAAAAAGAAAATCAAATAGAAAGGTAAGCAAGGCAGAATCCAGTCAAATTCTGGAAGGTGGTCTCCCTATAAATACCGTCACTGATGACGAATTCTTTATCGTTCAGCCAGTGGTGCCCTTTTATCCCTTGTTTAGAAATTTTACATACATGTATTTTAATTTTGAATAAGTCAATAGTCGTGAATAGGTAGTTTTTATTCCTATCTTAGTTATACAAATGTATGCAATAATGTGTCATTTTGATGTTTAACAAAATAATTTGCTAACCAACCCCCCCCCCCCCCCACCCCCGCCCTTGCCACGATGAATACATGAGTTTGAATGCACCAAGCTATATATTTACGATATTAGGGGTAAACAAATAAAAAACTTACCAGCTTCATTGTATCCTTGCGGACTAACGGAATCCATTATAATATTACAAAATTTAAATCAGAATTTAAATTTGCAATTTTATTAACTACATCTAAATTTTTTATTGAATAACAAAAGTACACATCAAGTATCCGTGTATGAACCCTTAGCATAAATTAAGGAGTATTTAATCTTGTCACACGAGACTATTATCAATTTTGATAACATATTTACAAGCATCTACGTATGAATACGGCGTGCACCAACCGTGCAAAGTACTTAATAGTGACCCAATTTCATCACACTAGGAACGTGCAAGTCTAGAAAGGAAGCTAGTTAAGTCGGTACAAGTTTCATCGAAATAGGTTCAGGAATTAGGAAATAGGATTATGATGACTAATGAGTTAAATAAGATCCTGACGGTAATCTAAACATCACTCACTATAAAGAGTACCAAATTGAGCATCGACGGACCCCCAGCAAGCCAGATGTGGGACCAGGTGCCCGGGAGGAGTAAGCATCCCCTGTCTGGGTAGCCGCACCCGCCGTCGATGTTCACGCACGAAAATGAAAACAATATCTAAAATACATGCACTGTCTGTGGTTGTCTGTGTAATCAGTTTCACTGATTTGAAGTGCATGATATTTCTTATTGGTTAAAGTTGTGGGTGGGATGGGGTGTTATGTAGCAAGGAATTGCCATCCTATCATAAAGTTTATAATCTGGTATTGAGTAAGTTGGTATTATTATTACCTTTTTATGACAGATTTGTTGCTTAAGGTAGAGTATCCCTCAGGTCAGAATTTCTGGTAATATTTTGCCTGGATATCCTCATTTTTTCTCTTCAGAATATTGTTCAGATGATCAAACTAATATGGTTTTGGGAAAAGAAATTTTTGTAGTTACATTTTATCACCTCTAAAAAGGGATTTTTTCTTACTTTTCCCATGGGGTCAAATGTTAAAGTTCAAACGGCTTATGTAATCTGTATATTAGTAGTCATGAAACCACGAATTATATTTTGTTGGTATATCAGGTGTAACATAAGCTTTAAATGTATGGAATTGAAAATATTGTGAAAGTTGTTATTTAGGAAGTAAAAGCATATGAGACCTGAGGGACGCTCTACCTTAAGATCTAGGTATGTATCATAAGGTTGAACCAAGGTCATAGTTCACATGATGGTATTGAAGTTGCATGGGTCATAGTGTCTTGCCCTCTCAATTCGTTTCAATATTTCACGAAATTTTTACTTAGAACCTCAGGTTTTTCCATAACCTTGATCCAAGGTTGCAAGTCAAGAGTCAAGACTTAGAAGCCCAAGATTTGCCATGACCTTCATATTTCACACTGCTTAGAACCCGAGGGCTTGCTTTGACCCAAGGTCAAAGGTTAAGGCCATAGTTCACATGTTGGAAAGACCTGATTTGGACCACAAATTCTTTTCCTTTTCATGGGTTTTACAAATACTTCACAGTACATGTTGCTTAAGACTCAAGGATGTATTATGAACCTGGACCAAGGTCAAAGGTCTTAGACCACCTTGTCAAAACCAGAATTTATTCCCCTTTACATGGATTCTAATAACATTACACAGAAATATTGCTAAGTGCCCGAGATGTAATGACCTTGAAATAGTTCATAGTTCAAATGTTGTGGCAGTAACTTCTTATCTATTGCATTGATATCAAAAGTATTTCATTGAACTGTTATACAGGACCAAATAATGTATCATGAGATCTAACCAAGGTGCCTGAATGCTCATGCTAAATTATATGAAAATTTTACTGGTTCCATATATAATACTTACAGTGCAGCACATGACAAATTCTTGGAATTCCATTGATAAAGCTTGCAGGGACTATGAGAGAATACACTGCTCAAAAGAATTAAAGGAGCGATTTTCCCATTGTAATATAATTGCACATAGCTTGTAAAATCTTTTGGGATAAGCAAGGCTACATCATCAAGTTTTATCATGTGTATATGGTTAATCTGTTCAATACAGACATGGGTAATAAAGAAATGACCATTAAATATGTCTTAATACATTTATGTTCATCATATAGAATATGTATGATGTGATAGCAGAACCCTTGCTCCCTTAATTTTTTTGAGCAGTGTAGTTCCAGGCACTATTGAAAATTGCTAAACGAAGTAACTATTATGATGTAATGAAGAGCAAGTGAAGTGGAGAAAAGTAAAAGACACTTTTCTCCGATACCAAAACGTATTAATGCCCATTTGAGTGGGTACTATTCTTCTGTAAGGTAAATATTGCACTTCCTGACGCTCAGGCACTATTTCTTTAAAAAGCAACACTATGAGAGAATAGAACCCACTCAAAAAGGCATTTGAGTTGATAACATTTTTGTAACATAACAAGATCTCCTTCTATTTCCTTTACTTTATAGATGACAAAACAAATATAAGGGAAAGAATTAATAGATTGATTTCAACGTCTTTAATAAAACCTCTGTATATTCATAGACTTCAACAGCTTATAAATGTAAATAATAAATTATCACCATTTCCACTCTCTTATAACAAGTTAATTATAACAATACCATGATGTACTACAGTGCTCAATAAAATTGTAAGCTAAGTTAAATGTATTGAAGTGTTACAGTTTTCAGTACGGATAATTAAGCTGATTGTAACAGAGAAAATTGCAATAAAAAGAATGAAAAATGATTTAGAGTCAGAGGTATATATAAACTGATTTAAGTAGTGTTGAAAGGGACAGAAATTGAATTTCATTATTATTTCTATTTGGGATATACATGTATTTCCTCCGCCTTCAGCAAAAGTTGAGGAACTCTACCACCCCTCCACCATCTCCCCTTTTACAACAGTATATTTAGGAGAAAATCATGAAATTAGGGAATCGAAGATTTCATGAGAAGTATAGTGCATTTATTCAGTCTCATTACATTATAATATATACATGTATATAGTACCATGTTTCCAAAGTCTATTTATGGAATTCTATAGAATTCTATGTGGCTCGACAAGGATTCTGATTTTAGAGAAAAATCTTCGGTTAATATTACTCGTATAAATAAGTGAAAATGAAGTGAAAAGATTTATAAGGTGAAAAATGATATTCAGATCATGATTATGAAGAGATTGTCTGACAAATAAAAATATTGATTAATTCATATACCACAAAATAAAAATTCATAGCAATACCAAAAAAATAAGATATCAAGATCTGGAAACAATTTCCATTGGGGAACAAGCACAGACAAAGGGGTTCGATCTCATAATTTTGAGAAAATTCTACGTAAAAATGAGTAATTTTGGCAAGTTCTACAAAAGAGGGGTGTTCTGACCCCTGATACCCTCTGATGCATGTATGTCAAAATTTACATCTTTACCCAACTAACTTGATATTTATATAACCAGGATGTAACGTCGATTCTGATTGGCTGGAGCACGAGTCATTATTTTCCAATAATGACCACTGACGAAATATAATGACTATGTGTAGTATTTGTCCTCATTTCAGTATTTACAATAAAAATTAAGATAGTTATTTTGTTTAATCTTGAAAGTAAATTTAGATACACTTTTCACAAAAAAAGTGCAATTAATTGTTGAATTCTTGATTAAAATTATACATGTGTTCATATTATTTTGAATCATTATTTCAATCATATGTTATCTTATGATTCGTAATATAATATAGAACTTGGACTCGGTTATTTAAGAAATGACTGTCTTACTTTTGGTGTTCATGGGTGTATAATTCTGGTTGGACGCGTGCAAATTCCGTGAATCGCGAAGAGAGAACATAATCATTACAGCATATAAATACCACTATCTCATTGTTCATATGAGAAATAAATAAATTATAGGGGACTAAATAATAACAATGTAAGTGAAGTAAAGATCAATATTGCACATTTAGAATGAAAAAGCTACATGTATATACAGAAAATAAATAATGAATTGAGAGAAAATGAGATTTCAATACAAAATGCAAATTAATTCAACATACACTGTATATGGAATTAAAAAGCTACTTAAAGCCAAATAGATTCTTGGTTGGCATTGGTCCCTAGAAAATAAATAATGAATTGAGAAAATGAGATTTCAATACAAAATGCAAACTTTAAGAAAACCATGTATGTAATAAAAAAGCTACATGTGCTTAAGGGGGTCCAGAACAGTATCCGAAAGAACCCCATCAGAAAGCTCTGGATCAATTATGACGTCACAATAGAAATTGCAACATTGGCGCGTTTTTCGCAAGAGCGTCCGCATTAGGTAACGTAGAATTAAGGGGGAGTGGGTAACAAAATCACTATAACTTAAAAGCTGACGGTGTTTCACTTGATAGATAGAAGATAATAACAAGTTTTTACGTAAAATAAATGATAGGGTTTAAGATAAACGGACTTTATTATTAAAAAATTGCAACTCAAAGACGTTTTGAAAATAGACATAAATTTATCTCTTTTCGACGATTTCTTTTAAAAGTCTTAGTGATCATTTATAATTTTATACATATCCGATTGCCCACATCATATCTAAATGAAAAATACAGAACTTATTATTCTGCCTTTACAGAATATTTGTAACTGGTTTTTCATTACCTTAAGTGTGTTAATTTCAACGGCACGTTTACGGCCCATTTTGGGGCTTTCAAGGGTATATATGTACGTTCGTAGCTTCAAAACTAACAATAAAAAATTTATGAAACTTTGCATGAAGAATAAAACACCGCTAAAGACGGTATGGCCGGATTGCAAAGTAAGTTTTTGTCACTAACTGGGTCAAGGTCACTGGGTCAAATATTACAGCATACATAGAAAGGTCTTGTCAGAGGCAACCTACATGTATAACATAAAGTTTCTACTGCATGCAGTTCAATAGATTTTGCTTAAACCAGAAACTTTAACCAAAATCTTTAACATAGGTCAAAGTCCAAGGTCAAGGTCACTAGGTCCAATGTTACGGCATAAATTGAAAGGTCTCATCATGGGCAACCTAAATGTATAATATAAAGTTTCTACTGCATACAGTTCCTTAGATTTTGCTTAAACCAGAAACTTTAACCAAAATCTTTAACTAGGTCAAAGTCCAAGGTCAAGGTCACTAGGTCAAATGTTACGGCGTAAATTGAAAGGTCTTGTAATGGGCAACCTTTATATATAATATAAAGTTTCTACTGCATACAGTTCATTAGATTTTGCCTCAACCAGAAACTTTAACCAAAATGTTGACGGCAGACGGACAGACGGACAGACAGACGGACGGACGGACGTACAGACGGACATTGTCAATCCATAGACCGGAATTGCTTTGCAATCCGGCCAAAAAGTATGTTTCAATTATTAACATTTATAATTTTTAGGAAAATTGAATGATAGGATCAAATTTAAGGCTGGCTGTCCTGGACCTCATTAAAGCCAAATAGATTCTTAGTTGGCATTGGTCCCTAAAAAATACATAATGAATTGAGAAAATGAGATTTCAATACAAAATGCAAAATTTAAGACAACCATGTATGTAATAAAAAAGCTAATCAAAGCCAAATAAATTCTTAGTTGGCAATGGCCCCTCCCTTAAGAAAAGTCCTCCTCAGCTTTGATAGAAAGGGACTGAAATCTCTGACTAGCGTTCCGAGGATTTTTTTCTTATCCATATTAGATGTGACTCATCGTTATCATCATCATTGTCGTTTACATCATCATGGAACTCCTCTATAGAATCATCAGTGTTATCGTCTACTATAAGAGTGGTAGAGGCTGTTAGAGGAATATGTTCATCGTAGTTCCCCTCTACACTGTTCCTAATCCCATAGGCAAAATAAATAACAAAACCTGAAATTGATAATATACAAAAATTACCATGGTTACAAGTGAAGATATCAAGAATTGGAAAAACAAAACTGATACAAACATGGGCATTTTCGCCTCATTAAATCTTCTGATGACAAAAAGGATTTAAAAGTTCTGTTACAGCTGGCCTAATGCTTCTTGAGTTATGGCTCTTGAACTTGGCATCTTAAAATTAGTTTTCAATATCTTTTTCATTGTGAACTGATTTTTGGTATGACATATAACATGTATAAAACTTGGAGATATACAATCTAATTAAGTTTTGTTACAAGTGACCTTCTTTTACCACAGTATTACTAATTGGCTTTGAGCTTTGCAATTGTCCTGAAAATTTTAATAATAAGTTTTCCAGACTTATGGCAAAAACGGGTCAGGTGAACATACCTACAACCATCCAGACAGCAAATCTGATCCAAGTAGCCGATGACAACTTCATCATTAAGTAGATATTCACAAACATACTTATAATAGGTAAGAATGGCAATAAAGGCACCTGAAAAAAACGATAGAATACCTTGTGTCTGAGTTTGTTAATTAAAACACAAGCTGGAAATAAAGAAAATTCTATTTGAAAATGCTTCCATTTCATGTAAATTGAAGGTTGGCCTAAGACAAAACCGAACAGTTAAGAACAGGTACTACTTTAAAATTATCTGTATGTTTCATGATTGACCCTAAATATCTGTACCAGACCTTAACTTTTTGAAGGTGACCTTGACCTTGACATTGGATGTGGAGTCTCACCATGTTTGACAACCACTGCAAGTTTGATGGAAGTATGATAAGTATCCAGGAAGATGGAGTCATACACATTTTGTATGTGAAGATTTTTTTTTTAAGTAATGAAATGAAGACTAGGTTAAACATGTACATGTACATGAATGTTTTGATAACAAAATATGAACGAAGACTTACTTTAAAGCTGACAACATCTTGGTTTTCTGGCTGCAGCCATATTGAGTAGACAATCACAAATATAAAGAGAAAGATCACAATGATGACGGCAATGGCCCACCATACTCCCTGAGATATCTGCTCTCCTAATAATATCAGCACCAGTGATATAATTACAATAAGGACACCTGAAACAGTAGAGATGAGCTACAGTAAGAAACAAATGTTAAATTATGTTGGTACAAATGTAATAGCCCACCATACTTCTGTATAAATGTATTCGTTCTTCCAGATTCATCAGCATTAAGTGATATCAATATGATAACAATGAAGAGGTGTAGAATTATGATGAATACAGGCCACCATACTCCACAAGTTTTCAATGTTTGAATATCATTACAGATACAATACTATCATATCAGAAGTACACATATGCATGGACAATACCAAATGGATTTGCCAGTGCTGTAGTTGTGCACTTTTTAAAGAAGAAGGCAGAAAATAGTTTTTCAGGTAGACAAACTTAGAGAGCTGAAAAAAATATGTGCCATTTTGTCACAAGGTCCACATGACTGTACATATATTTGTTTTGCTTAATATGTACATGTATATACCCAATAAAATTCAAACATCATGGTTTGCATTGTGGCCAACAGTAAAGACATGCATTGGGTTTAAGAATTTTGATTATGCTTAACCCCTTAAGGTGGGTTTAGTTTGGATTGAGCCGACCCATTTGGGCAAAGGTAAGGTTTGCATTGTACTTAAAAAGCTTAAGGTAGGGTTGACCTGGTTTACATTTTGCCAATAGCTTAAGACGGGGGTCAGATTTTGACGTCTGTAAACCTTGAGGCATTGGCAAAGTCGTTATTTTACTTACATGTATGTCACAATATTTCACTATACATGTAGATACAGTACCTGTGAATGCAATATTCCTAACTGCTATATCCTCAGTACGATGTGTAGGCTCTTTTGATTTGTGATTGAACATATCTGCCAAATAATTCTTTATCACACCTCTTTCTGCATTCCTGAAAAATAGGTGACAATTACAAACATAAACTTCTGACCTATTTTTCATCATCTCTTTATTCAAATTTTACAAAGCTTCAAAAATCAATACAAATCAATCCCACAAGAGAGTATATAAGATATAGGATAATAAGAGATACAAGATTTTCTTTTGGCCATACTTGTGTTCTATTATACAATTATGGACTTTTAACTCAGTGTATATGATATGATAATGACTTACTATGAAAATATTAAGCAAGGCGAAGATGAGGTCATAGCAATTCATAATCACATCATATACATGTACATGTATACTGAGTTAAAAGTTCAAAACTGTTTTATTCTATAATTTCATTTACGATTCACAGCAAATAATGATGCCATTTGCAGAAGAGCGTGGGATAATACCGGTCTATTAGACTATGGTATACTGTGATTTATCCTCAGTGATGTTATCAGCCAATCAGAGAGTCGCTACTTTTAGTTTATAGAATAAATATACTTACCCTACCAGACTTGTAGCATCAGCCCTGCTCCCTCTTTCTTCTAAAGCATTTACTTTGTATCTGCCAAAAATCAAATTAACTAGGTTAAAGAGTCACTCCTCCTGCTAAATTGGAAGGATACGTCGGTACATGTAAATGCACTTTGTAACAAACAATTTTAATACTTTCCTTATCATGGTGACATCAAGCCATTTGTAACCACTAAAAAGAGTAAAATGGTTGAAGTATCAAAGAAATGCAAGTTGGTGGCTTTGTGTTGCATACCTGTTAGAAAACATAAAATTTGATTCTGAAAATATTTTCATATACTGTATTTGCACCAAAGTTGTAAATCTAATTTTTGTTTTCTGAAATCGCGACTTTCCGTGAAAAAAGGATAGTTAAAATTAGTAACCATAGTTTAAGTTTCACTGGGAGGTTAGAATAGCCACTGCGACATGGTTAATAGAGCTCATGGGTTGTAACGTTATATACAATTATGGACTTTTTACGAGGTGAATAGGGTGTGATATTTTCAAGTTCAGAAAATATCACACCATATTCACCAAGTGAAAAGTCCACAATTGTTTTATTATATAGCGGACTAAATAAGTATTTATAAAGGTACCATTTCAAAATAGCTGATATCAACTTTTCTTTGAAAATGTTTCAAGACGTATTAATATCAGCATTTTCTGTCGCCGAATTATCCTGAACGTAATAGAATTCATTCAATGAGTCAAATGAAGACTATTTCAGAGTCAAAATCTGCAGATAGGCTCAAAATTTCAAGAATTTGAGCCCAGCTTCAGGGTCCTTGCTGCCGTTTACGAAATGACGTTAAAGTCATCACAGATATAATTTTCGTGCGTTTTCGATATTTCATGGTAAACCGGAAGCAAGAGTTTTCGCGGTAGTGATATTTAATGAAATCGCCGCTCATAGGTCAATATGATGTGACAATGACTCGTCACGTATTAGCTCTCGGCCAATGAGAGTGGAAATAGAAACAAACTATATAATAATGCTTGATATGCAGCACATTCCACCTCAAGAGTTTTGTAAAATTTGTAGAATAGATACATGTGTAATATTATATGGGCCTGCATGGGGATAGCTTCCTCTTTCACATATGAAAATGAATCCCTTTGAACACTGTCTACTTATCCTTACCTTAATAAAAGAACACTGAAGGCTACAAGGGTATAGGCAAGTAACGTCCCTATAGACATCATGTCTACCAACTCCTTGAGGTCAAATAACATGGCCATTATACCTGAAATAAAATGTAGAGATAGTGTTGTCAAGTTTTGTTTGTTGTATACAGTTTAAGGGATTGAGCAAATTGTACATTAATTATGCCAATTTTATGCAAAATTACCATATGAAAAATCAAGAGAAAACTACCCCCTAAGATGAAGATAAGATAAGGTTTATTTAAAGTCGGCATGTGGATAAAACATTTAAACATAAGCTCTCAAGAGAGTTTTTGACCGACACAACTGAACATATTTTTGACCATCCAATTTTTTAAGATAAATAAGTATAGGCATTTTCTATTGGCTTTATATATTCAAGGAATGAAGAAGAAAATTATGTATAACAGAAGTAATATACCATGTTGCATTCATGAACTTAACCTTCAAACTTGACCTTTGACCTACTGTAAACCTGGAAATTTTCTCGTGAGGGTGTAATTTTCACATTTTTTGCAACTGTACAATGATCGTAAAAATAATATCCGCGCGTAATAGATAACATTCGTGCGAAATATCCAATCAGAATATTGAACTTAAGGGAATAATCTCGAATTTTGCTAAAATTACTCCCACAAGTATTGTTGCAAAGGTTTTTTGTGAGAATTACCCCCCCCCCCCCCCAGCGAAAAAAAAAACATGTTTACAGTATTGACATCGATTCCAGTAGCATTATTTCTTTATTTCTTGGTCCATAGTTGATCAGTGCATGAAGTTCCTTGATAATGAATAAAGCCCACCCACCACCCATCCTATAATTTTCAAGAATAGAGTTTTGCAACTCAACGAAAAAATGTACCTGCACTCAGTGCATATCAAGCACTGATCTAGATGAGCAGGGGGTCAGGATCTCTCCCCCCCCCCTTGAATTTGATACAAAGTTTATACAATATAGAATTTGTACCTGCGAAGGATCCAGATAAAATGGTTCCAATCAGAGGTGTCTTAAACTTCTCGTTAACATTGGATAGAAACTTGAAGAGTAACCCATCACTGGCCATGGCGTATATTACACGGGGTAGGGGAAACATGGCTCCAAGTAAACTGGTAAAAAATCAAAATGAAAATAAAGAATCAATTCTGTCTTGTCGATTTTACAGTCCTACATTCAATTTGTACAGGTATCTGATGTAAAAGCATTGTGACGTCATTAATTTCCTTTGAAAATGTCATATACATATATGTAACCCTGTTTCCCTGAATTTCATGCTGGTTTCCATAGAATTTGATGATGTTACAATGCATTGACGTCAGATACCTGCACAAATGGGAAGTAACTCTCTATTTCGAAAAGACCGAATTCAATCCATAATTACAACATTTTTGTGATAAAGATGTTATATCTTTTTCTGTTTTCAAATACTGAAATCATCAAGAACCATTGAGTACATACATGTGAAAGGCAAATCATGATCTTCTCTTCAAAAATCCAAATGTACCTGATGCAATGCATAAGACTTGACGAGGTACGTAACTGTATTCTGTGAATTTCATCTACATGTATATAACCTGATATTACAAATAGACATGTTGAATGATATCATGAAATCAAACCCTAATAGCAACCTAAAAGCAGTTTACAGTGAGCAATTACAGATGTGATAAATGAATATTTATAAAAGTCACGTTTTCCTACACTGTACATAGTCATACCTAGTTGATAACCCACAAACAGCACCCACAGCGATAGCGTATCTAGCCCACTCCCAGCCCACATACTGGAACACAGTAGGCAGTGGTGCATCATGGTCTAGCAGGAAGTACGGTGACATGAGGGTGAGAACTGCCGATACACCAAAATACGCAAAGAAACACGCTGTCAGAGACAAGACGATGCTTATCGGGATTGCCTTCTGGGGATTCTTCACTTCCTCTCCTGTAAATTGAATCAATTTCAGATAAGTTAAATAAAACTTGTCATAATATTTGATTCCTATGTTACATGTTACTTTCTTTGAAGTTTATTTGGCATGTTTCAGATACTTACTTTGAGTACTGATGTACTTTTCCTGAGAACTAATTTCCCTCGAATTTGTACATTAGACTGGTTGAGCAAACCCAAATTGTATGTGTACGAGAACTTGTACGTGTATTAACACGTTAACTGTTTAACTGTTGAGCAAATATCATTACACGTATTGGTACGTGTAAATAGTATATACGTTTTTTGTGACGTAATTTCTCTTTTGTTTACCACTGCATGTTTGTCAAGAACTTAGCGTCTAGATTATAAAGGTAAGGGGCAAAGACTGTGAATCAATTTTTCTATTCCAAGCATAACATCAAAATTAAACTTCATGGATAAAATTTTGGGTCAACTTTGAAGGCTCTTCTTAACAGTGTGATGCATTTTATTTGCAATTCCTTCAAATATTCAGAAAATATGTGTGTTCCCGAATAAATTGAATACAATGTATAGGTTTTCATTGAATACAATGTATAGGTTATCTGCATTCAGTTGCTTATAAAGTATACAAGTCTATAAAGTCTACATTGAGGGCTCTTCTATACAGTGTGATGCATTTTATTTGCAATTCCTTCAAAGATTCAGAAAATACATGTGTTCCCGAATAAATTGAATATAGGTTTTCATAGGTTATCTGCATTCAGTTGCTTATAAAGTCTACAAGTAATCATAAACATGTACTTAAAATACCACTTTACTGGTATTGTCGAACGTGTAACATGTAGCATAGGTATGTGGAATGCAAAATGTGATGATGTCATAAGAACTTTTTGACATAAGAGAGGTTTAGTTACAAGTTTTAGCGCAATGTGTACGTATGACGTCATCACTTCCTGTGATCTTTGTTCAAATGATGTCACGACATGACGTATAGCTACACGTTATAGACGTGTAAACGACGCTCTACAAGTAAGGACAGAAGGGTAACTTCTTTGAAAAATTCCAGACTTATCATTGATCGAACTTCCAGTTTTCCGTATTATAAAGCACGTTTAGGATTCTAACTTTTCTTGCGTCGAGGTTTTACGAATCTCGATGTATTTTTCTCGCAGACTAAACTGATTTAAAAGAAGCAAGCTACACGTACACCTTACTACATAGCTATACCTACACCTACTACGATTTGTACGTGTAACTAAACGACGTCTTCGGATAGTGACGTCATACTGTGGTGAATACATGTACGTCATACGTAAACGTTGAAAGAACTTGTAACTAAACCTCTCTATACGCGCACATGTACATGTACACATACAAGTTTGGTTTGCTCAACCTCTCTAGTTACAGATTATTTTTACCTCTTTTAACATGCATGTACATGTATATCTTATTTCTGTTATTTCAATATGAGCTGTAGCCTCCTCAAAAAAAATATTTCACATTCGTAAGTATCACCATTGAAATTTTCCAAAACAAGTTTTTACCTGTAGTTGCTATACAGTCAAAGCCGACAAAAGCATAAAAACAAGTTGCAGCTCCTGACAACATGCCAGACACACCAAATGGTAGAAACCCTCCATCTCCCACTCCTGTACTGTTCTCCCACTAAAATACACAAAGTACATTTCACTATGTGAGCGGAATAAAGCTCATTATAAATGCATTGAATTTTTTATACAATGCAGCATTCCTACAAATAATGAGCAAATATCCCATATATAAATAATGGATCATTTGCCAAAGTTCATAATGAATGACAAAATAACGGATATTGTCCAAGGTTAGAGCTATAATCACTCTTGATTGTTACATCTCAATGGAATTACGTTTTAATAGGAATGTCATAATGAAAAATGACACCAATAGATGTTGACTCTGACATTTTGAGCTCAATAAAAAGATTGGAAAATGGTCTATTCAGGAATCACTTAATGTCAGACATTGTATCTGTTGGCAAACTTACCTGTGATGACATCATAGTCAAATGGCCAGTCAAAGCAATTTTTGACGGGTCGGTTATGACGTCATATTGTAAATGTCTGTCATCAAGTACGATATAATTTAGATATTTGGCAATCTCTAAATTAAGCCTTTCAATTATCTGCAGAACCAAATTTGAAGCTCAGTTTTGGAGGCCAAGCAATGAATTCCCAACATCATTTGATTGTTACTTGCAAACTTTCAAATTTTTGAAACAATTGATCACCTGTGCCGTGTGAAAATGAATTCCACTGGTCCAACCAATTTGCAAACTTTCAAATCAATTGAAATTAACTTTTTGAAACCATTGACCATCTGGGCCAGTGGAAAAAGAATTCCACTGGCCCAACCGGAATTTCACTGGCCCGCATATAAGTACCTCCACATCACGTCGCTCCTGACGAAGTGTCCTTCACAATGTCAACGTCAAATGTTTATGTGATAGTAGTGCTTTCCACAGAATGAGAATATGTATCAGCATATACTTGACAAACATTGAGTGAATAAAACAAAAGGCATTCCTAGTGATTGAAGCTAGATTTAGCAAAGGGGTTTCCAATTTTTTACTGGCCAGTTGGCCCGACGCCAAAACTACTGGCCATGGGCCAGCGTTAATAGTCCATTTTCCTGATAGAAGATATGACCGTTCCTAATATTGATTTTATACACACAGACACCTGACATCAAATTATTTGGCAAACATTTCAATTATGACGTCACATCTGATCACACTGTCTTGAAGCAAATTGATGTATTGTCATGCCTTTTATTTTGACGTCCAACGAAAATATTGCGAAAATTTGTGATGTCTGGTGTGTGACTGTCTCACAAGTTTATTGGAAAATCATCTATTTCAACCCCTGAATAAACAAGATATCCTCATTTTCAAAGCATTCTAGGAAAAAAATCAAAAGATGTCATCATTCCATGAAAATGACATTCAAATTTACTGCAGATAATGTGTAAGAGTCTTCTTTTTTATTCATTGAAAGCAAGATTAAATGGAATAATTCAAAAATTTATAGGTAAAATGCCGTAATACTGACCTTGTAATCATCAGGAGATATTTTCCAGTTGCTGATGTCAGAGTTGATTAATCCACCAATCACCATGAACGTTACAATCAGGAGATTTACCACCGTGAAAATGTTGTTAAATCTGGATGATTCCTTCACACCCACCGCCAATATACCTGAAAGAAATTTCCAAATAATTCAAAGTGATAAACGTAACATTAACAGATTTTCCGCAGTTTTAAAAATATGAGCACATAATACTATGACAAGTTAGAAACCCAGAATTAAGAGGTCATGTAGACCTGTTATGGGTAACATTTGTTGAGTGGATGCCTCTATTCAGCGGTCACTTTCATGATATCCTTCAGGTGACAGTGGAATACAACTTAGAATGTATAGGGGAATATCACAGATTTAGAAACTCTGCATTGTTGTATTTACTGAGTTTAACCACACCTTCTGCTATTTCCGTGGCAGATGGCCGTCCTAAGTCGGCATCGGTTGCCCATTGGTCTCGTTGGTTTATATGTAGTTCTTTGTGTTTTATGTTTCTGTGTTGTGCCTTGACGTTCCTTGTCCCTTTTGCGTCTCTTTCTGTGTTTGTCTGCTCTGTGTTTTTGCATTGGGTGTTTTGCTGTGGGTGCTGCAACCTGGTGTTGTTGGAGATCCCCTCCAAAGTTGTATTTACTCACCTGTTAACATTAGCGTTATGCCGAGGGCAAAGAAATCAGGATATGGTGATAAACCCGGTACATTCATTGGCATAGTGTCCAAAAAGAAATTCTGGATGGTTTTATTGATGAGGGAATCAAAATAAGAGCTCCAAGCTCGAGCCACACTGGCAGTGCCTAGGAAATAAAGATTACAGCCATTCAAAATCTATATTTAACATACAATGAAAATTACGCTGCATAAATACACGGTGGGTAATCTCACAACGCAGAACAATTGATTTCTCTCTATTTTTGCACAAAATAGATAATTTATTACAAAAAGGGAAATGTGATGCAGTGTAATAACGCCCTAACTATGAGTTGCATCCAAAATAAGGTGGATATTAGCTTTTTATAACGCACAATCACGATCGGCTTTCTACTTTCACTTTCATCTACACGAATCACGCCAATCGTTTTTCAGCTTTATAAAAGGATATTACCTCTCTTACTCTGGATAAAACTCGTAGCTAAGGCATCCTTTAACACTGCATCACATTCTCCTTTTTGTGAAAAATAATTTGTATTACATGAAATTTCAGATAAACAAAATGTTCTGCATTGCGAGATTTCCCACCGTGAATATTGATGACTTGCATTTGAAATTCTGCCCAAAGGTACTTTCTATAAAATCATCTGCAATTTCAATGCAAAGAGTCAGGTCAGACCGTATTTTCAGCTCCATATTTTAGAAAAAGACTGAAGTACACACTACGACTCATTGATGCAATATATTTCAATATTTCATAAGCACTCTAATGAACATGAGAATGTAATCTAAATGTTACAGTAGTAACATGTAAAATGACAAAACTGAGACATGCTAAGACACACTACCGTTTTCCTACCTATGACATATTCTAGAATGAGATTCCATCCGATGATAAATGCCATTAGCTCCCCTACAGTGACGTAACTGTACACGTAAGCAGATCCAGTTTTAGGTACACGTGCACCAAACTCAGCATAGCACAGACCTGTTAAATTTAAACAAGATTATGTATTAAACAATGCATGCATTGTATTGAAACTCTAATAAACGAAAGAATATTATACAATTATGGACTTTTAAATTGGCCAATCAGAGCGTCGCTATTTATAGTTTAAAGAATATTTAAGGAAATTCAATACATCATTATTAGTTTGTAATATTATAAGTGTGAGTACTATATTTTAGACAAAATTATTATTATTAGACGACTCTGCCATGTATTCAACCTCAACGTTACAATCATTCAAGTTATCATTATATTATTATTATTACATTTACGGTATCCGTTGTACATGTATAGCGTTTTAATCATCTCCATTCAGGGTTCTCATTAAGTTTTTAAGTAGGAGGTGAATCAGGGAAAAGTAGGAGGCGATCAGAGGATGCGAGCGCCAAAGGCACGAGCCCTCTAGGGGGGACTGGGGGCATGCTCCCCCAGAAAATTTTTGAAATTTAGAAGGCAATTGAGGGCATTTCCCGCAATTTAGACTCTATAAAATGCCGTAAAATAAAGCATTTGTTTTTGAATTTTACAAGGCAATGGAGGGCATTTCCAGCCATCTGATAAACATTAAAAAAAATAGATTCTTGGATCATGTACATGAAAAATAAATCTTATGTTTAGCTATCCCCCACCCATCTCCACCCCTTTTCGCCCATGGAAGCTTTGAACTATCAGCCATTAATATTGGTACTTTGATATATTTTTCATTGCGCTTATCTTAGTGTGAGCAATTTTATTTTTGAAATTAAAAAAAAATTCCTATCAAATTTTTTGAGAGCATTGAGTAGTATGACGAACGCTCGGTCTATGGATACAATTACATGTAGATATAAAACGAGTATGTGACTTTTTGAATTATGCGAGCGGGATCACGTACTCAGCAGTTATTGTCATCTTACATCTTGTAGATGCATAAATAGACTCAATATTACAATGAATTCTTGATATTGTTCGTATAATTACTAGTACGTTGTTTACAAACAGAAAATAGACCGAGGTAGAAAAGTACACGAACTTACGTATCGTGTTTACAAGCGAAAGACCGGCTGTTGATCCTCCTTGACACGTGGAGGCGCGTGGTCAATAACTATACAATCTATTACAGGCGTGAAAAGTCGAGGTCTAATCGTCCTATTGTACTTCTTTTAATATACGTTGCCATAAAATGACCCGTCACGGCGCATTGAAATCAATATTTACTCACTGTAGTTACGGAAATATTTATCGCGTACCGTATATAGTGATGGTGTTTTTTATCGATAAAGGACAACATAATTTCTTTTCCGTGCACGTTCAATTTTCATTCTTAAAGAAATTGAGATACGACAAAATTTTATTACGGAAAGTAGGTGGCGATTTTACCCAAAGTAGGAGGCGAGAAATCGCCGTTCGCCGGCTCTTAATGAGAACCCTGTCCATTGTATAGTATGGTAAATCTTATGCCTGGTGAGGTACTATAAACCATACATTTTCTGAAATGCCCCAAGTACAGATATAAGACTACCAAGTTTTTTAAAAAAATCAAAGGGGAAAAACTCTTCTACAACTTTGTTATTTTGCATATGTTATATAGAGAAAATAGACAATTTAAATGCTTCATCAGTTATTCCCCTTTCATCATTTCTGAGCTGTGGGCATTATAATCTTTCAAAAAATATATACTAGTTTATAATACCTTAATTACCATGCATGGAAATATGCCCCAACCTAAGACATTTTATTAATTTTCTATATAGGTCAATACAACCAAAATATTCAATTTAAATTTTGAAGTTCACATGTACCATTCTTTTGACTACTTACATACAACAAAAGTACTATACTTTGGACCACATTAATATTAAGGGCCAAAAAAGGCAGGTTGCCACACTACTCCTTTGATGGATATTAACAAGTTTTTTTTTTAAATATAACTACAATTTGGATCCAAATTTGAAAATAACGTTAACATTTTCAACTACATAATATATATGTATATGCAAAATAATAATAATTCATGAATGCAAAATAATAACAATTCATGAATTTTACTATGAAATACTGTAAGACAGACAGCGAGACAAGCTTACTTACCTGCCAGTACAGAAGCCACAGCTGCTATTAAAAATGATAACATGACAGAAGGACCTGCTGTCTCCATGGCAACCTGTCCAGCGACCACATAGATTCCAGCCCCGAGGGTACTTCCTATGCCTGTTAATTTAATAAAGGCCAAATTTAAAATTCAAACATTTCATCCTTAAAAAATTTTTTAAAAAAATCTTCTAATCATCTGCTGATTAATATAATTGTTCATCAACAACAGGCTTTTTCAATGATACAAACTCAGGGTTTTTTTTTTTATTTCGGGGAAGGTGCCTGCGCCTGTCCCATATGGGAAAATTTTTGACATTTTACCGAAATTGGGAAAATTTTTATTCAAATTCTCAACAAAGTACAACCATAAAGCATCATTTATAAACACTGCTAATCCATTGATTTGCTTGAACTGAGCAAGGGGTGAATAAAAAATTTTAAAATACACTTAGAAATAGGACATTTTGTGCTGACTTCCAGGTCTTGAGTCTTATTTTCTCAGGTGATTTTTTCATAATTCCTCTTTGGGAATTTAAGAGTGATTTTTGGGGAAGAATAGAGGAAATTTGGCTTTGCGAAGGGGTCAAAATTCTGCCCCAAAACAAGGGGAAACAAGAGGCCCAAGGGGGCCACATCGCTCACCTGAGTTGCAGACAAAGGGTTAAAAGTCACAAAAATACTTCTACAGATCAAAGCCCTTGACAGCCATATTTGTTGACCTATCGACAAGAAAAACACAAACTTGGCAGAGGACCTTGAGTACTTGCTTGCTGCAAGGTTTCCTGAAATTCTGTGCAATGGTTGCAGAGGAGATGTCGAAAATGTGTCAGCCAATCAGAGCCCTCGGCGTCCATATTTGTTGACCGATCGGCATGAAAAACACAAACTTGGTAGAGGACCTTGAGTACTTCCTTCCTGTAAAGTTTCATGAAATTCTGTGCAGCGGTTGCAGAGGAGATGTTGAAAATGTGTCAGCCAATCAGAGCCCTCGGCGACAATATCTGTTGAATGATCGGCACGAAAAACACAAACTTGGTAGAGGACCTTGAGTACTTCCTTCCCGTAAAGTTTCATGAAATTCTGTGCAGCAGTTGCAGAGGAGATGTCGAAAATGCATCAGCCAATCAGAGCCCTCAGCGGCCATATTTGTTGACCGATCGGCACGAAAAACACAAACTTGGTAGAGGACCTTGAGTACTTCCTTCCTGTAAAGTTTCATGAAATTCTGTGCAGCGGTTGCAGAGGAGATGTCGAAAATGTGTCAGCCAATCAGGGCCCTCGGTGGCCATATTTGTTGACCGATAGGCATGAAAAACACAAACTTGGTAGAGGACCTTGAGTACTTCCTTCCTGTAAAGTTTCATGAAATTCTGTGCAGCGGTTGCAGAGGAGATGTTGAAAATGTGTCAGCCAATCAGAGCCCTCGGCGACAATATCTGTTGAATGATCGGCACGAAAAACACAAACTTGGTAGAGGACCTTGAGTACTTCCTTCCCGTAAAGTTTCATGAAATTCTGTGCAGCAGTTGCAGAGGAGATGTCGAAAATGCATCAGCCAATCAGAGCCCTCAGCGGCCATATTTGTTGACCGATCGGCACGAAAAACACAAACTTGGTAGAGGACCTTGAGAACTTCCTTCCTGTAAAGTTTCATGAAATTCTGTGCAGCGGTTGCAGAGGAGATGTCGAAAATGTGTCGGCCAATCAGAGCCCTCGGCGGCCATATTTGTTGACCGATCGGCACAAAAAACACAAACTTGGTAGAGGACCTTGAGTACTTCCTTCCTGTAAAGTTTCATGAAATTCTGTGCAGCGGTTGCAGAGGAGATGTCGAAAATGTGTCGGCCAATCAGAGCCCTCGGCGGCCATATTTGTTGACCGATCAGCACGAAAAACACAAACTTGGTAGAGGACCTTGAGTACTCCCTTCCTGTAAAGTTTCATGAAATTCTGTGCAGCGGTTGCAGAGGAGATGTGGAAAATGTATCAGCCAATCAGAGCCCTCGGCGGCCATATTTGTTGACCGATCGGCACGAAAAACACAAACTTGGTAGAGGACCTTGAGTACTTCCTTCCTGTAAAGTTTCATGAAATTCTGTGCAGCGGTTGCAGAGGAGATGTCGAAAATGTGTCAGCCAATCAGAGCCCTCGGCGGCCATATTTGTTGACCGATCGGCACGAAAAACACAAACTTGGTAGAGGACCTTGAGTACTTCCTTCCTGTAAAGTTTCATGAAATTCTGTGCAGCGGTTGCAGAGGAGATGTTGAAAATGTGTCAGCCAATCAGAGCCCTCGGCGGCCATATTTGTTGACCGATCCGCACGAAAAACACAAACTTGGTAGAGGACCTTGAGTACTTCCTTCCTGTAAAGTTTCATGAAATTCTGTCTAGCAGTTGCAGAGGAGATGTCGAAAACGTGTCAGCCAATTAGAGCCCTCGGCGGCCATATTTGTTGACCGATCTGCACGAAAAACACAAACTTGGTAGAGGACCTTGAGTACTTCCTTCCTGTAAAGTTTCAAGAAATTCTGTGTAGCGGTTGCAGAGGAGATGTTGAAAATGTGTCAGCCAATCAGAGCCCTCGGCGGCCATATTTTTTGACCGATCGGCACGAAAAACACAAACTTGGTAGAGGACATTGAGTACATCCTTCCTGTAAAGTTTCATGAAATTCTGTGCAGCGGTTGCAGAGGAGATGTCGAAAATGTGTCAGCCAATCAGAGCCCTCGGCGGCCATATTTGTTGACAGATCGGCACGAAAAACACAAACTTGGTACAGGACCTTGAGTACTTCCTTCCCGTAAAGTTTCATGAAATTCTGTGCAGCGGTTGCAGAGGAGATGTCGAAAATGTTAAAAGTTTACGCCAGACGGACGACGACGACGACGACGACGACGACGGACGGACGACGGACGGCACGCTATGACAATAGCTCACTTGAGCTTTGCTCAGGTGAGCTAAAAAACCCCTGAAACTTAACTTGATATGCTGCAAAAGCAGGGTTCAATTTATTTAAGGTAGTGATTTGGAAATCTGAGGCAGATATTTTCATTTATACACATGATGTACATGTTAAGAGTAAATACAGCTAGTATAGGAGCTGGCAATTTCTGTCATTTCAGGCAGTGATATTTTGTAAGAGATAATCTTTAAATATGGATCTAAATGCAGCTCTTAGTTTAAGTTCTTGCTTCACTAATTAATACTTTACAACACACTTATTCATTGACAACTAAAAATGAGGAATTACATGTGTTTCATAATTCCTGACCTTGTACCAATAAGCACTCAGATTCTTTTTAAGTACTGCAAAATTAAAAGGGTCTGATTTCAAAACACTGGTCATACTGTATGTGTACTTATTTCAGCAGGATTCATATTTTAGTGGAGTTAGCGCTACTAAGAATACACTAAATCATGAATATCTCATAGATTAATGTGGAAAATAAGTCAAAGCGCTAATTCATGATTTATATGTCAATTTACCAAATTCTGCTCTTTTTCTGCTAAAATTTGGTTGCGCTAAAATAAGTACGCGTACAGTACATAGAACGTACATAGAAATTTAACTATCAATTTTACAATACCCAGAGCTGTCAAATCCAGCGTAGTTAAACATCTGGCTAGCTTTGTTTCCGTGACACTGCCCTTGTCTATGTATTTCTTCCTTGCTAATTTTCCAATGAAGGAGGTCATGTTGTACGATATCTTTTAATCTGGGCAGGTTATATATTTTCTGTATGTCTTGTTTTAAGATTTTCTTTCATACTTCTTTGCTGCAAGTACACAATGTACATTTTTAATAAGGAAAACTGTTCACAGTGTTGGTAACGTACTGAATACTATCACAGAGGAATTTTGGACTTTTATCATAATTTGTATTTTTCTATATTCGGACATTCATCTTTATATTCAGACATTCATTTTAGCAAATTTATGACATTCGATTTTAATGTGTTTGTTTACAGAGAACTTTCTTGTTAATCTTTATTTCTTACGATCATTTATTCTTTGGGATTAATTCAATTTTCGTTTAATTGTAAAACTGTTAAATCAACGTCCATCGCTCAAACCTTCACATTACGTAATTAATCCTTCTTTAGAATTTGTATATATATTCTTTACATCAAAAGGGACAGAGTGTCATGTCCACTTACGTTACCAACTGATTTGTTTGTTTTGGTTACTAAATTAATTTACTTGTTTCTAACTCTCAATTATATTGACTCAACATGCCATTTCATGTAATTAATCTTATAACTTGATTTTTGAATAGAAATCTTCAGTTCGGAGGTCAGACGTTGAACTGACAACATCCGTCTCGTCTTTATTCAAGTTTTATTTTGTTAATTAATTGTTATCGCATCTTGGACTTTTCAATATCCATCGTTGAAGTGTATAATAAATCATCGAAACTCGGATTCATATCACTGACTTATCCTTTACGCCTTTATTCTTACTTTATTTGGAGCGCTTCGGGAATACGGCCAGCGACGCGCCAACATTCCAGGCTCCTGTCGCCGACAGACGACGTCGGGCGAACTTTCTGTTGTCAAGCAGACGACAACACACGTTTTCTACATTTTCTCCTTGTTATAATTGAAAGTTTTGAAAAGTTTGCAGATCGCGCACTGTTTGTTCCAAAATACAATTCTTTGTATTTATGTCTTTGACGTTCTCAGCCAGCGTTTGCTCTTCTCTAACGTAAGTTTCCTTCACTGTCATCAATTTACATTTGACGGATTTGAGTTCTGTTCGTAACGTACTGCGTAAATCCATGCACTGAGCAAGGGCAGCATTGCTGATATTGGCGAAAGGAAACTCCTTCCGTAAAATTACATTTTGATAAAAAGTTTGAATTCTCTGTTTGTCACGTTGAGTTTTCTTGAATGATTTAGATTTTTGCGTACATGTCTTTGCAAAATGTCCAATTTTGTGACAAATGAAGCATACCTTATTGTTAGCTGGACAGACGTTGTTAAAATGTCCGTATCCGCATCTATTGCATGGACGTTGCACGTAGTATGAACGTAATCTGTTTCCATCCATCGTTGTAAGTCGTCATGGGGGAACGGTATACTCGCTTGACGTTGAGGCACTAGGATCTGACTACTGCAAAATATATGCAGCAGCCCCGGGCACTGTACCCTTAGGATTCTCACACCAATTATAACGAAAAGAAAATGTAGAAAACGATGTGTTGTCGTCTGCTTGACAACAGAAAGTTCGCCCGACGTCGTCTGTCGGCGACAGGAGCCTGGAATGTTGGCGCGTCGCTGGCCGTATTCCCGAAGCGCTCCAAATAAAGTAAGAATAAAGGCGTAAAGGATAAGTCAGTGATATGAATCCGAGTTTCGATGATTTATTATACACTTCAACGATGGATATTGAAAAGTCCAAGA
Organism: Pinctada fucata; assembly: GCA_028142955.1. Lineage (NCBI taxonomy): Eukaryota > Metazoa > Mollusca > Bivalvia > Pterioida > Pteriidae > Pinctada > Pinctada fucata. The sequence continues at coordinate 11,951,775 of AP027112.1, read as the reverse complement.
TGCGATAACAATTAATTAACAAAATAAAACTTGAATAAAGACGAGACGGATGTTGTCAGTTCAACGTCTGACCTCCGAACTGAAGATTTCTATTCAAAAATCAAGTTATAAGATTAATTACATGAAATGGCATGTTGAGTCAATATAATTGAGAGTTAGAAACAAGTAAATTAATTTAGTAACCAAAACAAACAAATCAGTTGGTAACGTAAGTGGACATGACACTCTGTCCCTTTTGATGTAAAGAATATATATACAAATTCTAAAGAAGGATTAATTACGTAATGTGAAGGTTTGAGCGATGGACGTTGATTTAACAGTTTTACAATTAAACGAAAATTGAATTAATCCCAAAGAATAAATGATCGTAAGAAATAAAGATTAACAAGAAAGTTCTCTGTAAACAAACACATTAAAATCGAATGTCATAAATTTGCTAAAATGAATGTCTGAATATAAAGATGAATGTCCGAATATAGAAAAATACAAATTATGATAAAAGTCCAAAATTCCTCTGTGATAATACGTTCAATCATTATCATACATGTATACACTAGCTGTAAAATACATTAAGGGTCTCAAATAAATTTCTATTTCATGCAGTTTATAAACGTGAGCTTATTCACTATTTTCAAAAACCAGAGTTACTTCCCATTTGAGGCGGTATCTGACGTAGACTGATTATGACGTCATCAAATTCTATGGAAACAGTCCTAAAAGACTGGGAAATGATGGCATAAAATCAATGTTACCATACCATTTTCATGACATCACAATAGTTTTCATCAGATAGCATCTGTAAGGGAAAAAAAACTCGCAAAGACTCATTATGTGATTTTAATCAAACAGTAGTTTCAAATGAAAATTTGTCCCTAATGGGACGAAAATACCCCCACAGCAATATTCTTTGAAAAGTTTATCTTGGATCAAAGTAAAGTGTCTATTGTGACCTTGACCTTAGACCTTGCTCAAAGGTCATGACACACCCTTAGGCCCTAAAGAACATCCACAGGGTGAGGAGTTATGATCTGGACATAGTTTCACTAATGGTGTCTATTGTATTCTTGAACTTTGATCTTGGTTCAAAGTCATGATACACCATTAGGTCCTAAGAAACATTTCTGTGAAATATTATTGACATCCATTTCAAGGGGGGGGGGGGGGGGAAGGGGGGGGGGGGGGGGAAGGGGGGAGTTATGATCTTGACAAGGACGTACCAATGGTGACCTTGATCTCTGACCTTGATTCAAGGTCATGGCGCACCCTTATCCTCTAAGGTACATCTCTGTGATATATTATTGAAATCCATCAACAGGGGGAGGAGTTATGCTCTGGACAAGGTTTTACTAATGATATCTATTGTGACCCTGACCTTTGACCTCAGGGTATGAACTTAATGCTCGCCCACTCGCCCAAGACGAGTATTTTTCCCTGTGGGCGATCAAAAATTACTGTTCACTCGCCCACATGGCGAATGAATTACAGCGGCTTCTCATCAAATTTGTTAACGCCGTAAAATTACGTCCGTTGGTATTATAAATGAAATATTTAAATGGCCACAATTACACGACTGTGTTCGCTGATTACCTGTTTAATATCCTAATATCCATACTTTATTTACAGCTTCAATCTGTATTTCATGGTCTATATATGTCTTCAGCTCCATTACACTTTGCGACACGCTTTGAATTGTCATTTTCGTCTAATTCACCCTGGTCCGTTGTTGTTGTTTTTTTATAGAAATTAGAATTACGTACAGCGCAACAGGGATGGTGGTAAATTCGTCATCACAAATTGAATTGATGACTTCACAGATGAAGAGAAGAAACAACAAGTTGATTCTCTGTTATTTTTTTCTCCCATTCTCATCCCGCTGTGAAGGGCGTATGTATCTAAGTGTAAATTTCGGCCGCACGGACAAATCTAGTATATGTAAAATCAATCTCTTTTGATAGTTACATGGGACAGTGTTTATTTAAAACAGCTAATTCATTTGTATAAGAGAACGCCTAATTACATGTACCTGGAAAATGAATACGATTACGCCTAATTTACATGGACATCGTAATTACCTGGACGACGATCTTGTTTGGCGATACAACATTTTTGTTTGGCGATATTTAGAGGGATTACTTTAACGCTTTATTTGTACATTTACATCAATGGGGGTATGAGAGTTGATGTTATAGCAGGCAGGGGGGGGGGGGGGGGTTTGTATCTTTATGGTGATATCTAGCAAATTAATTCATCAATATCTTTTGATGCAATCCTCGATTTTGTACATGTATTTGCATGACTTACTTATTCAAACGTTTTGTTGATCACAGAATTTTGAATCCATACAGATTTATAAATTACGTTTTTCGTTCATAAAATGTCAAGGTCCAGGGTGGTCCTTTTTACAGGGGTTTACTTGAAAAGGGATGTTTCTCTCAAAAGCTTTCATTTTCTGTGTGGGCTCATAATAAGTTGTGTGGGCCCCTAAAATTAAAATTTTACGAGCCCACATGGCTCGTAAAATTTTCAGTAGAGTTCATACCCTGGACCTATGAACTTGGTTCAAGGTCATGACACTTCCTTAGGTCCTAAGGAACATTTCTGTGAAATATTATTGAAATCCTTCCAAAGGGGTAGGGGAGTTATGCTCTTGACAAGGTTTTACTAATGGTGTCTATTGTGACCTTGAACTTTGACCTATGAACTTGGTTCAATGTCATGACACACCCTTAGGTCCTAAAGTACATTTCTGTGAAATATTTTTGAAATCCATCCACAGGGGGAGGAATTATGGAAAAAGGTTTTACTAATGATGTCTATTGTGACCTTGACCTTTGACCCATGACCTATGTTTGCAGGGGATATAAAAATCAAATTTACAATTAGAAGTCTCTGACGAGACTGTAGCTCTCCTGGTTGTTTTTTTCTAAAACATCAATTTCCTTTCTTTTTTTTTAAACCAAGACCATAGGGAGCAGGCGCTCTAACAAATTATAAGTAGCATGACAAAACTACATATCCATTATACTGCAACTATAATAGCACTCATATAATACATAATATCCGAGATAAAGTATTTCTAAAAAGAATGTCACACCCATTTTCCAAGATCCTAGGGGCCAAGGGCTGCTAGCTCAAATGAACTATCAATGACACATCAAGACTATAGATCCATAATATTGGATAAAGAATTAACTCCCAATTATTAATAGCTTTAAACGAGTAGAGAGCACAACTATGAAGGAAAAATTACCACACCCATTTTCAAAGACCCTGGGGTATAGGGCTAAAACAAAATATCAGGTGCACAACTATGCCACAGACCAATCATTGCAAAAAGAATTAATTCTACATCATTTAAGATTACATTAACTTATATAGGAGAAAATGACCACACCCATTTCTGAGACTCTAAGGGTCAGGGGCTAAAACATAATATCAGGTGCACAACTAGACCAGAGACCCATAATATTGCAATAAGAATTTAGTCTCCATCATTAATAGTGTCAGAGGAGTTGTGAGCACAAGATTACATAGAGTTATATAGGAGAAAATGACCACACCCATTTCTATGAGCCTGGGGGTCAGGGGCTCAAACAAAATATCAGCACAACCAGACCACAGACCCATCACATTGCAAAAAGAATTAAGTCTCCATCATTTATAGTGTCAGAGGAGTTGCGAGCACAAGATTACATACAGTTATATAGGAGAAAATGACCACACCCATTTCTAAGACCCTGGGGGTCAGGGGCTCAAACAAATATCAGGTGCACAACAAGACCACAGACCCATCATATTGCAAAAAGAATTAAGTCTCCATCATTTATATTGTTAGAGGAGTTGCGAGCACAAGATTATATAGAGTTAGGCCTAAAAAAATAATATGTGTGTTTCCCATAACTTGCTGAAATAAAATAGGGTAGGTCGGTCGGAATTTTTTTTTTTTTTTTTTTTGAATTTTTTTTTTTTATCTTCTTTTGTAGCCTTGTTTAGAATAATATTTTAAATGTGATTTAAAGGTATCATTGAATCAATTCATGACCTTCAAATATGTGTTGTCTGTAAAATAGATGGAGAAACACAGACATGTTAAACAACGTAGAAAGAAGGGGGAGGTCATTTTGTGTCTGTAACCCGTGGCAAACAGCAAAATATTTATAAATGTTACTGAGCATTTTAAAACTGGCCTCCCAAGCATGGCGACCTTGAATCTGCATTTTTTTTCATCTATACAGACCCCAATAGTTTTTCCTGAAAGTGACCATGACCTTTGACCTGTTTACCCAAAGTCAAAAGGCTTCTCCTCCTGAATATAAGCATATCGCCAAATTTGACCTTAAGACCTTTCCCTCAAAATCGATGGGCTTACTTCCATATAGACTAAATAATTGTATTTTTACAAAATTTAAAAAAGTGAACGAATGAAAATGAATGGTTTTGCAATAGATAATGTTAAAAGGCAGATAAAACTACACCAAAATCGGTAGATTTAACATTTCTGGCATGTATTTCATAAAGCGTGACGGTCATAAAATTGGCGCGAAAAACCTAAATGCAACTAAAAATCGGGAAAAAACATTAGGGTCGGCAGCTTTGAGTAGGGTCGGTCGGGTGATGGGAAACAGAGGTATTTTTTCTTTTGGCCTTATATAGGAGAAAATAACCACACCCATTTCTAAGACCCTGGGGGTCAGGGGCTCAAACATAATATCAGGTGCACAACTAGACTACAGACTCATCATATTGCAAAAAGAATTAAGTCTCCATCATTTATAGTGTTAGAGGAGTTGCGAGCACAAGATTACATAGAGTTATATAGGAGAAAATGACCACACCCATTTCTATGACCATGGGGGTCAGGGACTCAAACAAAATATCAGGTGCACAACTAGACTACAGACCCATCATATTGCAAAAAGAATTAAGTCTCTATCATTTATAGTGTCAGAGGAGTTGCGAGCACAAGATTACATACAGTTATATAGGAGAAAATGACCACACCCATTTCTAAGACCCTGGGGGTCAGGGGCTCAAACAAAATATCAGGTGCACAACAAGACCACAGACCCATCATATTGCAAAAAGAATTAAGTCTCCATCATTTATAGTGTCAGAGGAGTTGTCCGGACAAGATTACATAGAATTTAATGACCACGCCCATTTTATAAGACCCTGGGGGTCAGGGACTGAAACTAAATGTCAGTTGCACAACTAGACCATGGAACAAGTAAAATGCAAAAAGAATTAACTTTCTATCTCTTACAGTTTCAGAGGAGTTGTCCGGACAAGATTACATAGAATTTAATGACCACGCCCATTTTCTAAGACCCTGGGGGTCAGGGATTTAAACTAAATGTCAGGTGCACAACTAGACCATGGTCCAAGTAAAATGCAAAAAGAATTAACTTTCTATCTCTAACAGTTTCAGAGGAGTTGTCCGGACAAGTATTGTTTACAGACAGACGGACGGACAGACAGACGGACGCCGGACGAAGGGTGATCACATAAGCTGGTCTGATACCAGTAGAGCTAAAAATGAAATCATACATGTGAACCTCCCAGCGGGAGGACGAAATCTTCCGATGAAACGAGGACCCTCCCGATGAAAAATAAGTCCTCCCGATTCCTCCCGACGAAACAGAATCCTCCCGACGAAAACGAAAAATCCTCCAGATTTCTCCAGATGAAACGCAAAATCCCCATTTGTGTATAATACGTTACGCATTACGCCGTCTGTAGTTACCAGACAATCAATTTAGTAAGTGCTAATTGTACAGGTGACAGGTAAATTGCTGGAAAAACAAAGCAATTAGCGTCGCGTTCTCTTCACCGTCACGGGTACTTGACTTCCCCGGGGGACATTATACCCAGTACATCTTTAAAACACGGGTCGTCAAATTCACGTACCAAATTGATGTACAAGGTTAATTGGGGATTCTTCTTGATGCCGTTAAATCATATTATATTTATATATAACACGAAAAAGTGAGGAAATGCAGTAAAAGTTCACTGATAAATAAAAATAAATAAATAAATAAATAAATAAACAAATAAATAAATAAATAAATAAATAAATAAATAAATAAATAAAGAAAGAAATAAATAAATAAATAAATAAATAAATGCGTAGGAAAAACGACGCAATGTAATTCACGTACTCTGTATAAGCGTGTATAACCTGAGACAGATAATGGCTGTCTCGTTTATTATTCTCCTAACAATGGGATTTAAATCTGATGAGTGGTCAGTTTAAACCCCTTGAAGAGCAGTAATTGATTTTCTGTACAGGTGTACTCAAGTAGCAGAAGCAAGGTACATGTAAAAGAAATCAACGGACGTCATTGAGACAACTCTCGGAACTCCGAATTGTTTTTGTTGTTGTATGATAGCGGAATCTGTCCTTGTTGAAAAGCGAGTTGAGAAAAAATTCGTCCGTAGATTAAAAAAAAAAGGAGGGGGGGGGGGGGTTCCGAATACCGATAAATCCTCCCGATGAAAAATTAAAAACCTCCCGACGAGAGGCCAAATCTCCAGATGAAAATTGAAAATCCTCCAGATTTGTGGAGGCAAAAGGTTCACATGTATGTGAAATACATGTATGGACATTCAGAATTATAATTGAAGTGTAGGCCTTTTGAGTGTTTTCTGGTGTTGTGTAGGTTGTACCCTTACCAACTTTAAAGGTTAGTTACACAAGAGTTCAAGATATATCCCCTATATGAGTTTCAATCCAAAAATTTGCCAACAAAGTAGACAAACCCGTACGAAAAATTAAGACGGATTCCGTCTAGAATCTGGGCGGATTCTGGGTAAAACCAGCTATGTCTTAGCAATTTTTAGACGTACCCGGATTTCTTAAGAATTCCGCCTAAGCTCTCTTAGACGGATTCCGCCCAATGTACATGGTATAGAGGCGGATTCCGTCTAGGGCTAGGGCGGACTTTTACAAATGTAGATAAAGAAATTCCGTCTAATACAAACTAGGGGGAAAATGTTGCATCTTGGGAGAATTATCTGACTCATCAGATAAAATTTCAAATTTATAAGTTCCTAAGAAAATGTGGGAAAGAAGAATGTAAAATGATCGACTTCCAATATATATTTATCATTATAGATTTGGAATTTAAGTGATGCACACAGTAAGTAATAAGTTGTAGAGTCTTTGCAAGATGTAAATTGCATGAATTCTCTCAAATTTTTCAGTATACAATTATTAAGATGAAAAAGTAGCCTGATTGTCCTCTGACCAACTTCAATTAAATCATCAATTTTTATAAAAGTTACAGGTCATATACATGTATAATAAAAGAGGAAGGTTACTTAAATTACTTCAAACAGATGTATAGTAATATTTTCAATATGTAAAACATATAAATGTTTTCAAAATGTAAACAATTAAAACTCAGACACTCTCTGAATTATAACATAAAAAAATTATTGAAAGCTGCTGAATAATGCACTTATAGAACATATGTTGAACAAAGATAATAAAGAAGTATATTTATTCTTTTCTGTACCTTTTTCTATCCCTGAGTTGTACTTCAGAAAAAGATGATACACATGCATGTGTAATTTAGGATTCCCAGTTTTACCATCAATATAATGTAATACAAAGAGGGTTGTATGTGTAAGTGTTTGATAGGCGGAATCCGCCTTAAATTCTCTCTATAGTGAATAATATGAAGAAAGGCGTATTCCGCCTAATAAGGCGTATTCCGCCTAATTATAATATTAGGCGGAGTACGCCTAGGTCAAGGCGGAATCCGCCTAATCTTAGGCGTCCTCATTTAAATATTTCGAGCCATATACCGGGCGGAAACCGCCTTATCCTATAATGTGTGCCATATAGGGAGAGTACACAGAATCCGCCTGGAAAATAGAAAATATAACGCCTAGAGTCAGGGCGGAATATTTCGTACAGGAAGTTTCAATTTTCCAATTCTGAAGTGAGATGCTCAGGCAGTAGCATACCTGTCAACCTCCCAAAACCAAAATGAGGGAGATTTCCTTCAAAAATGAGGGAGAATTGACCAAAATGAGGGCAGTTTTGCCTAAGCATAATTTTTCTAACTTTTTTTCACCATTTTTAATATACCAAATAAACCAACTAATATGTCTATGCCTAAGTATGTTTGTTCCTCAATACATCCCCCCCTTCCTTCTATGACATTTAAGAGTACCTTTAAATTAGTGAAAGAAATTGCTCAACTACATGATGAAAACTGCCCCTTTTGCTCAAACTGAGTCAAAGAATTTCAGTTTGACTTTTATTTTTAAATGTATACAATCTAATCCTGTATTATCTCCGTGTAACAAAATATGTCCATTTCTTTAAATGCGTCAATTGTAATTCATATATTCCGTGGGTAGTGATCAGTCTTTCCCAAAACTAACTAGCCCAACGCCCGGGGCAACCAAAATTTTTGCTGGGCTAGTAAAAATTCTTGCTGGGCTAGTAGAAATTCTTAAAGAAACTATACAAAAAAACTCAGTTAAAGTTATCTTCAGGCTAGTGGCTGAAAAAAGTTTTCTGAAAGACTGAGTGATACGTAAAAACTGGAACAAATCAGCATTTCTGCAGCATATTTCTAGAAAGATGTGAAACATAACGGATGTTACAATCATATATTGTGCTCTTCTACAAAGGTGAACCTGAATTAATTGCTGCTCAAATTAATCTGCTGTACATTCTTTGTATACAAGCGCAATGAATTTAAGCCACGTGGACGTGAACTTTCACTATGTTGAAAACACAACGTGAATTACAAGTATTTAGTTCTATGACTACCAATCAATGGTTAACTTTCTTTTATTCGGCGATAAAATTGGTGTAAATAAGCTAAGATTTTTCAAATACGCACAAATTGAAGATCCTCAGATATATGAATTTTGATCTATATTTCCGCCATATCTCTTATTTTATAAATCCATAAATGAACGCATGAATGGCTACCATACTTGACTCAAAGTAAATTAATTAGGCTACATCGCGCATACAACCGTTTACCCCTCTTTATTAATCCAATGATCTATCCATCTATCCAATATACTGCTAGGCCCTCGTGCGAGTGTTCTAAGCAGAGTGCGCGTCTGTGCAAGTTAGTCTAAAATCGGAAGTGCAATATTAAAACTGTACATGTACAAACAAGGTAAAAACAGACAGTGGTTTAGGGGCCTAGATGGGGGACCTGGTCTATCTAACTATCATGAATAAATACAACACGTCAACAGCTAACGTTACCAGACAATGGCTTCACATGGAAAAAATTGAAACAATGACCCATACTGGAGGTGTTCCCTTGAATGCGGGATTTTCAGTGCAGGACTTTAATTAATGCTGGAGTTTTCGAAAAAAAAAAATTGGCAAAAATGAGGGAGACAGAGTCAATTCGCTGTATGTTAAAATGGATTGACAACATATGACGATTATATTGTTATTTCCGCAATAAAGACACATGACACATGAAGTCAATCATGTCATATACTTGATAACTACATTTTCTTACAGATAAAACTCTGATAATCGGCAGATTCAACGTGGAAAACGGTCACATGATTATCACGTTCCAATGTCACGTGAGCTAGCGGACACGGTAGTACCTATTTTTGGTACTCCGACGCGGACTCCGACTTCAAAATGTCCGACTTCGGCGGACTCGTAGTCTTTATTCTTCAATATCATGTCTGTTTTACAATATATAAAAATGAATCTCTCTGAATATTCATACCTATGCATAACGTCTTCATCTGCACCGTAGTTTACAGAATAGAAACCGATCTTGTGTACTATTTCATTACCGACTCGGACTTCTGGACCCTAAAACTAGTACTTCGAACTAGTACGCGGACTTCAAACTATATACATAAGAGTTATCCATCTTTGCCCATTAGATAAAAATTATAGAATTTCGAAGAATGGGTAGTTGGGGTTTTTTGTATTTGGTTTTGTTTGTTTTTGTTTTTGTTTTTGTTTTTTTTCTTTTTTGGAAAGATCAATCTAAACGGCGATGGGACATTGGGGTGGGGTGGGTGGTTAACAGAGAGTGACACAAATTTAATTTGGAAGGTGTATTTTCAGTCCTATCTTTGTATTTTGCTTATCCCTTAAGAGTGTTCTTTAGATTGTTTTGTTTTTGTTTTGGTTGTGATGGAATCAAATGACGAAGAAAGATGTCCGAGTTCCAAATATAAATAATGCTTACCAGTCCATGAATAATTAATAGCCATTCTCTGTAAGGACAACAATCGTTCGGCACGGCATGTCATGGATTTTGATGATTTTCGGTATAATGGGTATATATTAAGTACTGACCATGATTATAACACTTTTAAGCCGATGTGACCTCTGGTTGCCATGGTAACGAGGTCATTCTATTTATAGCACTTTTGGGACCATGAAGTAAGCCAGCTCCGGAGACTTCGTTCCCATGGATACCACTGTACCAGCTTGTTCATCTTTATATTATCTATTTTTCCTTACTTCCATTCTTACTTAGTACACTTAGATATGTGATATTTATTACAGGAAGCTTATTGTATTAAGCCAAAATAAGTCAAAATGAAGCGAAAAATAGAGGTGAAAATAAGGGCCAATTTAGTGTGTTTTTGACCATTTTCAATCTTAAATTTCACAAAAGGCACCAATAGGAGACTAGTCATTTTCATCAATGGAAATGTATGTTTATTGACAAATAAAATGAACGAAAAGTTGGAGTGGGTAATTAAGAGTTTTACCTAAATTCTTTCGTCAAAGACCGTTGCCATGGCAACATTAGACCTTTTTGCTTGTTTCATATTATCTTTGAAATTGATTTTATTCCTCTTTAGAGTTACATAAGATTGTCAAAATGTATGCATGTATAAATATGACTTACATCTTTTACATAAGAACAATTAAAATGTTCAAGGTCATTGGCTTGATGTTCAAGGACATTTATACTTTGAGACTCAAATTTTGCATAAAATATTGATTTTCTAATTTTTTTGTTACCGATTTTAGTGATTTGTTTATTTAAATATTTTCATAGGTCATATATATTATGAAAGCACATGAATATAAGAAAGACAAATCTTAGAATTTATTGAATTGTAGCAATTCAGTAGGAAATATTTTACCGTCAAAAAACAAGAAAAATACAGATTTCGTCCCTTTTTTATCAAAATACTCACCAAGAATTTAGATATTCGAAGATGTGAAGAAACGTAATCAATAGTTCTAAGAAATAAGTGATACATTTATCATTTTATGGCAAATAACTGTTAAGTTCAATATTTCAAGGTTTCTAAAATATTGACACCTTCATTTTATGAAAAATCAGGATTTTTCGTCAAATCTGGTCACTTAAAGTTTAATGACCTTGAAAAGTCAGTGGGTGACCTTGAAATATTTTCAAGGTCATTTTTATGTCAAAACGCCTCTGATAGATGTATGCATGAACTTCTGTTCCAATATCATACGTAGATAGTTTGATAGAGGTTGTGTTTAAATTCATCGTATTGAAACCTTTGAGCCGATTATTACCATAGCAACTAAATTTGATGCTGCTTTGCATATAAAAGGACAAATTAGCCCAATTAATTTTTTATATTAATGTAGAGTTCAAAGATGATACTAATTGGATAACTAGAATTTGGACTTCAAAAATTGGTGCTTTTATGAAATTTTCAACCTTGTAAAACAGTAAAAACATGCAAAAAAGGGTCTTTTAGTGCCCAAAACAAAGCCTTATGATACCCTGTTTTGGCCCAATTTTTCATCTGGTATACATAAGGCATCCGAGACGAATGTAAAAAACTTTACAAATATGCATGATAATAAGGATTAAAAGAAAACAATCAAAGCAATTTAAGATTTAAAATGTACCTGTTTCCATGGTATCGAAGCCTACAAATATGCCTTGTCCTATAGATTTTCCCGATTTTTGAAACTTCAGACACGGTTACCATGGCAACGACAACCTTTTTGAAAAAAACTGGGGTTGATTTTCATACTAGTACTTCAGATTGAACTTCCATACCAAAAATCTCAAAAATCCATGACATGCCGTGCCAAAATGTTTTGAAATTCTTTGGTTCTTACAGAGAATTGCTGTTAAAAAGTCGGATGACAGAATGATAACAGAAGAGAGTGGATGGGGGATGTGGAGTGTCAAGCTATGAAAGAAAGAGGGTAGGAATTTCTATCGAGGGGAGATGGGATTGTAAGCTGTCTGGGGGTCAATCTATGAAAAAATAAACATAAGAACAGGGCAAATCAGCATTTATTTTGCTTCTGGGGAGAGGGTACTGCCTTCTAGATCCGCGTTTGAAATATGATATTATTGTATAAAATTCCAGGGAATCAGATAGTGAATTGCAACTCGTCAATGAATTTTATTAACACTGTGAAATTCATGTTATCAATGTGAAATACTAGCTCAAGAACGAGTCCCAGTGGTCCGATTTTATTGATAATTTTTGGCTTTTGACATTACAGATATTGAGAAAAAAAAAACCCCACCAGAGCTCTGCCCTGGACCCACTGCCCCCCCCCCCCCCCCTCGCCAGATCGGGCTTGCACTTCCATACAGGGTTCCCAGTTAAGTAAGCAAGGGTAGATGATGTGTGTGGAAGTGGTAGGGGGGGGGAGGGGGGGGGGGGGGTTCGGAAGTTATCCGCCTCCCTTTTCCACGTTTTTTTATAATCACCCGATAGTCCATGAAAATGGCATATGTAGAATCAACCTAATGAACATCCAATTTCACCGTCTAGAAAATAATAAAATCTGAGTCACTCATAATGAAATATAACTTGTACATTGAATATTAACAACATGTACATGTAGTTAGAAAACAAAAGTGTCAAATTGAATCTGTTATTGAAAATAAGTGCACGTAAAAAAAAATCAAGTATACTTGTTTCAACGACTATCACATCTGTCAAACAAATCTTCATAGAAAGAAGGTATACAATTTTCCTTGCTACATTGTATTCTAATGTTTTCAACCAGTATTTGATTATTTTCAATTTTCTCCTAATCAATGAAGGCTTCCTACCTAATTCCATGTAAAGCATCATAATAGATGTCGACTTTTTAACTCTATGAATCTTCTTACAGAAATCTAAATGTAGCTTTTCTATAGCCTGAGCAGAGTGAAATTCCAATTATATAGTGGGCTTTTCTCCTTGTTTTGGGGCTGAATTTCGGCCCATTCCCAATGCCAAATTTCCTCTATTTTTCAAAAAAAAAAAAAAATAATAATAATTACTCTTCCCAAAGAGGAAATATGAAAAAATCGCATGAGTAAATAATACTCCAAACCTGTAAGCCAGCACAAAATGTCATATTTCTAAGTGCATCTTTAAGATTTTTATTCTTCTCTTGTTCAGTTCAAGCAAATCAATGGACTACCAGTGTTATACTTTAGGGATAAAGTTTGTTGAGAATTTGTATAAAAAATTTCCCAATTCAGCAAAATGTCGCAAATTGTCCCAAATGGGACAGACACAGGCACCTTCCCAAAAATGAAAAAAAAAAAAAAAAAATCCTGCCATATCTCACATGCATAACTTACAACAGGGGAGACCAAAGAATCAAATAATGATAATTTCGTTTCTAGTTACATTGTACGCATGTTTTGTTGGATTACTACAAACAAGAGGGGCCTCATAGCTCACATATCTTACCCTGTCAGGTATATAATAATCATAAGCGAAGCCTTTATGCAATAGTTATTTATATATATTAAATAGTCAATGATCGAATTTGTCCCTGTAGAAAAACCAAAATCTGGCAACCGTTTTTAGGAATGATTTTCAAAATTTGATCCGCTCGCCTTCACTTTTTCTCAGTAAAACCTTTTTTTTTTAATTTTAAGAATTCAATTTCGATCAAACTACTTTCACAAAAATATGGAAGTCCGTAGGTGACAGGTATGAATTATAATTTATCTGGCGGCCGCCACTTAATATATCTGGCAGCCGCCACTTAATTTATTTGGTGGCCGCCACTTAATTTATCTGGCGGCCGCCACATAATTATCTGGCGGCCGCCACTTAGTTATCTGGCAGCCGCCACTTAGTTAAATGGCGGCCGCAAGATATTTAAGTGGTGGCCGCCACATAATTATCTGGTGGCCGCCACATAATTATCTGGCGGCCGCCACTTAGTTATCTGGCGACCGCCACTTAGTTATATGGCGACCGCCACATAATTTAGTGGCGACCGCCAGATAAATTAAGTGGCGGCCGCCAGATAATTATGTGGCGGCCGCCAGATAATTAAGTGGCGGCCGCCAGATAACTTATGTGGCGGCCGCCAGATAAATTTTAATTCATTCCTGTCACTTACGGGCTTCCGTACTATAGCATTCAGTTATTAATATTAAATTCTGCCTAGTAAAAGAATGCAGCTTCAAAATCATAGAAATCTGATATAGAAAAAATGCCGAAATATGCCACTTTGAAACACACACACACATACACACACAAATGACTCAGATATGACATAAAATTATTCAGATGAATAAATACATATAAAAAGCTGAGAAAAGAATGAAAAAGAGAGAATTTACTTTGGTCCCTCAACAATAGTAAACAGTGACGTCAAAGCTCCCGACGTCACGCATTTTCAGCGATTTTACTATAGAAAATCCCCGTAGAGTTTTTATTTTCCGTCCTATTTCTAACTTAATTGACGTGAAGCCAAAACAATGGTATTTTCTGTTACGACTAAAGGGGTACTATAAAATTGATATATTTTTGGAAGATGACAGTATCGTACTTTAGAGAAAACCGGGAAAACAGGGTGCTCTGGATTAAAAGAACAGGACAGTAGGTCGAGGTCACGAGGTCATTTTGTTATATCCATGGAAAGGTCTTGTCACAATGATTACACATGTGAAATATGAAAGTCATATCACTTTCCATTCAAAATTAATGTCGAATTTAAAGCTTTTTAAAAGTAGGTCAACTCCAAAGTCAAGGTCACAAGGATGGTATCAATGGAAAGGTCTTGTCACAAGGAATATACATATATGAAAGCCCTATCATTAACCATTCAAAAGTTATGGACAGGATACGTATTTTTTTCTGACCGACGGACAGACAATGTCAATGACAAATACTTTATTCTCGTTAACATAATACGGAAAGGTTCCAACTCTCTACATTCCTTAAGAAAATTTCAAACCAATTTTCATGCACCAGACACGTGTTTCGAATATGAAATTCTCATCAGTGATGCTTCCAGCCAAAGTGCTTTTCATAAGCAGCCCTTAATTTCACTAGCGCCCTCTGGTGTTATTTTTAGAATCTAAATTTCTGCATTTACTTTACAGAGAGTACGGAGCTCCAAATTTCCTGTAGGGTCGATTCAGTAGCATATCCAAATATAATCTATATCCTGTCCTCTCTGAATGTCAGTCGGACTCCTCGGGTGATAACATAAATGAGCTCGCTACGGCCGGCAGAGCACAGATTGTATTACGCATGCCCTCTTTTTATGTCCATTTAATTATTCATCTGTGTTGCTTGGGCCTCTGTGTTTTGCGGTCTTGTTTGTGTGTGGTCATCTGACAGTGAGGAGGTTGTTTTACACCACAATTGTACGTTCTTCGAGACCTCTTGGTAATCGGAATAGCGGGAGGGTTGTGCGCACGTAATCAAGGATAACCACACCGTCTGCTACTGACGTGGCAGATGGCCGTCCTAAGTCGGCAACTTTTGCCCATTGGTCTCGTTGGTTTATGTGTAGTCATTTGTGTTTTATGTTTTTCTGTGATTTGACGTTCCTTGTACCACTGCGTCTCTTTCTGTGCGTGTCTGCTTAGTGTTTTACAGTGGGTGTTTTCGGAGGTTGCTGTTGGTGCTGCAACTAGGTATTGTTGGAGATCATCTCCTTTCTTCTATATTCAAAATAGCATTGAAGAGATTGTGCTAAGATGTTAACCTCCTTTAATTTGGATGATATTTTTCGGTGAAATGGCAAGTTTCCGAAATTGCAAAAAAAAAAAAAAAAAAAAAATTATAATAATAATAAATTGTTCTTGAGAACATATGGTTAGAGTATTGATATGTATTACAGGGCGATTTAAATGTCCCTTCGATTTCGCGAAAGCGGGGAACAAAAAAAAAACAAAAAACAAGAGCCCCAGGGGGCACAACGCTCATCTGATACCCATGCTCACTCTAATTGACATACTGACATTGAATACTGATAGTGACAGTACCAGGATTTTAGCCCACAACCTTTCTAAAAAGATTTTTGCCGGATGCAGAGAAGTTTTTTTTTCAGACAACCTTTAAAAGTACAAAAAAGAAAAAATAGTCACATTTCAAAACAATAACTTCTTTACTGATTTGAAAAGACGGATAAAGTGGTCCAAGGTCATATGCCCAGCTAGTATAGTTTAATTATGCAACATCAAAAATAAAATCATATTGTAAAATTCCACATTAATGTGCAGCAGAAAAAGAATAAAAGAATGAAATGATTTCATAAATTAAGTTCATTTAAAATTGAACACAAAACCTTTCATTATTGATAGCTAGCATGCCAGAAATTATAAAGCCTGTGTTTGTGATAGGAGAATGCCCTCGGCGGCATCTTTGTTAGTATAAACGCCATTTTCTGTTAAGTATGTGAGATGTCAGGGTCAGCGTAATATTGGTATCAATGGAAAGATCTTGTCACAAGGAATACACATGTAAAAATTGAAACCTCTATCACTAACCATTCAAAAGTTATGCCCAATGTTAAAGTTTTTGAGAAGTATGTCAAAGGTCAAGGTTATGGTCACGAGGTCAAAAATTTTGGTATCAATGGAAAGGTATTGTCATACGGAATACACATGTGAAATATGAAACCTCTATCACAGGGGAATCCCCTTCGGGTACACGGCAAAACATGGCCGCTTTTGAAATCTTGTTCCCGACTTTAAAAATAAAATTCAAAATAAGTATAAAGAATTTAAATAATTGAATCATATCACATAAAAGGTCAATCAATAAGACATTGAAGCATGTGTCACTTGTTGAATTATCAGCTGTAACTATGGATGAAAGGTCGATCTAAAAATGATTAATCATACAAAGAAGGTTTTTTTCCTGTAGTTGCACCTGTAACATTGGGCATGGAAAACATACATTATACCTATGTACAATCTTAAAAATATTCCTTAAAAATCCAAAAGTGGATATCTTGTCAAAATTCTTTCACTTGTAGGGTACCATGCATGAGTACCTCATACCTACAAATTGTCATAACAATCTGAAGAGTGGTTATAGAAAAGAAGCAGAAAATGTATGAAAATCACCCCCCCCCTTCCTTTTTACATAAGAAAAAAATTCATAAAAAATCAACAAAATAAAATTTAAGCATAAAATACATATCAAAGCATTAAGTAAGTTAAATATGATTAATATGTAGTACAGCCCATTCAAAGAAGGAGCACCAAGTTAGCGTTTGAGTGAACGCTTTTCAGAACAGCACTGTCAAAGTATTCTAACGGTAATCATACCTGGTAATGACAAGGACTGGGCATCCAAGCAATCGCGCGTGACATTTAACGGAGAGATTTGTTGAATAGCACAATATGCGAAATAATGCTAAATCTTTGCTTTATAATCAGTTTTTTTGTAAATATTGATATTGTAAATATTGATGGATGCTCACTGCTCCCGGGCACCTGGTCCTGCCTCCATTCGGGAGTTCGCGATTGCCTTGTTGATGGAGACTTACACAATTATACCATATTCCTAAAAAGAAAAAGGCGCTCGATGCCAAATACCCTCAATGATATCCGCCCCTTACATTTCTCTTACAACAAAAAGGCGGATATCGAGCGCCTGTGTGTTAGAATAAATTCTGACATGTCCATCTAGTCGAGACATAGGACAGACTTGTTTGTTTATGCGTTTGATATTCCTTTACCCAAAAAGAAAGAAGTTTGATAAGACATTATATGTGGAAATTTATTTAATCATATTGGATATAAATTGAATCTTTCCATTTCCGATGAAAAAAAAAAAACAAAAACAAAAATATCCATTAATTAATAAAAAGAACTCCCCCCCCCCCCCAAAAAAAAAGAGAGAGACAAATCAACGACAGACAGTCATGTTAGTTCTGGTATCAAACTACTAATCATTGAAACTCCGTCCATTTATCTTGTGGACTATATTGTACCCTATTTGATGAAAACAAAACTTTAAGTCAAATTTTAGAATCCTCTTAAAAGTGTTAAGTTCAGATCAGAAATGATAAAAGTTATATGTCATTCCAGGGGTTACTTGACATTGTATCGAAATTTGGCTCAAGTGGTATAGGTGTATTAGGCTGACGGAAATCATCAAGAAATGTATCGCTTTCGCCTGCAGTTGTGAGCTGCTGAACAGACGGGCTGTTCGTCCCAGTTCCAGCTAAAGGCTCGTATGGAGCGCTGTTTGGACAGCCTTAAGCTGCGGTGGCTACTCCGCGCGCGATGGTAGATGGTTGAGCCACGGGAGGATAGGCCCAAGTGTACTGATATGGGGATAATCCAGACATAGGAAATGAGGTTTTCGGTATATTGGGAATCTGAGGAAACTGTACATTATGAACAGGGTTTGCTGACACAAATTCAAAAAAAAATATGCTGAATCTTTTGATAATTTTGGCCTGAAAACTTAAAGCTAAAGAGAAGATAAATTTTAAATATCTCGTTCCGTATAGTTTAAGTATAATGCCATGGAAAATACATGTATTATATTTACATTTTTCTAAAATATCATACATGTCTGCAATTAACGAACAAAAATAATCGTTTCATGCTAGAGGTTAAAGTCACAAGGTCAAAAGTTTGGTATCAATCAAAAGGTCTATCACCTACCATATAAAAGTTAAGGCCATGCAAGGTTAAAGATTTTCAAAAGAAGATCAAATTTAAAGCCCAAGGTCACAAGGACAACATTTTGGTACCAACAGATAGGTATTGTCACAAAATATGAAACAAGTATCACCTACTATTCAAAGGTTATGCCCAAGATTAAAGTTTTGCAAAGAAACCCCAAGGTCAAGGTCACGAGGTAAAAAAAAGTGGTACCATGGAAAGACCCCGTCACAAGGAATGCACATGTAAATTATGAAAGGCACTTTATTTACCATTCAAAACTTATAGACAACTTGAAGGTAAAAGTTCGAGCTGTTTTCAAAGTTGGTCATACTCCGAGGTCAGGGTTGATATCCATGGAAAGGTTTGTCACATTGAAAACACATGCGAAATATGAAATTCCGATCACTTACAAATAAAAAATCTTTGCAAGTAAATCTCAAATTTCAAATCTCAAAAAATCTGCGCACTTTAATCTCAAATATGATGTTGAATTCACATGACCCCGTGTAGATCAACCTTTAAAAGCTTTTATCCAAAGACAATGATAATTCAACATATGAATCATGTTCCGAGCTTTTATTGATTTGCCTTTTACGTGACATGATTAAATTAAATTTGATTTTTAAAGTCGGGAACAAGATTTCGTAAAGGCAGGCATTAGAGGTGTAATCCAAGGAAATCGTTTTAGCGGGGAATCCCCTCAGTTTTGACTGGTGAACAGGGCAGAATAAAAGGTGTCACACCATTGGTCAAAACTATTGAAAATTTAAAAATAGCACATGAAATCAATGTACCATTCCCTGTAGTCGGGATAAATTGAGTTTTGAACCTGTTTTTGTCTTTTATGCAATCTATAGATCGATTTAAAAATAGATGAAATTTGTGAAATTTTCGAAATGGATAGAGGGGTGATGTAAAAAAGTGGAATTTGTGAGAAAACGGTATGCATGACCCCCCTTTTTTCTGTTATTTTTATGTGTGTCAAAGGTGTCCAAATCCAACGAGACCAAATTCATAATTATTGAAGGATTGGAAGTCACTCAAATTGAGCTAAATGATTAATCATACAAAGAAGGTTTTTATTTCCTTGGATGACACCTAGATCTACGCGACGCGTTAGCAAAGTAAGAGCAGGTAACTCATGTCCATCAAAATCAACTAGTTGTTAAACAGGAAATACAAAACTAAAAAAAAAAACCACAGATTTTAAGGTTCCGGTTTGAAATCTATATCTTGTCGGGGACACTTTAAAGCCGTTTAAAGAAAAGTTCATAAACGTACGCGTCTCGGGCGGATCTAGAGATACATGAAATGGGGAAATGAGTATGTTTGGCAAATACAAAGAAGGGAATGGGGTGGGTTTCGGCGCAATAGATTTCTTCATAACCGTCATTTATCAAACGTACTGTACGGTTAACGATTAAGTAATGAGAGTTGAGCATATTTTTTTTTTCGAGTCGATCCAATATCAAACATTGCAGCTGCTTAAGTTTCTGATTGTTTCTCTTCACAAGCGTCGCACAGCCTCACGTGAAACCTTACTGGAAGGAAGTACTCAAGGAACTGGATATCAACATAGCACAAGTTCTTTTCACAGGAGCTCGGCGCCAACAACCCTGAATTATATACGTCCCTTCTCTACAGTACTTTCACTTTCCTTCGAAATAAAGATCAAAGAAGCAGGATGCTAATGTACGTAGATCCATGACATCGAGCTCCTGTGGTTCTTGTATACGTCGTAATCATAAAACTCATTATTTTTACAGATTTCCAGTGTCTTCGACACGTTATCATGGTTACAGACTATAGCTCCCTTCCGTAAGATACATGTACGAGAGACTAGTATAGATACAACACATCCGAGATACATGTTCAGTGAGTGTCATACTTAATTTGCCACAGTATAAGTACTTGATTTACCTCAGTGCCATATGTACTTGATTTACCACGGTGTCACACTTCATTTACCACAGTATCCTAAAGATATATTTGATTATGTACTTGATTTACCAAATTGTCACTCACCTCAGTGTCACACATACTTGATTTACCACAGTATCATATATATTTGATTCACATGTCATATATACTTGATTCACTTCAGTGTCATATGTACTTGACTTATCATAGAGTCGTTTATACTTGATTCACCACAGTATCATATATACTTAATTTACCACAGTGTCATTAATACATGATTTACTACTATACAATTCCTTGACGTATAAGATGTGATATTGACTTACTGTGAAAATAATGACCGAGGCGAAGCCGAGGTCAATATTTTCACAATAAGTCAATATCACATCATATATACTGAGTTAAAAGTCCATAACTGTTTTATTCTATAATTTCATCTTTGATTCACAATAAATAACGTCGCCATTTACAGAACATAGTAGGGGATATCCCGGTCTATTTTTAGACCGTGGTATATGATGATTTATTCAGGAGCGTCGACGATGTTATCAGCCAATCAGCGCGTCGCTATTTATAGTTTATAGAATAAAGTGTCGTGTGTACTTGTCATATATACTTAATCTACCACAGATCATACGTACTTGATATACCATAGGGCTCACCACAGAGTCATATGTACTTGATTTACCACAGTGTCATACTTGGATATACTATCATATACATGTACCTGATTCGCCATTGTATCATTATTTTATTTAATAGTAATTGCCGACTCAACTTATGATTATATGCATCTGACTTACCAAATTGAAATCATTCTGGTTTATTATACCAAAGTAGCATTTAGCTGCTTTTTGTTAATGGTGTTCTTTATGTAAATTGTAATAACATAAGCTGATCACTCTCCGCTCTGTTTGCTTGTCAATACTGCTTATTTGTGTTTAATTAATTACTATAGACAAAAATGACTCTTAGAATTATAAGTAGAAGTAAATTATGAATCATTCCAGCATTACTCAAAGAATTTAATTATAAACTTATCAAAGGGACTTGTTATTACCACATTCTAATGTAACTGCTCACTTCACTTTGTATATATATATTGTAAATATTGTAGAAAGCAAAAAATGTAATTGTAAATATTGTATATATGTCAATCCTATAAGCTGTATGCTTTTGGAATAAAGAATCTGAATCTGAGTGTCTTGAGTCCAAGATAATTGGTGTAATTTTATACGATTATTAAATTTAGATTAATATCAAAATATTCCGCACAGTCCATGATTTTATTTCTATAAGAAAGAGATTTGAATAACTATGGTAAAACTATGATTTGTATTCTCTCTCTCTCTCTCTCTCTCTCTTGACTGAATGAATGAAAGAACTTACTCGACAATTCTATTAATCTGCTATATATCATATCACTAGTTTTCATGTTAATTTGAGTGATTGGTTGATTTATTGATTTATTCATTCATTCATGTACGCACCGTACTAATTTCGAAGGAAGGATAACTCTGATTATTGAGAGACTACCATGAGAAGATCTACGCAGTTATCTTTCTTGCTTACGATTCAATGCAAGAATCAGAAGAGCCGACTCGGACGTCCGACTCATTGGGTTTTTTTTTTTTGTTTTGTTTTGTTTTGTTTTGTTTTTTGTTTGTTTTTTTATTATTATTACTATTAATTAATGAAATCCAAGTTTAAATTTGATTCTCTGAATGGGTGTCAAAATCTGTTTTCTTCAATATTTCATGACAGAACTCTGTTTTACGATATCAGCTCCGGATTATAAATAAAAGAAAAAGTACAATTCTACAATGTATCATAAGTTTGAAAGAACCAATTTGTAAGTTTATGTTAAATGTTGGGATCTGTCATGTATCTTTTGTGAAGAAAAAAGAAAAGAAATTAATATATGAATTTCCGTTTGAGCTCAGAATATAACACTTTTATATATAATTATACTTTTATCTTGATAAAAAAGTTGACAAGTATACATCATTCAAATCAGACCTTATATCTTGCTTCCCATCCAACCGATTTTTGAAATTAGTATCCCGCTTTGCAACATGTACAGTATCTATATGGAATTTTAGCGAGATGAAAAACCCTGTAGCAAGATGGGGAAGGGCACTTAAATTTCCCATTTTTCTGTTGGTTTAATTTATGTTAATTTTGACTAAATAAACCAAATTTTAAGAGAGAATATTTGTCCCATGTACGAAATATCACTACTTGAATGATTATCAGAGTGAATAATTTTCTTTCATCCAGAAAATGTCCTACATCCTTTTATAGCTATGTATTATTATTCATAAGTCCTTCGTTAAAAGATAAACAAAGAATAATCTAAAGTTTACACAGAAATGAAATTGAAAACAGTAAAGGACAAGGTCAACTACAGTTCACTAGATAGGTTTGATTTTGTTCAGAGTCTGTATCCGACTCGTATTGTTTATTCTCCATCAGAGAAGCTTGTTCAAAGTGGGTGTCCAAGTGGGTCAAATCATAGTGCTCATGATAACATTAACTAGTCCTTCAAGTCGGCGTCCGAGGCAGTCAAATTCTGTTTTGAACTCGGCATCCCTGAAGTCGGTCTAATACTCAAGTCGGCGTCCGAGTCGGTCTACCTCAGAAGTCGGCGTCCGAGTCGGTCTACTTCTGAAGTCGGCGTGTCCGAGTCGGTTTACTTCTGAAGTCGGCGAGTCCGAGTCGGTCTAACTCTGAAGTCGATGTCCGAGTCGGTCCAACTCTGAAGTCGGCTTGCCCGAGTCGGTCTAACTCTGAAGTCTGCGTGCCCGAATCAGTATAAATCTGGGCCCAGCACCATAATCTAAAAATTGACTCAAGTCAAATTCTCAAAGTACATGTACGATATATAGCAAATCAGTGAAATTTTGAAATATTGAATTCATCCATTCTATTCTACTCTGAAAATAGAAAAATTCTGTGAATCATTTCAAGTCATCACTTATATAATAGTGAGACAAAAGAAAATTGAAATAGACTTAAGTCAATTCTTAGTTTATGGTGCCGAGCCCTGAAGTCGGTGTCCGAGTCGGTCCAACTATAAAGTCGGCATGCCCGAGTCGGTCTAACTCTGAAGTCGGCGTGCCCGAGTCGGTCTAACTCTGAAGTCGGCGTACCCAAGTCGGTCTAACTCTGAAGTCGGCGTGCCCGAATCGGTATAAATCTGAAGTCGGTTTGTCCGAGTCGGTATAAATCTGAAGTCGGCGTGTCCAAGTCGGTATAAATCTGAAGTAGGTGTTGGAGTCGGTCATGTATTCAAACTTCATATTCAGAGGTCCGCGTTCTTGAAAGAAGATACACATACTATTAAAATCAGTTTTGAAGTCAACATTCGAATCGGTCACTTTTTAAGTCCGCGTCGGTCAAGTACTACTTAAAATTAGGTGTCCGACTCGATCAGCCTGTTTAGAAGTCCGAGTCCGCGTCGGTCAAGTAAATTACTGATAGACTAGAGTATTATCAAAACGATTTCAGGATGTACGTGTCAAATTTGAATTTTTGGAATATCTATGGGAAGAATTTGAAGAAAAATTTATCACTAGTATTTGTAGGAATTAGCTGATATTGGTGAAAAAGATATACAAGTACGTATAATGTACAGCTTACTTGGAAGTCCGCGTCGGCGTCGGCCAAGTACTAGTTTTAGGGTGCTAGGGGAAGTCGGTCGGCTAATTATAACAGAATAAACATTTTATCAGCAGTTGTCATATATGAGAATCTTCATAATATATGTGGCAATAAAATCAACCAGGTAATTACGTTCAATGGAATAAAGCAACTAAGAATTATGCAAAAACATATTTGAAGTCGGACATTTTGAAGTCGGAGTCCGCGTCGGAGTACTAAAAATAGGTACGCCCAGCGGACACTTCGTGTACCGACATTTCAGCCTCGTAATTTCCATTGGAAGACATTTCGAACCATTGTGTATGAAGTATAGGAAATGCTATCAGTAGTCCGTGACTTTGAAAAAATCTTTTTCAGTTAATTGATTTTTGGGTCTATATTAGTTCATGCTTTTTTCCGTACTCATATAAAATTTTAACATTGTACGCACCAAAAAGTTTCGGCCACGCATGTTTTCCGATTTTCATTAAATTTCTGAACAAAAAAGGAAAAATAAAACTTATTTGAATTTATCTGAAAAATAAAGCTTATTTGAATTTATCTCGCTGTTTTATTCAGAACAAAGGGGGTTCCCTTATTGATGCAGGTATCGGAATCAAGTTTAGAAAAAGATGAATTTCCAAAAATAAAATGATTTACAGTGTCGACTCACGTAGGAGACATCTGATTACGTTACTAACGGTTAGAAGCAAATTCTGTAGCTATTCAGATGACATGCACAAAACCCTCACTCCCATCTTCCGCTCTAAACGGACGCAAAATACTTGAACACATCGTAGGATGGCGATACAAATACAGGGGCCCGAACAACAGCTGATGTAAAAGTAATTGGAAATTAACTGCTTTTATGCACTAAAAAATAGTCCTTGTTCCATCAAAAATATGAAAAATTAAATTAAAGAATAATATCAATTCTCTGTAAGGACCAAAATATTTTGGAAACAGCATGTCATGGATTTTCATGATTTTCTCTATAAATGGTATGTATAATGCCCTGAATACAAAAGTAACAATTTTTTTGAAAATAAATATTCCGGTTGCCATGGAAACGATGTCTGTCTATTTATAGCACTAAAAAAATGGTCAAGTAAGTCATCTTTGGTTATAATGTTGCCATGGAAACCATTGTCAGAGTTAATTGGTATTAACACATTATAATCTTTAAAACCTCTATTTTAAGAAAATATAAAAAAAAATTTGACATATCTTTCGATTAGCCGGATCCTAGCAAATCAAAATCAGTCGAAAATTGCCATAAAATAAGGTCAAAATCAAGGCCTATTTTTGTCCAATTTTTACCATTTTTAAGCAAAAATAACACAAAATGTCAGGCTGAAAACACCATCACTGTTGTCAGAACAAAATAGATTTCATGTGACAAATATAATCACTGAAAAAAAATAAGTGGGACCTTGTTTTGTTTTCCTACATTTTGAGGTCAAAAATGGTTGCCATGGCAACTTTTCATTTGACACATGATGACTATATCTTTTCAAATTGATTTTTAGCATGGTTTAAATAACTTATATTGCTTAAGCTTTATGTAGGGACAACAAAAGAAATTATTCTTTATTTGAGCACTTTCAAAATTTGTCAAGGTCATTGACTCTAAGTTCAAGGTCAATTCAAATTATAGGTTCCAATTTCAATAAAAATTGCATTTTTGTTGTTATTTGTTGTTACAAAATTTAGGCTTGACTGTCATATATTTGTATCAAAAATACTTCTTTCTAAACTTAGGACCGATAGATGGAAAAACATCACAATTTTTTTTTCAGAACATTTCTCCTAAAAAATTAAGCCCCAGACAAAAATCATGATAATCTCACATTTTTTTCATATGTATGTATGAAATACTAGCTAAAAATCAAGGATGTCATTAATTTTGAGATTTTTGCAACTTTGGTCAATAAATAGGGGATATATACAAAATCACTATGTATGTGTTTGTTTTACTCAATACCACCAAATTTTGTGAATTACATTCAAGATGACCTTGACATTGGGTCCTGTGACCTTGAAAAATTTTAAGGAGATTTTTTAATCAATTATGCTCTTTTATATGCACTGATAAAAAAATGCTTAAAAATATATAACGGACAGCTGAAAATTTACCAGTAAATTACTCTATGTGTAATAGCACTGAACAAAAGGTCACCATGGTAACCATTTTTTTTATACCCTTTTGAATATAATTGTGAGGAGGTCCCACTCAAATTTTAACATTTTCTTAAAGATCGAGGATTAAACTTTAAAGATAATTGGCAGTAGAAATCAAGTTAGCCTGACATTTCAGATTATTTGCCCTTAAATTTGAGCAAAATTATGTTAAATTAGAAGCTTTTTCGGTCTTAAAAAGGGCCTCTTCAAAACAGGTTTTTGCCTTAGCCTACATTTTGAGCATATTGACAAAGAGAATAGCGGGCAGAAACATACTTCTTGTGTAATATTTATACTATTAAAGATATAAAGAGAAAAAATAAGGAAATTTCAGTTGACTACAATAGCTGTTACCATGGAAACGAGCCTTGTGAAAATGCCATGTTACAAGAAATCTACTGATGCGTAAAATTTCAAACATGGTTTTCATGGCAACGAAAACTTAATTTGTAAAAAGAAAGTTTATTTTTGTCTCAGTACAACATATACACCTTCCACACCAAAAATCTGCAAAATTGGAGACATGCTGTTTCCAGGTGCTATTGAAATTATTTTGGTCCTTACAGAGAACTGCTATTAAGATGTTACACGTTCAAGGATTGTTTTCCTTTTTTAGAATCTAAAACCTTTTATTTCTAACAAAGTGATATCAAGGACTTATAAACAGTCCTTGGTGATATGTTCTATCCTTTATTCTAATGCTATCTGTTTGCAACGCGCATTTTGATTGGTTGAGCGATAAAAAAACTGTAAGGGGATTCACGTTTCACTGCAGCTTCTGCTATGACGTCATGAGTTCCCGTTGCGACATTGTTAAAAGCAGACGTTTTCTAACTCATTACTTACCATTTGCATCAGAATAGGATTATCATACTGATGTTTTACAAAAACTGACAGATTTTATACCCGAAAATGTGTCTGGTGCACATGCATTGGTTTGAAGATTTCTTCGGGAAGGTATAGAGTTGGAACACTTCTGTATTATCATAATTTATCTGTCCGCGCAGGTCACTTAAAGTCACATATAGTCTAACAGGGATTAAACGGTCAATAATGAAGTTTTACAGTAAATAGCTTTTAAGTACTACCATTTGAACATCTATATATGTTACTAACATAAAATATCTCTCACATTTTTGTTTTATTGACGTTTTAACTCTCTGGTACGCATGATTTCGGTAAACTTCGGAAATTGTTATTTGCATATACAGTATGTAGAAATATGTCATGTTTACCATGGTCAAAGTGAACACGCTACTACGATCAGCCAATCGCTTGAATGAACATCACATCGTGGGATTACTGCGAAACATGTAGTAAACCACGTATACAGTCTTTTTGAAATTCTCTCACTCTCTCTCAAAAAAACAAACTCACTAATATTTCATTAATTGCAAATAAAAGGTTGATATCATGTATAGATATTATGTTCCATTCAAATCACCATTTTGAACATGGATAATCGAACACTTTCAAATGACTAACAACGTGTAATAGTGTATGACGGCTTGAATGGGAGGCAGGTGTAGTCTGTTATACACATGTGCGTTTATTTACCAAATCCTGAATGAAAATTATCCTTTATTTAGTTATGATTTTTGTTCGTTTTTTAATATTTGATTTAAACTGAGAATACATATATTATATATACACATATCAAAATTACTGTGGATATATATACACGTCAAACTATTATATATACTTCCCATAGATAGAAATAAACGAGAACTATACATGTACATGTACACTGTAGATCCCTTTAGCTAATTTTCCCTTAGACTTGTCAGAGTCGTCCTCTAAGCTAGGTCTCTATAACTTTCCAATAGAAAGCCAATACCATTTGTTCATTACATCTCTCTTTACAGATTTTGATAACACCGATTGTCGATTCATTTTCGTCCCACGTGTTATCCGTCAGCCATGTTGTTTTGTTTTGACACAGTACTAGCCTTATGCAAATAAGTGCTTACACGTGTTCGCAATCGGTCTTCTACGGAGAAAAATAGGTTATATTAGGGTACCCATTTTATAAGCAATAATTGATCATAGTTCGGTAGTGAGGGCATATGTGACAATTTAACCAGCCAGTTTCTAATTTCTAAGCATGATAGACTCGTTTGCGTTAAATTTTGACAAAAATAATTGATTCATGGTTTGATCTTGACGAGACCTTATGTACCTATAAGAAGTCGGAAAATTGTCGATTTTGTCAGCTAAATATCTTCTACATTCTTCATTTGATAGATCCAGTTTTCTCGTAAATTATTTCCATTTAAGTTTAATACTCCATCTTTTTTAAAAAATCGGGTACGAAGAAAGAAGTTCAGAGGAACAAAAATGGAGACTTCCTCTGATGCAGCATCCATTACATGGGTTGGTTACGTTATGTAAGGTATCAAAATATCCAGACTGGAGCTACTGGTTTAATTTCAATATGTTTTTCAGTGAAAAGAAAAGAGAAGGACCTCCAGCATACCACAAGAAAGTGATACATTTTGGTTGACCATTCTATGACAAATATGGATAATGACCATATCCCTGTTTACAGCACAAAATCGATAATTCAGAAAATCAGAAACCGAAGGCATACAAAATCAGGATAAAACAGGAACCAAAGCAAACAAACAAAAACCTCCACCATATGAAAAGAAGCGAACTCCCGATATGGGAGTGAGACCAGGTGCCCAGGAAGAGTAAGCATCTCCTGCTTGCATGCAACACCCGTCGCTTCAATTCGGTAGAACTGTCACATCCGGTAACTTCCATTTTGGAAGACATAGAGTACAATCTTTGGTTGGATGGTTCAAATGGTCTATGACAGAATATCATCCACCATTCTGGAGAGTGGGACATCATAGTGTATGACGAGTTCCCCATATCGACCGTAGAACTTCCTCAGTGACGATGTTAGTCGGTCACAAACATATCCCTGACTGAGAAGCTTATCTGAAAGACGCCTAGTTCTCAGAACAAAATCCGTATATTTGGTACTTGCTCTGGCATAGCGTATCAACTGAGATATGAACACGCCATAAGCAGGCGATGAAGGGATGTTGCTACTCAGAAAAGGAAAGTTTGTAATGCTGAAATTGAAGTCGTCACGTTTGTCATAGAGTGAGGTGTTCATGTGACCATCAGTGTCGTAGGACAACATTATGTCCAAATAGGATGCTGAATTATTTGTCTCTGTAGTTTCTTTGACTTCAAGCTCCGAAGGATAGATACTGCTGAGGTAATCCGCGAATTTTGGATTATTGATGGACAACACATCGTCTATGTATCTGTAAGTGAAGTTGAAGTCAGAGGCTAAGTATCTTTTCCCTTCAGAGACCAAAGATTGAATGAATTCAGCTTCGTACGAGTAAAGGAAAATGTCGGCAAGAAGTGGGGCACAATTGGTCCCCATTGGAATTCCGACAATTTGCTGGAAGACCTTTCCTCCAAACACCACAAAAATGTTGTCGATCAGAAAGTTTAACATCTGCATAATGTCTGTTTCAGTGTACTTATTTTCAGAATCGGACTTTTCTTTTACAAAGTAGGTTTTCTCATAGTTAACAACAATAAATTTGTATTTGCGATACTTATAATTTTTGCGAGTCTTTCTTTCAATTTAGAATGTGGAATTGTAGTGTAAAGTGTCGAAAAATCAAAGGCTTTGATCGAATGGACTCTACTAAAATGAGTGGATTTCAGATGTTCTAAAAGTTCCTTCGAATTCTTTAAAATCCACATCTGGTTGATACCACTGCGAGAATATACTGTCGAACAATATTTTTGAAGCCCAGATTTGATTTCAGATAAAACTTTGGTGAGTAAGATCGATACAGATTTGGTAGAACATTTTGAGGAACCAGCGATGAAACGTTGTTTGTTTCTATGTTACAAAACAAAAAGGTTAATTAATATAATTGAACAATATTACAATATGTTATATCTGATATATATTTCTTCCTTCTAATTGAACAACGAACACTCGAAACAAATTCTTATACTGGACTGATATCAACTTGCTGCCAATACAAAAATCCTGACAAAAATGGGGAAGGAAATGTTTGCCTCCTGGAAATCAAGATATAACGTCTATTTCCTTCGAAAAAAATATATACAGTCCATGTTTACTTGATAAAAATTTAAACATGTTTGATTTCAACCGGACGTCAGCTAATGCGGAAGAAGCTTGAAAAAGTTGCATGTCTCTTCAAGTGTTTTCTGAGCGCATGTTCTATTGGTTGAGACATAATGCTGATTTTATGTGCAATGTCAATTAGAGGGTTACTCTACGTATTACTATTTATACGTTTTAATTTGTCCATTGGTAAGTTGAAATTTGCATCACTCTTAATTAAGAAATGACTGTCTAATTTGGGTGTTCATGGGTGAATAATTTTGGTTGGTCACGTGCAAATTCCGTGAATCGCGAAGCGATCCTCGGAAAAATTTGCAAGTGTCCAGCCAGAATCATACATTTACACCCATGAACACCAAAAGTAAGACGGTCATTACTTACATTTACATTTATTCTGATTATCGATCATTTTTATTTGCATGCATATCGCACATTTTTCACGGAACAGCAACCAATGCATTCAATGATTCTAACATTGGTAAATTCTACCTACATGCAAAGCTTGAACGTGACGTCACAATAGCAACCCAAGTTATTGGAATCCCTAATGGGCGTTTAACATGGAGAATCTACTAGTAATGTAAATATTGTAATTTAGAAATCATAGTGCAATAATCTTAACTTATGTGAGATTAGCTTATCTTTCAATCTTTTCTCAGAAAATAAAAGAATTGTTTTGAAAGTTAAGACAGTATGTGCATAACATTGCTCCAACTTCAATTATCATTTTCTTAAAGGGGTAACCAATGGCAGGTAAGCAAGGTAACCCAGTCAGTCAATTACTTCATGTTTAACCGTTTTCATGTTGAAATGCGATTCAAATTTGTCAAATTATCGGAACTTTTTCGACAAAGAGATACATAATTACTTTTTCGGGGATACTCGCATCAAAACGTTTTCGCATTGGACATAAATTCGAACCTGACAATGTCATACATACCACTTCACTTCGAATACTCACGTAACTTTTTTTAAATATTGACAATTAACTTTAAAGTGTTATTAGAACATCTGTGAAAATAGTATATAGCATTAGCTCTTTAAAAATGAAAATTTTCATTCTGTAACCACAGAAAAAAAAATTCCTGGTTTTGGAGGAAATCGACATTTTTGTCAATTTACCCAATAAATTTTCGGGATCGACTGTATTCTTCGTGGGTCTCAGTAAATGACGTCAGAAGTTGTACACACGACAAAGTGATTGCCTGTTCACGCACATGTGTATACGCATGTGGTTAAACCGTTTCAAGAATAAAACAATCGATATCTAAAACATAGTTTTTTTTTATTTATTGAGCCAAAAAATAAATAAATAAATGAATAAATAAATAAATGAAATAAATAAATAAAGGGCGCACCATTCCTAAACATGCTCATGGCTGGCGATCAGCTGTAGATTCAGGACAGAAGTTTCAAGTGGCATGATTTATATTCTGATTAAGAAAAATAATCGTGCTGGCCAATATTTTTAATAGATTCTGTATCTACATATGGAATTATGGATCTAGCACTTGCCGAATATTAGATCGTGGTTTGCGGGGGTTAACCCCCACCCCCAAACACACCGGCACACGCACATTTGTCCGTTTTGAGTCGTTGAGAGAGATCATCCAATCTTTTCTATCATCAATTGCCTCTCATGAAGACGTATTTCAAAAATGTTTTCAGATACAAATTTATTGCTTCGTTCTTTTATTATTATGTTATTCCATAAAAACCGCTAGCTGTGACCATAACTTAATAATTTAGAAAAAAAATTGTCGAATCGTTTTTCGTTGTTAATCCCTAAAATTGTGACCATATATATTGATAGAATAAAATTTGATCCTTATTTTAATTAAAATAGATTCCGTGACATCGACTTGGAGCCTCAGAATAATATCAAAATTTACTGAGTGTTTTACCCACTGGGGAGCTCGTGAAATAAGGTCTACCCTATATCCCTTGCACCAATGCAGGTGAATTTTGAAATAATTATTTATAAAGATGAATTCAAAAAAATATATGTAAAAATAAATTAATAACGTTTTGCTTTAGTCATTATACCCCTCATCCCCTTCCTACGCTTGTCCGAAAGATTGTTTTCAATGTTCACTGTGATCCGCCCTGCCTATTTTAGATTCCTGAATCCGTCTATGCCAAAGATATCTCCATCTGTCATTTACCATTAAAGTGAATGATGTATATGACAATATGAATATAGGTAATACTATGTTGTACACTAAGCTAAATAAAAGGATGGGCAGGGGGCCTCCCGTTCTGAAACTCCAGTCGCACGCATTCCAAGTTAAACCCCCCCCCCCCCCCCCCTTCTGCGTTTGAAACAGGTCGGGCTGTATATTCAATAATAGTTTCAAATCGTGCGTGTTTAGAACAAATAGTGAAATAGGACAGACAGAAAATATGATGTGACATCATGTGTGAAATAGTCCATCCCAAGACCCTTTCCCCCTCCCCCCCACTTTTTTTTCTCACGGACAGATGCTTGGTCGCATGAAAATTCCTAACATTAAACATTAACATATTAATACTCGACACGATCAAGAAATTATCAAAAGATGTGATACTGAGCAAATTAAATGCGAATTCAGCTTCAATACCTCAACGGTACATTGCATTGTTACCGGCAGTCATGACTGCCGGTATACTGTAATCAATCGTGACATACTTCCACGGATAAAATAACTCTTGGCAATATGATTGGTGGATAATTACAAAATATGCAAATATTCGTCAAGGTTATTCAGAATCTGTGCATAAGATACTTTCATCAGGCCGGCTCAAGAGTCTAGATGACTTGACAAATGAAAGTCATATCGTATCAGTGCATTTTCCTCCGAAAGATGCATCGAAAAGTCTGTGTACCGATACGTCCTACAACAATCGCAGATCATCGGAAATTTCCGTAGCTTGAATCGGATATAAAAACGGAAAAGCCCGGAAATGTGCGATTGGTCAACAAGAACAAAAATCGTTTATTCCATTTTTTTCTTACAAGAATTTTACAACATTTAATGTCAGCTAACTGCCGGTAAGCTTTTTGTAAAAGCTAATACTTGTTTACACTACTTTCGTCTTTCATGTACAACTTTCTACGTCATAAGTCTCTCCATCATATTTACCGGAAGTGATCATTTATAGAATCAGGGTTTCTGCAAATGGCTAAAAATAGCAACTTTAAAACTGATTTACGTATGTGTGCGATAAAGGCCTAAAATTATTTTTAGCGTATTATGGTTTATTTTTAGGGAAAGGTTTAGGTAAAAGTATTATCTCATATGTTCTTGTATCACTTTAATAATACGGCAGTGTTCCGACTTTATAAGTTCTTGGACTTAATTTCAAATCAATTTATTCTGCACCGGACACGTATGTCGGATATTTAATCCTCATTAGTGATGCTTCCAGCAAAAGTAATTTTTAGACACAGCCAAAATTCATTTAAGTTTATTTTAAATGAAATTTGTGCTTTCACTTTGCAGAGAATGTGCGGCTCTTATTTCCTGTAGGGTCGATTCAGTAGCATATCCAAAAAATCTATGTTCAAAATAGCATTGGAGGGATGGTGCTAAGATGTTTACCTCCTCTAATTTCGATGATATTTTCGAATGAAATGACAAGTTGCCGATATTGCGAAAAATATTTATGATGTCAAATTGATCAAGTGCCCAAACAAAGCTTCTTGTAGGCGACAGAGCTGGAAAGAAGTAATTAATACACTTAAAACATTTATGTCACGGGAACGAGTTAAACTGTTAAACACTTCAATAGGAAATAAATCACTTTATGAAGAGAAAATTTACTCCAAATTTTACATATCAATTAGAGTTCAAGTACACTTTTTTTTCTAATAAAGAATCCAATCTTATCTGGTCGGGTACTCGCGACCCCTGGAATACGGTCTTTTTCGAATGACTTTCTCAATATTTATTGATTGACCCCTCCCATGGGATGGTTTATAAGGAAATTATAAAATCCATAGTTTGGACACCCCCACCCTGTAGAAAGACTAAATGTTGTACATTGCTCCCATAAGTAATTCTAAAAAGTATGAAATATTTAGTTGTAAATAAGAGAGAAACTGATTTGCAATGATATGCGATATATCGTACGATTGCCCATATATTAATTACAGGAAAACAGGAAAGATCCCTCGAACAATATTTGTAGTTGTATCTTTGAAGTTTATCAGATGCGCTAAGCTATGATATAGAATATTGATAGATACTTTAGTGCTTTATGCTTTAATATGGTTCTTGTAACATTACCACAAAAATATTCTGCAGCAATGAATTTTGAGCATTGTTTAAAAAAGTATGAAAATTTTTATGTCCAAAAATGTACCAAAAGACGTAGCAGAATGGGTGGGATATGATGCTACAGGACCCACATTTTAGAAATTTCAAGAAATTTTGTAACAGGAAATTTCAAATGCGTTGAAGAGACAGATGATCAACCGAAATTGGTCGAAATCGGCTACGGGGACTCTTGGTCTACCAGCATTGACACTCACTAAGTAGTTCAAATGTTAAACGTCTTCAAATTCAATAAACTGAAATTTTGTTTTTGGATCCTCATATCGTTTGATCTGCTTCCGTGTCGGTTCCTCTAGGACACACCCTCCCTACTGACAATCTAAAATAAATAATAATGATAGCAGAAACCTTGTTTCCGTTTAGGTACAGGACGCGCTGCTTTTATACATACGTATAGTTGAATCCGCTTAGATGGGTGAATCTACGGTTTCGAAGCAAATGAGTTTTCAGGAAATTTTACATGTTATGAAGTCTCTGAAGTTTGCGTTAAAAGGGGGAAACTCATGGGCTTCATCGCTTACTTAATGATACACGAAAGGGACAGTTAATATGTTAAAGGCACATGTATACCTTAAATCCGAAAAATTTTGAAAACCAAAATAATATATGTATAACAAAATCCTAGCAAAAATTTTGTCTTCTGCGACAAAGAAGACATTGAGTACATTCTTCAAATAAAGTTCATAAAATCTCGAGCAACTAACTAAGAATTTTAAAATCTGAAGCCTGAAATATGGTGGCCATTCCGATGTTAAGAGAAAGACAAGCACGAAACTCACATACCTTTATACTGTTGGAACTTGCAACTTATTATATCTAAAATAGCATCAAAAATACTATATTTTCACACTTTTCAATTCTTAAAATCATCAACCATATAAAAGATAAAAAAAATTTCCCTATTTCAAGTCAGTTTTGACTAAAAAGACATGTCCCCCCCCCAAAAAAAAACATCACTTTTGCAATAGAAATTCCATGAGATACTTTTCTAACTATTACTCCGACTCAGTATTTTCAAAACTCAAAAATCAAAGTAAAGCTGAAATTGAAAAACGTCGCCTACAAGCTGAACTTGTACTGATGTTTAGGATTTTTATAGTAGAAATTTACAAATTACGAAAAAAAGATTTGTCAAGGATTTCGCTTTCACAAACTAGTAAAGACTTTCTGGAAATTTTATAAAAATTATGGTCAACATTCTTTTGAAATTCGGACCCATACAAGCAACAGAGTATATTACATAGGGTATTTCACAACCTGAATTTTATGATGACATAATTAACAAAATAAGAAAGATCAAAGGTAGACAACATCACTATCGAAGTTGTGTTAGAATCACCATACGCCTTTTATATGGTGGATATACTCCTTCTTTCACCAGACGGACACTTTGGAACTGGACCAATCTTCAGCCTTGTACCAGCGCACTCTGACTGACTGGACGACAGGACTCCATGGCAGGCCTGTCCAAACCTCTTTAGAGAAGACAAGGCGCCGACAACCTGTCCTCTCTGAATTTCAGTCGGATTCCTCTGGTGATCACATGCATGAGCTCGCTACAGCCAGCAGAGCATGGACTGTATTTCGTATATCTACTGTTTTATATCCAATTACAAATCCATCTAGTATGTATTTCTTGGGCCTGCGTCATGCTCTGTTTGTATGTTCATCTTACAGTGGGAAGGTTATTTTACACCACAATTGTGCATTCTTCGAGACCTTTGGGTAATCGGAAAAGTGGGTGGGTTGTGTGCATGTCATCCGGATAACCACACCGTCTGCTACTTGCGGCACCGGTTGCCCATTGGTCTCGTTGGCTTATGTGTGGTCTGTTGTAATTGATGTTTCTATGTTGTGCGTTGGTGTTCCTTGTCCTTTTTGTGTCTCTTTCTGTGCGTGTCTGCTCTATGTATTTGCAATGGGTGTTTTTGAGTTTTGCTGTGAGTACTGAGGCCTGGTGTTTTTGGATATCCATTCCTTTGTTTTCCATCAACATAGCAATCGCGAATTCCCAAATAGAGGCAGAACCAGATGTCCGTGAGGAGTGACCATCCTCTGACTGCATTCGACACCCACCGCGAATGCCAAATCTGGTTATGTCTAAATAGGTAAACGACGGTCAATTGGAAAGGCTGTACTGAAGAATATCTTGACTCTAAGAAAAAGACGGGCATCTCAAGTGGAATCCGACCACGCATCGGCATCGTTAGAATGGTTATTTTGATTTCCTGCGCGGATCCAGGGGAGGTAGGGGGATTGAAGATCCGAACTCCCTCTCTGAAATTTACAAAGAGATTCAAAATGCTTATTTTAAAGAAAAGAATCGGGGACATTAATATATCTTTTCCCCAAAATCTACGCTTGCCAATTTTATTAAACCCCAGTATTTTCTAGATGGTAAAATGATATATTAAAATGATTCATTAAATCTGCAACTACAAGTATACGTATAAATTTTATGATGTTGGATATCTTCCACATCATATCAAATTACTTTCATCCTTTAACACGAACCAATGATTTTACATCACCTTAAACCAAGGTCATGTGACCAAAGTAAGGATTGCTTTGAATTTTAGTAGTTAAATTGCGTATGCTTATCTTGTTGAGGTTGTATCTCTTTAATCCAATATCAAATCAGCTTCATACATTATGTATTTCAGTATCCTTTTGCTCTTGAATCGAAGATTTCACGTCATCCTGGAATGAAACGCAACCGTTCCTATGGAAAATCTAATTATTTTTGCCTTGCCTTCTCGGCTTTGAGACTGAATAACTGATGGATTCTTCTTTAATGTTTACATATATGTCTATCTTGTCCAAATCTTATCTGTAAATGAAACCATATATCACATCGTTGTCATCATATAGTTTGTTGTTTGCTCAAGATGGCCGTAAGTTATGACATAACACCATAGTCATCTTCACAATAATGTCTGAACCATATTCCCGATTACTTTCATACGTAACAATATTGTTGCTGATGACCCAAAGGCTTTACATTACCCACGCCCAAAATTATGTAACTAAGCTCAAAAGCCGGATCAAAGGTTGACACATGCGTAAGACTTATCATGACAAACTAGATATGGTACTTGGTTAATCTACAGCCTTGTACGAGTTCAGTCTTAAGAAAAGAAGATAGGAGATCTCCAACCAGACCCTGTTGCAGCACCAACAGCAAAACACCGAAACACCCGATGCGAAAACACAAAGACGAGTAAATCAAGAGACGAAAGAGGTGACATACGACATATAAACACTTACACAAAAGACCTCACATAAACCAACGAGACCAATGGGCAACCGGTGCTAACTTTGGTCGCCAATTTGCCATACAAGTAGCAAATGGTGTGGTTAATTTTGGATTACGTGCGCACAACCCTCACTTTTCTCCGATTACCCAGAACGTACAATTGTGGTGTAAAACAACCTCCTCTCTGTTAGATGACCACACATAAATAAGACCGCAAAACGCAGGGGCCCAAGCAACACAGATGAATATGTAAATGGATATAAAAAGAGGGCGTACGTAATACAGTCCGTGTTTTAGAATTACATTCTGAGTGATCGTGCAACAGAATTCCATAAATGGTCCTGTCCAAAGCCTCGTTATAGGGTAGACAGGGCCCTGACCACCTGTTCTCTCTTAATGTCGAGTGATAAGATGTATCGTCCCTCTTGAGACGGCAGAGAAAGGAC
Organism: Pinctada fucata; assembly: GCA_028142955.1. Classification (NCBI taxonomy): domain Eukaryota; kingdom Metazoa; phylum Mollusca; class Bivalvia; order Pterioida; family Pteriidae; genus Pinctada; species Pinctada fucata. The sequence goes on along the minus strand of AP027112.1, from coordinate 11,913,034 downwards.
ATTTAGACATTTATCTGCGTGTTGATTTGGCCCTTGTGTTTTTCTGTATTGTTTGTGTGGTAATATTACAATGAGGGGTTATTATACTGTACACAAAAAGTTACTGTTCTTTGAGACCTCTGGTTAACAGAAACAGTGGGGGGGGGGGGGGTTGTTCACACATAATCCGGATAATCAGACAGTTTGTCACTAACGTGGTAGATGACCGTCCTAAGTCGACATAGATTGTAAATTCATTCGTTCTTGTTGGTTTACGTTTTGTCTTTAGTGTGGTGTTTTATATTATATTTGATGTTCCTTGTCCCTCCTGCAACTCATGCTGTGTATGTTTACTCTGTGTTTTCGTTGGGTTTTTTGTTGTGGGAGCAGCAACAAAGTTTCCTTGGAGACCCCATTCTTTCTTTTCCAAGGGAGGGAGATATGTTGACGATCACAGATGACGTCGGTTTACGATCGACTCTATCTGGTCTTACTCCCATATTGTGAGTTTCCTTCTTTTCATGTGGTGGAGGGTATTGTTTACTTATTTTGGTTCATGTTGTATCCTGATTTTGTTTGCCTTAGATTCATGATTATCTGCATTATCGAGTTTGTAGTGTGTATGGAATGTGGTCATTATCCATATTTGTCATTTGAGCCTTTATTTTTTTCAAGAAAGCTTGATCAAATTTTTAATACAAAATAATTTTTTTTATTCAAGGATCACCTTCCAAACCTCATGTTTCTTCGGGAAATCCAGTCATTGTTGAAGGAAACACTGCAACGTTGAATTGCTCCAGCAAACAGATCACAGAACCTGATAATGGCACATCTAGCTTAACTTATACTTGGTTTGTGAATGGAGATAGCCAACTACCATGTAATTTCAAAGCCTCGGGGCCGATGCTAAGAATTCAAGCAGTTACAGTAGATGATATGCTAAAGAATATTTCATGTCGAACAAATCAAAGCTTGCTTCAGTCTGAGCTCAGTGAAGTATTTAAGCTAAATATCTATTGTGAGTATTATATCAACAGATCACTACAAATTTGAATATTTATGTGTTATTTTCCTGGTGCTTTCATTCCTTACCGAAGGAGCTATAGCTTTCCTTGACTTTTACCGTTCCTCTAACAGAATGACGTATATTTTGTTTGTCCGTTTAGAACACTTAATTTTTTTCAGATATTCTCTCACCGATACAGATATATTGAATAAAACTATAGAATTAATTATAGTTGCCATGGTGTAACATTTTGAACACTTATAAAAAAAGTATAATCTTTTACACATGTTACGTGTTTTGAGATTTTTTTTTTTTTTTGCGTACACGAGGAATCTTGTGTCAACAGGATGGGGGTTGTTACAAATCATTTCAGGTGAATGCACAGTATATACAATATGCATGAATATATATAGGCTGCTTTATGAAAATTTCATCATATATTCCACAATAGCGCATTCAAGACAAATGTCAATGATAAAGGTGAAGGTCATTTTCATGCTAAAAATAGCTTTAGACAAAGTTAAGAAATTCAATAGAATATCTGTTTCATTTCAAAATGGTCTGAAATTTGGTTATCAAAGGTAAAATGCACTTTTCTTCATAAATTTAATACGGAAGTGTTCCAACTCTATACCTTCTTGAAGAAAATTTCAAACCAATTTTGTATGTAGCAGGCTTTAAGGATGAGAAATTGAGTACCAAAAAAGGAGGAGGTGCTTAGGACAAAACTTCTTGGGGATAATTTGATAAAAAATATTAAACTGTGTTTCAGCCAAAGGTACCAGTGTCATGATGGGGTTAAAGGTCAAGGTTATTATGATCATCTTAAGAAGGTCAAAGACATTCAGAAATTGAATATTTTGGTAACAATCCATCCATCAGTATCCATCATTTTCACTGATTTTGTCTTTATTTCATTATACAGCTGTTTAACTGACAGAGATGCCGACGGTGTATTCGTAATTGATGCTATAGAATTTGAAAGTTACTCCATGTATTCAGATTTTGTTCTAAGAGCTAGATGTCTTTCGGTTAAGCTTCTCAATCAAGGATACATTTTTGACCGACTAACATCGTCACTTAGGACGTACTATGGTCGATATGGGGAAACGGAAGCACACTATGACGTCCCCTTGTCCAGAGTCATAAATGATATTCTGACATAGACATTTTGTCTTACTTTGTGGGAGTTACCGATTGTAACCTTTCTACCGAATTGAAGTGGTGGGTGTTGCATACAAGCAGGAGATGCTCACTCTACATGGGCACCTGATCTCACTCCTTCGCATGGAGTTCACTTCTCTTTATATAGTATTTTTTTATTTCTGTTCCGTTGCCTTTGCTCTGGTTTTACCCTGGTTTTGTATGCCCTTGGTTAGATTATTTTTTGATAAACAATTTTGTAATTCTTAATGGGAATATGGTTTTGTCCATATCTGTCATTTGTTACAATTGGTGCGTGTCACTGCTGGTGGACCTGGAGTCCCCGAGGGTACATGTAGACAAGTTCGATCAACTTGGGTCGATCGTTTCTTCATTGTTGGAGATCCCCTCCTTTGTTTCACCACTTTCGAAAATTTCTGTTATCAAAATTTCTTTAAAGGGGTAGGGCCACGAAGCCCGATATTGGCCCTAATTTTGAACATTGGTTTTTATAGAATTTATAACTATGATTTGACATTTCGAAACGCTCTCTACTGAATCACGAATCTATCTTTTGTAAACTTTGCGTTTATCAATAGCTTTTAGCCCTTTGAAAACACCAAAAATGGTCATATTCCGCGAAATTGATGCAAAAACTACATATTCATGTAAAATTAGCAATGGCCGTATGCATTAACTAGGATGAACAAAATTATATATGAAAGATTATCATTATATCCCTCTGTCTTAAACGTTTTATCTTAGTTAACGCATGCGGCCACATTGAATCTTCCACAAAAGACAAAATTCCAAGCAATTTTCGCCATATTTTGTCAATAACGTCAAAATGACGTCACTTCAGGACGTCATTACAGCTAAATAGCACTATGTTTGTTGATTTTTTTTCATTAAAAGCGGTAGACATTCATGTATTTTAATGAGAGATATCAAGTATTCCCCATGAAATTTATTTCTAGAGAAAATTCGAGGGCCGATTTAGGGGTATCGTGGCCCTACCCCTTTCTCAAACGTGGGTCCTGTAGTATCATATCCAACCAATCCTGCTATGTTTTTCGGTACATTTTAGGACACACTTACTTTCAAAAACTTTGGCCATATTACTTTGCACATGATGTGAAAAAATAATCACTAAATGAACTTTAAACAAAATGATTATGAATTTTTTACAGACGGTCCTAAAGCAGCAAAAATCACACCTTCAAGTCAATCTTTGATTATAAAAGAAGGAGAAAACACTGGTCTTATTTCATGCTCAGCAAATTGTAACCCTAAATGTGGTCTTCGATGGAAGTTCAAAGAAACTGGAATAAATTCAAAATTCAAAGATTTTTATACCACAGGAGGCAAACTAGCTTTAAAGAATGTACCACGACATATGGCAGGCACATACCAATGCGTATCCCAAAATATGTATGGCTCCAAGTTTGACGAACTCTCTCTAAATGTTCAGTGTAAGTATCATAGTGGGGGCTCTCTCTCTCTTTCTCCTCTCTTCCCTCCCCTTCCCCTTCCTTTGACCCTGTCCACCTCTCATTATACAACCAGGAATTAAAAATATGATGATGGAATATATCCTTCAAGGGAAAGTAGAGTTAATATTGACTCTTAATTCAAAAGTTAATGGGGTGTAGAATAATTGCTGATGTTTGGTTAAATCAAACTTGTGTAATTCCAACAGTTTTGCTGTAAAAAGTTGTATGACGCACAACTTAGGACATCGCTACAATTTTCGGTACATTTTTAGACATAATACTTTTCACACTCTTTGGCCACATCACATTGTTTAGATTGAGGATCACTGACGAGGGTTAACTACCCGAAACGTGCATGTCTGGCCCATGCTGCAAATTGATCTGTTCTGAAATGATGCTATTGAATTTGAAGAGTTTAACATTTGAACCACTTAGTGAGTGTCACTGCTGGTGGACCAGGAGTCCCCGAGGGCACATGTAGCCAAGTTCGATCAACTTTGGTTGATCGTCTGTCTATTCAACGCATTCAAAAATTTCTGTCATAAAAAAATCTTGAAATTTCTAAAAAGTGGGTCCTGTAGCATCATATCCCACCCATTCGCTACAATTTTCGGTATATTTGTGGACAAAACACTTTTCACACTCTTTGGCCACATTACATTTTTTAGATTGAGGATCACTGACGAGGGTTAAATACCTGAAACGTGCGCATGTCTGGTCCATGCTGCAAATTGATCTGTTCTGAATGATGCTATTGAATTTGAAGACGTTCAACATATCCCACCTGAATTGAGACAAGAAAAAAGGAAAAGTTTTGATGTATAGCATATTAGTCGTCGGTAGAGGCAACATCTTAGAAATACTTAGATCAGAGATGCTAGGGCTGTACAGAAAAAATAAGTGATTATCAAGGGAACATTCAAAGGGAGCAGTTTTGATCATTGTAGAATGAAACATAATTCGGCTATGATAAAATTCTATCACCATTCCAGAATAGCAGAAGATCTTCAACAAGTCTCGGTGAAGAGAATGTCGCATTTGAATTAATGAGTTAAAGAAGATCCTGACGATAATCGCAACAGCACTCACAATAGAGCATCGAATTGAGCATCGAATTAACGTTAGGGTTACGGAAAGATGAAAAAGCCCTTTGTATAAATGGGTCTAACAGATATAGATTTTATAGTGTAAGTTTAAAGAAACTACAATATAAATATACATCACTTAAGGTATATTCAAGGTGTTGTAAGGTAACATTTTCTAATCATTTGCATTAATTTTTAGATGGACCAAATGTAGTTTATACATACCCTTCCAAGGCATTGGTAAAAGTACAAGAAGGTCAACGTTTGAAACCAATTCTGTGTACAGCTGAATGTAATCCTGGATGTGAATTCAAGTGGAGTTATTTTCATTCAAAAAATGAAACAAATCCTCTATATAGTATTCCATATAACCACTTACACATGATATATGTTACTCGAAATATGTCCGGCACATACAGATGCGATGCAACAAACTTCATCAAATCTTCATTTACCGAATTTACTCTAAATGTTCTTTGTGAGTATGATAAAAATATTACTTTTAAAATAATTATTAAATCATTTAACTTCCATTGTTATTTTTCAGAAACGATGATTTTGATTGGTCAAGAAATTTTGTTGATACCCTAACCCTAACCCTACAGAAACAGGAAACACGCGCTTAGCAACGTCATAAGTAACGTCGTTTGAATAACAATTTCAAAGCTGCAAATAAACGTTGAAAAACGATGAAATGAAATGATAAGTAATCAATGTAATACTTTTTCTACGCGCAAGATGCAGTTTTCCCTAAATTTTTGGTGTTGATACCTCGATCAACCAAAACATTATTACAAAGATTTCTTAAATAACTTTGAATGAAGGAGGAGACCTCCAGCAGAGCTCGACTGTAGCACACGTGTACTCAGCAAGACACAGAGACACAAACACACGAAAAAGTCATAGTGGACAAGCACACCAAATCAACGAGATATAAACACCGAAGACGACACAGACACACGAAAACATAGTGGACAAGCACACCAAGACAACGAGATATAAACACCAAAGACGACACAAAAACACAGACACACGAAAACATAGTGGACAAGCACACCAAGACAACGAGATATAAACACCAAAGACGACACAAAAACACAGACACAAGAAAACATAGTGGAAAGGCACACCAAATCAACGAGATATAAACACCGAAGATGACACAAAAACACAGACACACGATGACATAGTGGACAAGCACACCAAGACAACGAGATATAAACACCAAAGACGACACAAAAACACATACACACGAAAACATTGTGGACAAGCACACCAAGACAACGAGATATAAACACCAAAGACGACGCAAAATCATTTACACAAAAGACTATATATACTCCAACGAGAAAAATCGGCAAGCGCTTTTGACTTAGGAAGGTCATCTAACATGTAAGTATCAAATGGTGTAGTTATCCGGATTAAGGTGGCTCGGGTATCGCGTGACGTCATCACTAATTTCCAAAATATATAAGAATAACGTTATATTGCCTTAATTAATTGCAGATGTTTAAAATAGTTTGTTTAACAAATATTCAATCATGTTTGAATAATAAATCCTTCAATTTTTAGAGCTTTTTCGTTTGTCATACAGGTTTTTTACGAATTTTTGGCTAAAATTATATAGCATTTTTGTATCCAAATTTACAATATCTTTAAAAGTTATTGTCGAAACTCCTTAGAATTTAGTATACTTAAAAATTGTTACACCCTTAAAACATGTAAATGACGTAAAAGATACCTTTTATCGACACCGTCACCGGTTACCCATTGGTCGGCACCACCGGTTACCCATTGGTCTCGTCGGTTTATGTGTAGTCTTTTGTGTTTGATGTTTAAATGTCGTGTGTCTCTTTTCCGTCTCGTGCTGTACTCGTCTTTTGTGTTTTTGCATCGGGTGTTTTGGTGTTTTACTGTTGATGCTGCAACGGGGTCTTGTTGGAAATCTCCTCCCTTCTTTTTGCAAGGGGTTTCCTTTTATTAAAGGGCATATGAATATAGTCTCTGGCATATTTTGACATCAAATATTAGCCCGCAAATTGTTACATTTTTTACCATTTCATGGCTATTATTCAAAATATAACAATTGTCTTGTCTTCTACTGCTAATACTAAGTACCTGCAGTTCTTAAACAAGTCTTTTACATTAGAAAATTTGACTTTAGATACCTTATATTCATTTTTAATCACTTTTCCTTGGATATACTCAAAATTTGGGCAAAATATGATTAATTTCACTATGAAAGCCCGACTTTGTTCAAGTATTAGACCCGAAAGATGCCCTGCACTATGCATATATTTTATACATTTTAGAATATCTGAAGATCGATTTTAAGTTTAGAGAAAAAATAAAGTTAGTTTGACCATCCAAACAGTGTCAAAATATCGATACTCGAACCCCCTTAAATGTTCAAACAACCCCCACTTTGTAGTGTAAAATTACAACCTCACTTTAAGATGACCGCACAAACAAGACAACAAAACGCAGGGGCCGAAGCAACACATATGTAATATATATATATATATATATATCCATTCCCGGTATAGTCAATATAATCAAAATCAAAGTGACATAATGACGATTAAATTTGTTTATTGCACTAAACGTTTTCGCCTGTTGGCTCTTCAGAGTTGCAATGAATATAAACAATAACAATAACAAAGAACAGTAGGTAGGCAGCGTCTATGACGTCATCATAACGTTACAGTTAGGCGCATCACGTACAAATGTCCCAGACGTTGGCGCACTTATTATTTACGTATATTGATGCTTTAAGAACAATAATAAATAGCTTTTTGTAAAGAAGAAATGAAATCATAGTTTAACAATTCAATTTAGGTTTGAAAATCTCTATGAAATAATCTTCTTTGGCTTTACGTAATTGTTCATTGTCCTCTTTTACTTTGTAAAAGGGGAAAATAGAAAAACTTCCCCCACCACACATATCAAAATGTCCGCTACAAGGAGTGTTTCTAGTGGATGGATCCCTGATCTGTTGTTTGTGTACACGTACACGGTCCGCCAATTTCGTTCCCGTTTGTCCGACATAATTTTCGCCGCAGTTTGGACACGTCATCACGTAAATTAAGTTCTTGGATTTGCAATTCATTTTTGCGTTTACGTGAAATACTTTTCCATTTTTAAATGTAAATGATTGACCGGTTTGAATGTACGGGCATGTTCCACAGCGAGGGTCCTGGCATTGGCTAACGACGTGTGTTTCCGTTTCGGTTGTAAATCTGGCTTTGGTGAGAAGTCTTTTTAAATTAGGTGGTTGTCTCCTGCTATTAATGATATCCTGTTGGTTGATGAGACTCCTCAAATTGTCGGACTGATGAAGAATTGGTAGACAAGTTTTTGCTGTTTTGAATACGTTTTTATTTCTCGGATTGTGTGTTGTTACAAATGGAATGATTTTATGGCTATTTGTGTTACGTCTGCTTTTCTCTCTAAGTTCCGGTAGCGGTATTTCCTTTGCTCTGTTTGTGGCTGCGTCAATTAGATTTACGGGATAATTCTGTTTAAGTAGGAAAGACTTTAGTTCTTTTAGTCTTTTTTCTCTTCGATGTTGGTCTGAAACTATTGTACAAATTCGTCGAGCCAAGTTGAACGGGATGTTACGTTTTGTGTGAGATGGATGACAGGAACTGAATATAAGGTACTGGTGTGTATCCGTACTTTTGTAAAACAGATCCGTAGTAATTCTGTTATCTTCCTTAATTATCAATATATCGAGAAAAGGAAGCTCTTTTTCACTCTGTTCCATAGTAAATTGAATGCTAGTATGAAGTCCGTTTAAAAGATCATGAAATTTATTCAAGTCATCCAAAGATCTATTCCAAAAAATGAAACAATCATCCAAATAACGTTTCCAGTTTTTCCGGATGCAATTTCCGAAGTTCGCGTCAAATACATCTTCCGTACGAGAAAATAATTTTTCTTCCAAATATCCCATAAAAAGAGTAGCGTAAGTAGGTGCGACTTTGGTTCCCATCGCTGTCCCCTTTATCTGAAGAAAATATTTATTATCGAAGAAGAAATGATTGTTTTCTAAAACAAGTTTGAGACCATCTATGATAAAGTCTTTTGTAAATCTGGACGGGATTTCATCACGATGTTTTTCTATCCAATATGTGATAGACTCCATTCCTACGTCATGAGGAATATTGGTGTAAAGGCTCGTTACGTCAAAACTTATCAATTTGGTGTTTGCATCGACACTATCTGGGATATAATTTAGGAAGTCAATGTCATCTCTGATGTAGCTTGGGACTAATTTACAAAGTGGCTTGAGTATAATGTCTAATAAATTGCTCAATCTGTGCGTGGGACATGCCGGACCTGCTACGATCGGTCTTAATTTTAAATCACCGGGTTGCGGTAACTTAACATAAGTTGCATTTTTGGCCTGAATTCCATGTTGAATTTCTTTTGACTTATGAATTTTAGGAAGGCCGTAGAAATTACTTGATTTCATTTCGAAATTGTTTAGGTAGTCTATCTCTTTATCGGTAAGAGAATCCGCGTAAACAGAAGTGAATTTTTTAATTTTGTTCATTGTTCTTGCGTCTTCCGGTGACGTCAGTTCGTGATAAAAATTACGATCATTAAGTTGGTCCATAACCATTTTCTTATAATGTTCCCTATCCATAATACAAATTGCGCCACCTTTGTCAGCCTCTTTGATGACGATAGTTGCGTCGTTTGAAAGGTTTTCGATTGCACTACGTTCGCTCCTAGAAATATTATCTTTGATATTTTGATTGTTTTGGTTTGTTGAAGCTGAGCTTTTAAGACAATTGATATAATCCTCCAAATGTTTATCTCTATTCGTTTTAGGTTTGAAATTACTTCTGTTACGTACCAGCGATCCATCGTCGTAGTCATTATCTTGGAAAAATTCACGTAGTCTCAATTTCCTACAAAATTCTTCAGTATCTTTTATCAAGTCCACTTTATTTCCTTTCGGAGTTGGTGTAAATTTTAGACCTTTGGAAAGAAGCTTTATTTCTGTATCTGAAAGATCCCTTTGAGATATATTTATGATTTTCGCATCTACGCGTTCCTTTTCCTTTAGAATCTTTTGAACATGAATGTCTTCTGACGTCCCCTGTGAAATTGGCGTCTCTCCAAAAAATGACGATCTGAAGGATTGTGTTCAGTACAATTCCTGTTTAGATTTTCATTCCCGTTTTGTTCTGAGACTCGGAATCCCTGTCTCTCTCTATGCTTGTAACCACTCATCCTTCCGTTATTCCTTCTTTCATATGTGCTTTCCTGATTAGGACGTGATTCCAAATTATCTTCTGTGTTACTATCTGATCGATTAAATCGCTTTCGGTTTATACGATCGCGCTCGTTATCATCTCGCTCACTTTGTAAGACCTTTGCGTACGTTTGCTCGGAATCCATTTGTGAATTTGTAGTAACATTGTATTCGCGTTTCTTTTGACGGTTAACCTTTCGGTTTATATGTGTGGTGGGGGAAGTTTTTCTATTTTCCCCTTTTACAAAGTAAAAGAGGACAATGAACAATTACGTAAAGCCAAAGAAGATTATTTCATAGAGATTTTCAAACCTAAATTGAATTGTTAAACTATGATTTCATTTCTTCTTTACAAAAAGCTATTTATTATTGTTCTTAAAGCATCAATATACGTAAATAATAAGTGCGCCAACGTCTGGGACATTTGTACGTGATGCGCCTAACTGTAACGTTATGATGACGTCATAGACGCTGCCTACCTACTGTTCTTTGTTATTGTTATTGTTTATATTCATTGCAACTCTGAAGAGCCAACAGGCGAAAACGTTTAGTGCAATAAACAAATTTAATCGTCATTATGTCACTTTGATTTTGATTATATATATATATATATATATAAATATATATAAAGGGGAAGCGTTCAATTTTTCCAATTCTCCTAAGTATGATTATCCGGAATACATAAAACCTGCACTTCTCCGTATACTCAGATGTCTCGAAGAATGCAGAATAGCTGTATAAGATAGCCCTTTCATCGGCAAGCCAAGTCTAACTTACTATGAATCTAAATAATCATCCTAATACCTAAAGAAAAGGTACCTTTAAACATTTAAAATCATAAAAGGAACTGTTAAGAAAAGGGCCCTATTTAGCCCTGAATCTCTTGCCGTATTTCTTCCGCATGACGATCGATTCACATGGTAAAAAAAAAATTAATCATACTTGAAATATGATGTATTTGAAGACTTTTTATATGTTTTACATTTTGTTCAAGTACTCTTAAGATTACAAAATTAAGGTCGAAAGAAGAAGGGGAACTCCGATAGGAAAACGGACAAAATCGACGAAAAACGTGTAAATTTGTTATTATCTTACATAAAATTGAAAAATATTTACTAAAAGACATCATATATGTCTACATTGTATATCAGCAATAGATTTCGAACGTTATCTACTTTAATTGGCAAATAATGAAATCCGGGACTCAAAATACGGTCTCATTTTGTATTCAATGGCTACAATGTAAGCCTTTCTGCGCGAAATACACACTGACGAAGAAATAAACATCGCTCTTGCTTATTTCGTTCCCTATTCTTGTATATTTCATTCGATCATATTTAGAATACATTTTTTGCTGGATTAAAGAGGAAAATAGTCAAATTTGTCATATTTTATGGTCTAAAAGGTCGATATTTTCGAAAATGCACCCCCTTCCCTTTTTGGTTTTTCGTCTCTGGGGAAGTGTTCCTCCCCACTTTTCCAGAAAATTTGTATCATGGATATACACCTCCAGTAAAAGTAGCATTCTGTATATCCGGGGGGAGAAATGTTCAATGAAACTTTTCCGTTTTCTATTGATTTCTATAGGAAAAATACAAGTTTTGACCCAAATATTAGCAAACTTATATAAAACAGATCAAAAATTATTTCAGATTCTGATGGGATACCGTATAGGTATAATTTTTACAATGAATGTTTCTTGAACTTCTTTAACTCATTGAAATTTTCATTTTCAAAATTCCACTTTTCAGGGCTGATTTTACGCCTTATCTTAACAGCTCCTTTCCTTCTTTTGAAGATTATGAATGCGGTCTTTTTCGTCAGTGTATGGCAATAGAACTCTATTTTTTAAAAAATGCATATAATTGAAATAGAATATTTATCAACTATTACATTTAACAGATGGACCAAACGATGTGCACATTACTCCAACAAAACGAAAGTATGTAATGGAAGAGGGTGAAAACTTTGATCAAATCTCCTGTTCAGCTCAGTGTAACCCTGTATGTGTTATTCAATGGAAATTCAATGGCGATGGAACAGATTCCAAATTCGAGGACTTTGGTAACCAACGTAACAGCTTGCTATTACAATATGTTACACGGGACATGGCAGGTACATACCGTTGTGTAGCTCATAACAAATATGGCTCAAAGAAGAAGGATGTTTCTCTAAATGTTCAGTGTAAGTTACATTTTGTAAAGGAATTTTGTCGGTACAAATCTATGAGAAGTATATATTTTAATTTGTATAGAACCATGTAGTTTGTCATCATTGCTTAGCCTATCCACTTGCTACTTTTTGACAAGTTTTACCGCATAGTTGACTAGAAGCTGATTCTTTCAAAAGTATTACACATGTCAGGTGACCAGGTGTAATGTTTACATGGCAACATTCGCTTCTTTTTTCATTATATAATTAGAGATCACTGCCCCTTATGACTGATGGATATGATTAGGAATTAATATTATGTTAAGTCATAATGAATTTAAGTAATAACAACTAGCTAGCTGTGGTTTATTGTCCAGTAATTCCACGAGTCGCATGAACCAATAAAATTATAATTTGATAATTTGATTGGTTCATGTGACGAGTGGAATTACTGGACAATGAATCACGGCTAGCTAGTTGTTATTTCTATTCTAATATAGCATGTGAATGGGTGGAGCTTAGCGCACTGGAAGTTTGTTGGAGATTTTACACCAGGCGATTTCTATGGTGCATAAAGGGAGAAAATTACAAGTCATATTAGAATTTTAAATTCTAGTCCAAAAATGAGATAACAATCATTTTTCAAGTAATAATCCTTGTAAAATATGTACAAACCTTTTGAAAAGATAATAGATATGAATGTTTCACACTTTTCACAGCAAATCGATGAGCGCTTGATGTACTTCAAGATATTTTCAATAAGCTATGCCATGTTGTCAATTTATCTGTTCTTAAATGATGCTATTCAATTTGAAGACGTTTAACATAGATAAGAATTTCCAATTAGTAATTGTCATTGGTGTGAATCGGTGGTTTATACCTTTAATTATAACTATATGAGTTAAAGACGGTCCTGACGATAATCTCAACGGCACTCACAATAGAAATGAGTCAAAGAAGATCCTGGCGATAATCTCAACAGCACTCACAATAGAGCACCAAACTGAGCATCGACGGACCCCTAGCAAGCTAGAGGTGGGACCAGGTGCTCGGGAGAATTAAGCATCCCTGTTGGCTAGCCGCACCCGCCATCGATGTTCATGTACGGAAAAACAATATATAAAATACATGCATTGCACTGTCTGATGTTCTATCTATATAGAAAGTGCCATGGCGACCGAACACCCAATTGAGCATCGACGGACCCCTAGCAAGCTAGAGGTGGGACAAGGTTCCCGGGAGGAGTAAGCATCCCTTGTTGGCCAGCCGCACCCACCGTCGATGTTAATGCACGAAAATAAAAGCAATTTATAAAATGCATGCTCTGTCTGAGGTTATGTCTATATAGAAAGTGCTATGGCGACCATGTCAGGGAAAAATATTTAAAATAACTTACTCTCAATGTTACCCTACATAGCATATATAGTGAGCAAATTTTATGAATGACGTCATAACGAGTGTTTTAGAGTAATGAATGCTTACCCCTTTGTCTGGTAGCCATCTAAGACAGAAGTTGCATTTTTAATATTTAAAGATTCAAGTACCTCACTAAATTAGCTTATCTAAGGCATGGTAATGTGTATACATAATCATATGAAATTGATTTCAGATGGTCCGAACGTAGTTTCTACATCCCCAACCAACCAATCGATGACAGCACAAGAGGGCCAAAGCTTTGGACCAATTCTATGTACAGCTAAATGTAACCCAAGATGTGAATACAAGTGGAGATTTATTCCCATGGGAGATAAGATAGCGCCTCCATTCAGTACTCCGAATAACCATTTACATATAATATATGTTACTCGTAATATGGCCGGTACATACAGATGCGAGGCAAAAAACAAAATTAAACATAAATATACCGATATCAATCTGAATGTGTTTTGTAAGTATAACCATTACATATAATACATGTTACTCGTAATATGGCCGGTACATACAGATGCGAGGCAAAAAACAAAATTAAACATAAATATACCGATATTATTCTGAATGTGTTTTGTAAGTATAGAATTTAATATCATTTAATACTTTTCAAATAAGTAAAATAGAAATTACGAAAGCCCATTAGTACCAACCAAAAACATATTTTCCAAAACAGAAAATTAAATTCGAGAACAGAAAATATTTTCCGGAAAAAAATATTTTCCAGAACAGAAAATTAAATTCAGGGCAAACCTTATGTGGCGTACCTAAACATGCTAAAGGCAAAAGAAGAGTTTAGAAGCCATAAATAAAACAATGGCACGGTCTACGATGCCGAGAAGGAGGCTATAACACATAGCAATAAAATTTGATAATGCTTTAAAATTGATAAGCTTGCCATAGGGGTGTTAGGAAAAAAGATGCAAGGTGGGGGGGGGGGGGGGGTCCCAACCTCTGACTTTGAAAAAATATATATATATTTATAATTCTTTGTAAGTTCCTCCCTTGGCCTTAGCTTCACCCCACACCGTACTAAGTAATGTTTCTTAGATGGAACTTTAAAAGCGCGTACGGGGGAAATATCAAATGACTTGACATTATTTCTAAGCTTATCACGCACGGGACATGGTTTTTATCTCTTAGTATTAGAAATAGATTATCTTAAGACAAAGAGGAGTTTCTGAACTCCCTGGCGGAGACAGTGACTGCATCCAACACCCCCCCCCCCCCCCACCACCCACCCCCTATCCTCCCCCCTGAAAAGAACAAACACACCTTTAGCTTTATCCGTTTATGAATTGCATTCATGGATAAATGAATAATGCGAAATAGAAAATATACGTAAAACAGGAAAATACACATCTTTGAGAAAATCCATTGGTTTCTGACCCCCCCTTCCCTCTTAATCTGAACTGGGTTTCACAGCGACTTTATACGACGTATGATTTCATCAAAAAGACCAATGTTGTTTATTTTGGGGTACCTTACATCGATGCTAGTCTCATCAACCCGACATTCTGTGTTTTTATTATCATCATTATTTTCTATCTATTTTTTTTTATTGAAAGCAATTTTGATATTTCAATGAGTGTTTCCGTTATCAAACTGCTTTCATTTTTCAATAATTAAAAAATAATTTTGAAATTCATAGTGTCGGTCATTTTTATGAAACTAGCGTGGCTATTAGGTACCCCCAAAATGTACAACAATGGGCCTTTTGATTTGCGATAGGTGGCCACGGATGTTCACAATGAAATACCATGCACATGTCGCACATGTCGTACATGTCGTTTAGTCTATCAGCATACTGGTTTTCATCAACATGTAACTCAAAGCAAATGTCTTAATAATACTTCTATAGTTTTTGGAGTTTTGTACCTTACCTTTGGAAAATATATTATTTATTTTTTTGTCTCTGTTCCTGAAAATATTTCTTATTCGAATATACTTTCTGTTCTGAATATATCCATGCCAATCAATTATCATCAGGACCCGACATACATTGTAAAAGGTAGGGGGGGTTATAGTCTCGTTCGCCTACGCCTGACGCGACTTCCACAATTACCTCCCTTGCGAGACCTGTACAATCCAGTTCATTCTCAACTCCCTTTTACAGTCCTGCAACTCACTTGTTTGACAAAAAGGTGGACAGGTTAGGATGTAGGATGCAGGATGTAGGATAGAAAGTGGATAGAATCTTATCCTATCCTATCCTATCCTATCCTTTTCTTATCCCATCCTATCCTATCCAATACTATCCTATCCACTTCAATCCTAACCATTTCTATCCTACATCCTTTCCTATCCTACATCCTATCCTATCCTATCCTACATCCTATCCTATCCTACATCCTATCCTATCCTACATCCTATCCTACATCCTTCATCCTATCCTGCATCCTATCCACTCCATTCTGCAATCCAAACTTTCTTTTTTTTAATTATTCAGTTATTAGCAGATAAACACATTCATTTGATTAAAGTCGATCCATTGAAATTTCTTACTTGACATAATAGGAAATGTACATTTTAATTGAATTAAAAACTAACTTGGAGGTTTGTTGTGATAGTTTGTTTCGTTCACTAAAAGTGCAAAAATGGTATATAATCATCTATATAATTTTCATTTTTAAAAAAATACAAAAACTGCGATAATTACAGATAATTTACTACTTATGTATGAATTTGTATAAAGCATTTAGTTTTAATCATAATCTTGTTTAAGCTGGATATGAAGAAGTTTATGGTAGATAGGATATTGTAGAATATAGAATAATATATAGACTGAATTGTATTTGAATGAGGTTGATAGGATAGGATGGGATAGGATAGGATAGGATATAATATGATAGGATGGGATGAGATAGGATAGGATAGAATAGAATAGGATAGGATAGGATAGGATAGAGTGGATAGAAGGTGGATGTAGGATGTAGGATGGTGAATAGGATAGGATAGAACTGTCAAACAAGTGGGTTGCAGTACTGTAGGAGTATACAAACAGAGCTGCCGTTTAGGCGCTAATGCTTTTCATGCACATTACAAGCTTGTCTCATGTGCCAGATACCCAGTTTACCCCTGGGTGGAGAGAATGCAACGTAGTGTTAAGTAACTTGCCCAAGGTTACAATGGTTTTGTAATGATCGGCGACGGTTAGATTCGAACCCACGACCTATGGGTCCGTAGTCCACCGCGCTAACCACTACGTCACCAGCACTACAACGTCCTTGCGAAACCGGGGGGGGGGGGGTCAGAATTCTGTTGAATTGCCAAATATACGTACTTTCCTGTTTTCCTTATATTTCTATTTGGTCTTATTTATTTATCCCTGAATTCAATGCATTAACGGATCAAGCTATAAGTATTTTCCCGAATATATTTTTTGTTCTGTTAATTTTTCTTTCTTCTGCAAAAATTTTTTTTGTTCTGGAAAATATTTTCCTGTTCACGAATTTATTTTTCCATCTTTTATTTTTCCATCTGGGAAATTATGTTTTGTTCCGGAAAAAAAATTGTTCTGGAAAACATTTTCCTGTTCTCGAATTCATTTTCTTGTACTGGATAATATTTTTCCGTCTTGGAAAATATTTTGTTTGTTTTGCACAAACGGTTTTCCGTAAAAAAAGCATATTTTTCGTGCGCCTTCTTAACCCATCATTTAAGATTGGTCTTATGGGACTTGTATAAAACACATATATTTGATTTTTAACAGATGGTCCGAATGCTGTGGACGTTAGGCCTAAGAAACAAATGTTTGTAATGAAAGAGGGTGAAAGCTTTGATAAAATCTCTTGTTCAGCTCAGTGTAACCCTGAATGTGTTATTCAATGGAAGTTCAATAGCAATGGAACAAATTCCACATTCGAAGACTTTGGTAACCAAGGTAACAGATTGTTGTTAGACAATGTTACAAGGGACATGGCAGGTACATACCGATGTGTAGCTCAGAACAAATATGGCTCAACGAAGAAAGATGTTTCTCTAAATGTTCAGTGTAAGTTACCTTGAAATTACTTAATGAATAGATATAACTGTATAATAATAATAACAATATAATAATACACCTTTTTCATGGCCGGAACCGTGTGACTAGCACTTTGTCACAAAAGTTGTGGACGGCAAGCACTGACTCTCGTTACGTCATAGATTAAACTGATTGATTTTGGCTTCATTTTGCAGGAAAGATACTTATTTTGCCAAGATCATGTCTTGCTTGTCGTTATCTACCAAATTTCCTCTTTATGGCCTTTTCTACCTTAGTTTGATCTGTTTTGTGTCGTTTCGTTTCCTTCTCTTTTCAGATTCAATCTGTTTCGTTTCGTTTCAATCTTTTTCGCTTTGTTTCCCTTTTATTTTGGTTCGCAATTAAAAGAGACCCATTTTTATTGGTGTATAAAGTTTTGCTCCGTTTTTGCTTATTATTGCTTTAACAAAGATTCAAAACACGTATCCATTATCAAAAGACGCCGTCTACCCCAGTGATTAAATATGTCAAAATCTAGGTCACACATATGTACACTTCCAAGAAGTATGATGTAGTAAGTCGATCACGCGTCAGTAGGACGAACTGCTTTGCTGTCTACAGAAAGATGCCATGTTTTGATGAGCGAATATTCAGGCATAAGTGAACCAAACATTCAGTATTTAGGATTTGATTCACTTGTGTCATTTATCGACAAACAATTTATATTTTCTTCTTTTGGGATCATAATATCAGAAGTATTTCGAGTATCAGCAAATCTTGAGCCATGATGTGTAGGTACGTCATGAAAATATCGAAAGTTTTCACATTTTCCATGGCGTTACTCGACTTTTGCATTATGCTAATTACTTCCAGAAGAAATAGGGTGATTTTACAGAGGTTTGTAGATTTCATAGGTGTAAACAGTTTAACAGTGTGTTTAAGAGAGTTTTCAAATGTTTTCCCTCAAACTTCTGTGAAATTTCTCCAGTTTAATACTCCGCTATGTCTGAATTATGTTGGACCATAGTCACGAATGTTCACAATTCATTTATTCTTTAATTGAAATGTTCAAAATACAGCCAAAGGGCAAATTTCTGTTTCTCATTTGTCAACAACATTTCCGCACAGAAGGCACCACTTGGAATCTAGCGAAGAACATCGAACGTTCGTCTGCTCTTACGTCAATTGACGTTCTCCCTCCGCAATGATACTTTAAATGTAGAGAAACGGGATGAAAAATTCGCAGACATAATTTAATTAACACGTAAAATGTAGATGTAAGGATTGTTTTTCAGCTTTTGCTTCGTGCTTTACATATTTTGTTTCCATTCCCTACTGCCAATACACACCGATAAAGCACAAAAGTCAAAAAACAATCCTTAAATGTATATGTTACCTTAGATAGCATATATAGTGAGCAAATTTTATGAATGACGTCACAACAGACAGCGAGTGTTTTAGAGTTATGAATGCTAACCCATTTGTCTAGCAGCCATCTAAGACTGAAGTTGCATTTGTAATACATTTTGCTTTTAAAGATACTTTAGTTCAAGTACCTCAGCTAAGGCATGGTAATGGGTAAACATAATCATTTGAAATTGATTTCAGATGGTCCTAACGTAGTTTCTACATCCCCAACCAACCAATCGATGATAGCACAAGAGGGCCAAAGCTTTGGACCAATTCTATGTACAGCTGAATGTAACCCAGGATGTGAATACAAGTGGAGATTTATTCCTATGGGAGATAAGATAGCGCCTCCATTCAGTACTCCGAATAACCATTTACATATAATATATGTTACTCGTAATATGGCCGGTACATACAGATGCGAGGCAAAAAACAAAATTAAACATAAATATACCGATATTAATCTGAATGTGTTTTGTAAGTATACAATTTAATATCATTTAATACTTTTCAAATAAGTAAAATAGAAATTACGAAAGCCCATCAGTACCAACCAAAAACATATTTTCCAAAACAGAAAATTAAATTCGAGAACAGAAAATATTTTCCGAAAAAAATATTTTCCAGAAAAGAAAAGTAACTTCAGGGCAAACCTTATGTGGCGTACCTAAACATGCTAAAGGCAAAAGAAGAGTTTAGAAGCCATAAATGAACAATGGCACTGTCTACGATGCCGAGGCGAAGGCTATAACACATAGCAATAAGATTTGATAATGCTTTAAAATTGATAAGCTTGCCATAGGGGTGTTAGAAAAAAAGATGCAAGGGGGTTCCCAGCCTCTGACTTTGAAAATATATATATGTAATTTTTTGTAAGTTCCTCCCATCATCTTTCGCCTTAGTTTCACCCAACTCCGTGCTAAGTAATGTTTCTTAGGGACTTGCTAGGGGTCCGTCGATGTTTAATTTTGCGCTCTATTATGAGTGCTGTTGAGATTATCGTCAGGATCTTCTTTAACTCATTAGATGGAACTTTAAAAAATGACTTGATATTATTTCTAAGCTTATCACGCACGAGACATGGTTTTTTTTCTTTATTGTTAGAAATAGATTATCTCAAGACAAAGAGGAGTTTCTAAACTCCCTGGCGGAGACAGTGAATGGATCCCCCATCCTCCCCCCTAAAAGATCAAACACGCCTTTAGCTTTATCCGTTTATGAATTGCATTCATGGATAAATGAATAATGCGAAATAGAAAATATACGTAAAACAGGAAAATACGCATTTTTGAGAAATTCCACGGGTTTCTGACCCCCCCCCCCCCCGTATCCCTCTTAATCTAAAATGGGTTTCGCAGCGACTTTATACGATGTATGATCTCATAAAAAAAACCCATGTTGTTTATTTTGGGGTACCTTACATCCATGCTAGTCTCATCAACCCGACATTCTGTGTTTATTATTTATCATTATTTTCTATCTATTTTTTTTTTTTTTTTTATTGAAAGCAATTTTGATATTTCAATGAGTGTTTCAATTATCAAACTGCTTTCATTTTTCAATAATTAAAAAAATATTATTTTGAAATTCATAGTGTCGGTCATTTTCATGAAACTAGCGTGGCTATTAGGTACCCCCAAAATGTACAACAATGGGCCTTTTGATTTGCGATAGGTGGCCACGGATGTACACAGTGAAAAATCATGCACATGTCGCACATGTCGTACGTGTCGTTTAGTCTATCAGCATACTGGTTTCCATCAACATGTAACTCAAAGCAAATGCCTTAATGATGCTTCTATAAATTTTGAAGTTTAGTTCCTTACCCTTGGAAAATCTATAATTTATTTTTTCTCTGTTCCTGAAAATATTTCTTATTCGAATATACTTTCTGTTCTGAATATATCCATGCTAATCAATTATCATCAGGACCCGACATACATTGTAAAAGGTAGGGAGGTTATAGTCTCGTTCGCCTAAGCCTCATGCGACTTCTACAATTACCTCCCTGGCGAGACCTGTACATTCCAGTGCATTCTCAAATCCCTTGGGAGTATACAAGCAGAGCTGCCGTTTAGGCGCTAATGCTTTTCATTCACATTACAAGCTCGTCTCATGTGCCAGGTATACAGTTTACCTCTGGGTGGAGAGAGCGCAACGTAATGTAAAGTAACTTGCCGAAGGTTACAATGGTTTTGCAATGATCGGCGACGGTGAGATTCGAACCCACGACCTATCGGTCCATAGTCCACCGCGCTAACCACTACGCCACCAGCACTGCAATTTCCCGACGAAACCAGGAGGGGGGAGGGGGTCGGAATCCTGTGGAATTGCCAAATATACGTACTTTCCAGTTTTCCGTATATCTTTATTTGATCTCATTTATTTATCCCTAAGTGCAATGCATAAACGGTTTAAATTATAAGTATGTTCCCGAATATATTTATTTTCATTCTGTAATATTTTTTGTTATGTAGTATATTTTTTTGTTCTGGAAAATTTTTCCCTGTTCCCGAATTTATTTTTCCATCTGGAAAATATTATTCTGATCTGGAAAACATTTTCCTGTTCTCGAATTCATTTTTCTGTTCTGGAAAATATTTTTTTGTTCTGGAAATATTTTGTTTGAATTGCACTAACGGCTTATGTAAAAAAAATAGCACATTTTTCGAAAAAATGTGCGCCTTCTGTACCCATCACTTAAGATAGGTCTTATGGGACTTTTATAAAACATACTTGAAAGAAAACATATATTTGATTTTTAACAGATGGTCCGAACGCTGTGGACGTTAGGCCTAAGAAACAAATGTTTGTAATGAAAGAGGGTGCAAGCTTTGATCAAATCTCCTGTTCAGCGCAGTGTAACCCTGAATGTGTAATTCAATGGAAGTTCAATAGCAATGGAACAAATGCCACATTCGAAGACTTTGGTAGCCAAGGTAACATATTGCTGTTAGACAATGTTACACGTGACATGGCAGGTACATACCGATGTGTAGCTCAGAACAAATATGGCTCAAAGAAGAAGGATGTTTCTCTAAATGTTCAGTGTAAGTTACCTTGAAATTACTTAATGAATAGATATAACTGTATAATAATAACAATATCATAATAAACATTTTTCATGGAACCATGTGACTAGCATTTTGTCACAAAAGTTGTGGACGGCAAGCACTGACTCTCGCTACTTCATAGATTGAATTGATTGTCTTTGGCTTCATTTTGTAGGAAAGATACTTATTTTGCCGAGATCATGTCTTGTATGTTCGTTGTCTAACAAATTTCCTCTATATGGCCTTTTCTATTAGTTTTATCTGTTTTATTTCGTTTCGTTTCCTTCTCTTTTCAGATTTAATCTGTTTCGTTTCGTTTCAAATTGTTTCGCTTTGTTTCCCTTTTATTTTGGTTCGGAATTTAAAGAGACCCATTTTTATTGGTGTATAAATTTTTGCTCCGTTTTTGATTAAGGGATTGGAAATTAAGAGCAAAAAAAAAAAATAAAACATGATACATACTTTGATGCTTGAACGTCAAGATATTCAGATACCATAAAGAAATAAATATTAAAACACCAATGTCTTGAGTTCATTCAAATGAACTATTTTGCATAAATGTAAGGTCGTGTTTAGAATCTAGCTTTTCACATATAAACTTCTAGGATTTATCACGCCTCGTGCTTATTTCAGTCAATGACGTCGCAGTATTACGGTCACTTGGTGTCCTACCTTGACGCCAACGTAGGTCACTAAATTTTCAAACGTTAAAATTACACAGAAAACGTTGCGAAATGGCTCTCGGCATGACAAATTCGTTATGGGGTTTATTTCTGTCATACCTCCTACTCCCACGTCCTCACCCCCCCCCCCCCCCCCCGTCAAATTTACACACCTACTTTGAGTAGGAAGTATGTCATGAACAAACCCTATAACTAATATAAAATTCCTTTATTTCGACCTCAAACTTGACTGAAAAGACATTACTTGTTGAAATGCGCATACGGTGTATAGAAATCATCACCTCTCTCAATATTGTTGATTTTGTACGTTTCTTTGCAGATGGACCCAATTTAGTATCTTTATCCCCTACTTATCAGTCGGTATCAGTACAAGAAGGCCAGAGCTTCGGACCGATTATCTGTGAGGCAGAATGTAACCCTCATTGTGAATTCAATTGGACTCTTAATAATACGGTAGATGATGCAAGTCTTTATTTCAATATTCCTAATAACTATTTACATATAGTATATGTAACAAGAAATATGGCTGGTATATACAGATGTGTAGCAAAGAACCAAATCAGCTTCAACGACGTTCAAATTTCTTTAAATATCTTATGTGAGTATGACTATTTTCTTTTGATAATTCTACAGATGTCAAAATGTAAAACTGAATATTTCCTTTTATAAAATCAACCATAACGACGTTCGTATGTCTTTAAATATCATTTGTGAGTATGAATATTTTCTTTTGATCTCTTAAAATATCATGAAGTCAAAATGAATATAACAATAAGAAAAGCTGGCAAAATGATATTTATCCTAATTATTCTGATAAGATATTATGAAAAATATAACAAAATATATATCTATTCAGGGCCTCCAGAAAAGCAAAACTATGAAAGTCTTGCCATTGGCGTCGGATTATCATCGGTTTTACTTTGTGTCATCATTGCTATCATCATAGTTGTTCTTGTGATCAGACATCGGAAAAGACAGAAGAAAATAGGTAAAATCTTTAAAAAATAATATTTCGTAAAGCACGAATGTGCTTTACATTTTGTAGAAATTTGACATTTGTAAGATGACAAATATGGATAATGACCATATCCCTGTATACAGCACAAAATCGATAATTAAGAAAATAAGAAACCGAAGGCATACAAAATCAGGATAAAACAGGAACCAAAGCAAACAAACAAAAACCTTCACCACATGAAAAGAAGCGGACTTCCGATATGAGAGTGTGACCAGGTGCCCAGGAAGAGTAAGCATCTCCTGCTTGCATGCAACACCCGCCTCTTCAATTCGGTAGAACTGTCACATCCGGTAACTTCCATTTCGGAAGACATAGAGTACACTCTTTGGTTGGATGGCGCAAGTGATATATGACAGAATATCATCCATCTTAGTTCATTAAAGTATACTTAACAAAGAAAAACTCATGAACGATTCAAAGTACTCATCATATATCATAATGTAAAGTGGAATCCGTTCTCATGATAGCCTTAGCGCGTTATATACTTCTTTTCCATGGCTGAGTATGAAAATTATGGAGACAAATAGGTTAGGAAGGAAGGGAGGAAATCAACCGAACGATGACGTGACGTCATAAAATATGTCACGCGGAGTGTGAAACAAGAAATCATATAAAAAGATGTCACGATAAGGGCTGGATTAAGCCCTGAAATCAATCGATTTTTTTCTCGTGCGCTTTCCTTCCTTTGAAGAAAAAAATTGTTCATGATAAAAATACTATATATTAGAAGATTTCTCATAAGAATTCTATTTTAAAACATGATGCAAGATTTGATAATTACGGCTTGAATAGGTAGGGGATAACAATGTCTGAAAACGTCAAACAACGAGTGGATATGTACAAAAAATGCATTTTTACATAAATTTTATGTGTTTTATGGTTTAATGCCCTCTTATTCTAAAAATCAGAAAGAAAAAAGTAACTACGAAACCATTTTGTCAATGTAATCGGTAAAATACGCAGTCCGGAGACTGAAAACCGTTATATTTTGTACTAAACAGCCACATTGTAAACGTTCAGGCGCGAAATACACACTGTGGAGAAATAGACATCTTTATATCGTTTATTTCATTCGTGTATGTTGTATATTTCATCCAGATCCACTCAGAATAGATTGCTCCATTGTATAACAAGAAGAAATGGGCGTTTTTATCCATCTAAACGCTTTTAAGTCACATTCTTTAAAAATAGTACGCCCCCCCCCCCCCTTGTCGTTTTCGTCAGTTAGACATTGTTCCAACCAGAGATACTTTAGTACCCGAAACGTGCATGTCTGGTCCATGCTGAAAATTTATCAGGTTTTAAATGATGCTATTGAATTAAAAGACGTTTAACATTTGAACTACTTGGTGAGTGTCACTGCTGGTGGACCAAGAGTCCCCGAGGGCACATGTAGCCAAGTTCGATCAGCCTCGGTTGATCGTCTGTCTCGTCAACGCATTTGAAATTTTCTGTTACAAAATTTCTTGAAATTTCTCAAATGTGGGTCCTGAAGCATCATATCCCACCCATTCTGCTACGTCTTTTGGTAAATTTTTGGACATAATTTTCATACTTTTTGGCCATATTACATTGTTAAGACTAAGGATCACTGACGAGGGTTTAGTACCCGAAACATGCATGTCTGGTCAATGCTGAAAATGTATCAGGTTTTAAATGATGCTATTGAATTTAAAGACGTTGAACAACTGAACCACATTTGGTCAGAAAATTGGCATTAAGAATATACACCTTTGGTAAAAGTGGCATTCTGTAACTCGGGTTGGAACAATGTTGTAGAAAACTTTTCTGTTTTCCATTGATTTCTACAGAAAAAATGCTC
The DNA here is from genome assembly GCA_028142955.1 of Pinctada fucata. Taxonomy (NCBI): domain Eukaryota; kingdom Metazoa; phylum Mollusca; class Bivalvia; order Pterioida; family Pteriidae; genus Pinctada; species Pinctada fucata. The sequence goes on along the minus strand of AP027112.1, from coordinate 11,887,533 downwards.
ATTTTAACTCAAATATCAGTATTGTTATTGATGATTTATTCAAACAGACATTAAATTCAGATATACATTAATGTAAGTTGATATTTCTACTGAAATATTTGTTCAAATTTCCAATCTTGTAATTTCGACTTTTCAGGGCAGATTTTACGTCTTATTGATAGAACTCTACAAATAACAGACGGTTGTTTGCCGACGAAGTACGTCCGAAAGAAATGCGACGAAACTCACCGAACAAAAGGGGTCGTGTATAAAAACCATGATATATCTTTCTAACATTTAAACAAAACTATGTTGTTACTTAAGTCAGTAATAAAAAAAACATGAATAAATACGTATATAGTTATTTGTATTCGTCTTAGTAGAGTTTTATTCAAGTTTTTGAAACACATCTCATGTTTCTTTTTACACGACCTCTTATATATGGTCAGTTTCGTCGCGTTTCGTTCGGACGTACTTCGTCGGCCAACAACCGTCTGTCTTTGGTACACCTCTATTGTTACAGTTCCTTTTCATTGTTATTCTTAAGAGTTAAAGAAGATCCTGACGATAGTCTCAATAGCACTCACAATGGAGCAACAAATTAAGCATCGACGAATCCCTAGCAAGCTAGAGGTGGGACCCGGTGCCTGGGAGGAGTAAGCATCCCCTGTTGTCTAGCCGCACCCGCCGTCGATGTTCATGCACGAAAATGAAACGATGACTCTAATTAACCGAAAATGTTTAATCAATTGATACCTGCATTAACAGAAATCTGAGGTACAATCGTAGCAACATAATCAGCAAAGTCGTTACATACACAATTTCAAGACGGCTAATAAACGTTGAAAAACGACTAAATGAAATGATAAGTATCAATAAAACATTGAATAGGTACTGTATCACTTATTCAGTCAAAAAGTATGTCGAGAAGGTAAGGCAAAATCAATAGATTACCTATATGAACGGTTGGAACCTCGGAATGAATGACATTTCGAAGTGAGACCAGGTGCCCGGGGAGAGTCAGTGTCTCCTGGTTACATGCAACACTGTAACAACAATGTAATATTATTTTGTTTGATCAAGGCATCAACATTAAACAATGAGGAAAAACTCATGCATCTTATTGCCCTCCGCGTAAGATGCAGTAATGCGGAAGGGTTCCAACTCCATACCTTAAAGATAACTTCAAACCAATTTATAATGCACCAGACACGTGTATCGAATATTTCGAGTTTTTCCTCAATTCTGGTATTGATGCATGTACTTCGATCAACCAAAATATATTACAGTTGGAACACTTCCATATCATAAAAATGGCTCTTTAAATATCAGACTGGCACATCTACGCATTGCTTCAGTCTTTGTGAGTGAGAAAAATAAGTTCTATCACGATCTACTGAGTGAGACATAAAAAATTTTTATGAGTGACGGAAATTTCTTCTTTTCCCGAGTGGAGCGTAAATGAACGATGGAAAATTGAAAAATTTCCGTTACGATTTTAAATTGTTACGTCTCACCCAGAAGAAAGTGAAAGAATCTACATTTATTTCTTCTTCCATGAAACATAAGAAAAAAGTGAATTCAAACGACGTTCCATGCCATCTAACGTCATGTTTTCTGACGACGTCACCTTGACGTCACAATTAGATTATCGTTAATCATTGGTCAATTAGAGCCTTTGAGACAACTTATTTGTCTCACATAGGCTGTCCCACAGGGTACGTGCAAAACTGGAAAAGAAAGTTTGATCTCATCTTTAACATTATTCCCAAACTTTATACAGAGTCCCAATTTCCATACAGACAATTGTTACCATTGCATTTGACAATGAAATGATATCCATCAATAAACATGAAAGAAGTACCTATCAGTTATTCAGTCTCAAAGTATAGAAGGCAAGGCAAAACCTTTAGAATTTCCATTGGGATGGTTGCGAGCCTTGGAATGAATAACATTCCGAGGTGAGACTAGTTGCCCGGGGAGAGACAGCGTCTCTTGATTGCATGCAAGCCTATTTCATACTGACAATGGCGGACACATCCGCTGAATTTTAACAAATAACAAAATACCAGATAACGTAACGAGCTAACACCAAAATCAGTTATGCCAAAAACAAATCAAAGGTGACTAATTAAAATGTGAAATAAGAACACATATATCGAGGGACTTTCAAACTTTGGTAGATCATCCGCAACATGGTACACAGCCAATTGTGCCTCATATGAAATTCATGTGAAATTTACATGAACTTTACATGAAAGTTCACATGAAATTTATGTGAAACGAGCACGAACATGAAATTTACATGAAATTTTTCACATGAAATTCATGTGAAGATTTCTACATGGATGTTATGTGAATTCAGTTTCCTGTGACGGTCACTTAGAAAAATTCATGTGAAATTCATGTGAAGGAAATTTATGTGAAATTCGTTTGAAATAATTTTCATGAATTTTACATGAAATTTCATGTTAAATTAACATTATGCTCATTTCATATGAATTTCATGTGAGGCACAATTGGCTGTGTATAGCGAATGGTCTGTTTAACCTGATTACGTTCACGTTACCCCTCCCACTTAATTAGTCAGCATGTATGAAGGTGGGGAACAACATTGTTCAAACACCTTTCTTGTGTTGCAAGTAAATGATCTATGACTATGAACAGTTTGTTTGACGATGTTTGTAAATATACGTTTTTCATTCATTTTCATTTGTATTTCATAATTACTTACTCCCTGTTCACAGCTACAGATCAGGCTAATTCGTATTATACAACTCCGACACGAGGTTTCCTCACATCATTACGATGTTCTACCCGCAAATCAAAAACAGAGGCAATCATTAAAGCGGAGCAGACCATCAACCATGCAGAAAGGACAATCATTTATGCGGAGGAGACAACTGAAAATGCGGAGGAGACAACTGAAAATGCGGAGGAGACAACTGAAAATGCAGAGGAGACAACTGAAAATGCGGAGGATACGATATCTTCCGATAGGGCCAATCATAATATCAGTAGTTTCTTTTGAGTTCTCTTGGACCAATGACATGTAATTTTGTAAGGGTATTGAGGTATTTTATTATTCTTTATTTAAGTTAAAATTCCAGAAAAAAAATAAAATTTAAGAATAAAATGTACATCAAAGCATTTGGTAACGTAAATATGATAAATATGTGATAAATAGGAAAATAAAAAAAATGGGAAAACGGAAGAACAATTTGTTTTTGGTCACTAATGAAAAAAACCCCAGATCTTCAGATGATTTTAAAGTGCATAAAAAGTTGACAACAATGGTAAAATTTGAGAAAGGAAGAAAAGAATCTTTCGAGTGCCGTTGCCGGAACCCACAACCCTTTGGTCCATGTGCCCATTAAACATATTGATTCATATTTTTAGAAAATAAAGACATCCCCCATAGGATTATAGCTTGCAATGTATATAGGAGCATTGAGTAACTTAGATTTGACAAATTTGCAATAAATAAGTGCAGAAGATCATAAATTTATTGCGTCATTTAAAGAAACAGTTAAAAATGAACATCGTTGCCAAAGTCCTTAAAGACGTCAAAACGCGTCAAATAATTTATTTTGGTGTAGAAACAAAAACAACAACACTTCTAAACACATCTCACCGGATCATCTTGATGTTTTCGGTTTGTCGATATGTGATCGATTTTGAAGAAGTTTATCAAAAGAGGGCAACCTCCGTGACATTTTTTTTTTGTGCTCAGAATAAGGCTGACTCGAATTTAGTGACATAGTTGTTTATATATTTGTATGGTGCAGTGTGTTGTAAGTAAAAATAGTTTTTTGTATGAATCTTTATCGCCCATTCAAATCATTATACGACAATTTTTTTCTTTATTTCTTTTAAATTTCATTTGTACATGTATTTATTTTTATGATTCAATGTGTGTACATGATGCAAAAGTATATCAATCTGAGCGTTATAAGCGCTACATTGTAGTATATTTGATTAAGAAAAGAAATAAATATACATGTAAAATATTGTCGCACGTACAACGAATTCTATATCGTAGTATAAGAAATAGAAGAGAAATGAATGTACAAAACAAACATGTAGAAGATTGTCTTTCTTACTTTTGGTCTAAACGATTTACCCCCGTGACTTTCTTACCATTGTGTTCTCTAACTTAGCTTTGTTGTATTGTCTTCTACGTAAGACTCTAATTCACTTTTCTTCCATTATCGCATTATGGCATTTTAAGGTCGCCTCGTATCAAACTTACCCCCTTGAGATTACCCTCTGTCACTACAGTCACTTTACCATCACCGACATTCAACAGTAAAAAACTTTTTCCTCACCAAGAGTACTCTTATCACCTATCAAATTTAGACCCCACAGTCGTATTTTACGCACTACTCCATCTGCAGGCTCTACATTCAACAACAGACACAGAGGGTTCTCAATTATTTCTAAGTGCAAAAGTAAAAGATGCTCGTTGTGTCACCTCATCAACTGCGACTCCATAATAACATCTAGTGTAAATGGGCAGAAATTCAAAATCGAGGTAGACCAAGACATCGATTGATCGTCTCAAGATCTTATTTACGTAATGACTTGAAATGCCAGGGGATGTGGCGCACAATATGTAGGTGAGACAGGCCAACCTTTAAAATCTCGTTTTAGGAACCATTCTTATAAGATCAGAACCTCACGTCAACAAAAACACAGAAACTTTCTTTATAATCACTTTGTTAAATATAATCATTCTATTTCGGATATCACCATTACCCCAGTTCAGACTTTTCCAAAACGTAAAAACGAAAGTAAGACCGAAATTAAAAAACGCCGACTACAAGCTGAACTTGCCTGGATCACCAAACTTCAGACTGCGTACCCTCTTGGTTTAAACGATCAAATTTATGGACAAGGAAACATTTCCTCAGCTTCTACCAATATCAACATCTTTTCAATTCGCCCAAACACTAAAAGGAAATACAGGTCACACGGGAAAAGACGAAACAGACAAAAAAGAAAACGATCCAGAATATACCGCTCTCTCAACGATTTACTTACTATAGCACGCAATGGCGGAAGACATGAGCTGTTACATGCTCTGTCGTCAATACCAGTTATGCACTTGAAATCTATCTTGGATGAAGCAGAGGTTGCATTCTTAAGAAACACTGACTGATTCAGACTTAATATCATTGTCTCATTCGCACAGTATAAACTTTATCCTATTGTGAAAAACACCTCACCGAAAAGAAGATTCATAAAAACCCGTTTATTAACAAAGGTCTTGATCTTCTAAACATCTCTAATATTTTTGGGATCATCGCGTATAAAATACCATTCCTCAATATTCTGAAAATTTAGAGCCACCTCTTATTTGTTATAACTTATGTACTCAAATCAAACTAAGTAAATTACATGAAAAATATGTCTTTGCACCAGCTGATAAAGCAGCCAACAACACCATAATCATTTGAAAACGTTACTACATATCAACTTTGATTTCGGAACTTTCGTCTACTAATACATATATCAAAAGCAATGAAAGTGCATCTAACATTTTAGGCAAGCATAACAGTGAACTGTCTTCATTCAATATCTCTATTTCTAAATTGGATCTCCCAACACTATATTGCATACCGAAACTGCACAAGTCTCCTTACAAATTTCGATTTATTGCTAATTCTAGTAACTGCTCCACTACAATTTTGTCTAGAAATCTGACGTCAGCACTTACTGCTATTAAAGAACACACAACTAGATATTGTGAAACGGTTCTAAACAGGAACGATTGGTCTATTAAGAATTCAGGGGATGTGATTGAAAAAATGAAATCTGGAAATTTCCAAGCCAATACGATTTCTTCATACGACTTCTCTAATATGTACACCACTCTTCCTCATGACAAAATTAATGATCGATTATCTAATCTCATTAAATGGTGTTTTGATCGAGAGCGAAAAACTTACATTTGTACATCTGAATCGAAGGGTTTCTTTTCCTCGACAGACTACAAATCATACAAATCATAGACATGTAGTGACCTGTGTAATGCCTTGTCCTTCCTCTTGGACAATATTTATGTTAGATTTGGTGAGGATCTATACAAGCAGGTAGTAGGAATTCCTATGGGTACTAACTGTGCGCCTCTTGTTGCAGATTTATTTTTATACACTTATGAAAAAGAATTTATCCAAAATCTTCAAAAGCAAAGAAAATTTGATGAGCTGAAATGTTTCAATAATACTTCTAGGTATCTGGATGATATTCTAACCATTGACAATCCTGCTTTTGAATTATATAAGAATGAAATTTATCCACAAGAATTAACCCTTAACAAGGCAAACCTTTCAAATACAGAAACACCCTTTTTGGACCTAAATATCAAAATTGTAAACGGAAAGATTCATACAAGTGTATATGACAAAAGGGATGATTTTGGATTCAACATAGTAAATTTCCCTTGGCTTGACGGTGATGTTCCAAGATTACCGTCATACGGCATATACATATCACAGCTCATCCGCTACGCTAGAGCATGTACTGATATTTTGGATTTTCATAGTAGAAATTTACAAATTACCAAAAAACTTTTAGGTCAAGGTTTCCGCTTTCATAAACTAGTTAAGACTTTCTGGAAATTTTACAAAAATTACAGTCAACTTCTTTTAAAATTCGGATCTATACATGCAACAGAGTACATTACTATGGGTGTTACACAACCTGTCTTTTATGGTGATATGATAAACAAAATAAAAAGGATCAAAGGTAGGCAGCATAACCATCGAAAATGCGTCAGAATCATCAAACACCTTTTATACCGTGGATATGATCCTAATGTCACCAGACTCACACTAGACTTGGTACTTGACCAATCTACAGTCTTGTACAAGCGCATCCTTGAGACTTGCACTCTGACTGACTGTGACGACGGGACTCCATGACGGGCCCTGTCCAAACCTCTTTAGAGAAGATAGGGCCCCGACCACCTGTCCTCTCTGAATGTCAGTCGGACTCCTCGGGTGATAACATATATGAGCTCACTACAGCCGGCAGAGCACGGACTGTATTACGCATGCCCTCTTTTTATATCCATTTACATATTCATCTGTGTCTCTGGGGCCTCAGCGTTTTGCGGTCTTGTTTGTGTGATGTCATCTTACAGTGAGGAGGTTGTTTTACACCACAATGGTACGTTCTTCGAGACCTCTGGGTAATTGGAGAAGTGAGAGGGTTGTGCGCACGTAATCCAGGATAACCACACCATTTGCTACTTGCGTGACAGATGGCCGTCCAAAGTCGGCACCGGTTACCCATTGGTCTCGTCGGTTTATGTGTAGTCTTTTGTGTTTGATGTTTACATGTCGTGTGTCTCTTTTCCGTCTCGTGCTGAACTCGTCTTTTGTGTTTTTGCATCGGGTGTTTTGGTGTTTTACTGTTGATGCTGCAACGGGGTCTTGTTGGAAATCTCCTCCCTTTGTTTCTTTTTCCTGGGTGGCGCCACGCGTTGACGGATCCGAACGAAAACAACAACATAAACACTTTCTTCCTGTGAAAATTCATTAAAATCCCTTCAGTGGTTGTAGAGAAGATATCCAATAGGTATCAAAATACCCCCTCCCCTATTTCATGAAAAATCAGAAAAATAAAAATTTCGACAAAAGTTCAATATAATACCCTTTAATGACTGAAATATGGTAATTCTGGAGTAAATGAGTACCTAAAACAGCACACTCATAGAGTTATTCAAAGACACATGTCGGTTATCAAATTCCAGAAAATGTCGTACCCGCGTTTGGCTGTTTGTCCTTGAGCCTCGGTCTTTAAACACCATCCTGTTGTTCTCTGCTTGGGCATCTAACCTTCATACAGACCTAAACTCGGTTTTTATTGTCCCCCGCTTTCGCGAAAGCGCAGGGACATTAAAACCGTCCCATCTGTCTGTCTGTCTGTCTGTCTGTCTGTCTGTCTGTCCTGTCTGTCTGTCTGTCTGTCTGTCTGTCTGTCTGTCTGTCTGTCTGTCTGTCCGTCCGTCCGTCTGTCCGTCAGTCAGAAAAACTTTAACCTTGACCAAAACTTTTGAATGGTAAGTGATAGGGCTTTCATTTTTCACATGTGTATTCATTGTGACAAGACCTTTCCATGGTTATCAAAATTTTTGACCTTGTGACCTTGACCTTAAGCTTGGAGTTTGACCTACTTTTTAAAAAAACTTTAACCTTGACCGTTACTTTTGAATTGTAAGTGATAGGGCTTTCATATTTCACATGTGTATTCATTGTGAATAGACCTTTTCATGGATACCAAAAATGTTGACTATGTGACCTTGACCTTGGAGTTTGACTTACTTTTCAAAAACTTTAATCATGACCATAACTCTTGAATTAAAAGCGATAGGGCTTCCATATTACATATGTGTATTTATTGCGACAAGACCTTTCCTTGGATACCAAAATGTTTGACCTTGTTACCTTGACCTTGGAGTTTGGTCTACTTTTCAAAAACTTTACCCTTGACGATAACTTTTGTATGGAAAGTGATAGGGCTTCCATATTTCACATGTGTATTCCTTGTGACAAGACCTTTCCATGGATACCAAAAATTTTGACTTTTTGACCTTCACCTTGTAGTTTAACCTTATTTTCAAAAAAAATACCCTTGACGATAACTTTTGAATGGTAAGTGATTGGGCTTTCATATTACACATATGTATGCCTTATGACAAGACCTTTCCGTCGGTAACAACATTCGGACCTTGTGAATTCGGCCTTGGAGACTGACCCACATTAAAAAACTTCAATATCGACAATAACTTGTGGATGGTAAATAGTAGGACTTTCATATTTCACATGTGCATTCCTTTTCACAAGACCTTTGTCTTGGTAGCAAAGTTTGGACCTTTTGACCTTTTCTTGCAGTTTAATCTTTTCATATTTAGAGCTTTGATAGTACATGAGATATATTTTGAAAACTGTAAAGTAGTAGGGGTGTCTGTAAGCATTTCTTTAAAGGCAAACACCCAAAAGCGGGGGACCACAATTCCTTGAACTTGATTTCAATATACATATATCTCTATCGCGGAAGGAACAAATTTGGTACATATACACAAACTGTGCCAAAATTGTTATTCAAAAAAAAAGCAAGAAATGTTACATGTTTTCCACAATGTTACCATCTTAACTGAATATATTTTGTTTGGATATTATACAAGAATGTTTGCGTGATTATGAAATGAATTTGTATGAAAAGCTATATCTGGTCTGAAATGTTTTAGTTAGAGATTCACCTATAAATTTGCATTTTTGATAAATTAATAATGAAATGAATTTAAATAAGAGGTTATTATTGTAGAACGTTATTTGAATGTGTCACTATGTGTATTCATTTGTTTAATTGATTGATTTTATCCCTTTTCAAGGATTATTTAATAACATTATCTGAACTGAGAGTTTAATATTGTCAAGTCAATCTGCTCTACAACTCCGCGTTTTTTATTTTCTGTCACTTTCTGCTCTTTTGAATACATTTTCGATTAAAATCATCAAATTGTTATACTCCAATATTATTTTCATTGTTTCTACCTTCTAGAATTCTTGTCAAATTAAGTCATTGATTACAAATAGACGAAAATGCCCAAGGTAACCCTGTTCCTTCCTACGTCACTATGACTTGTTTTAGTATTAGTAATTTTATACTGAAACCAACCTCATAAAATATTTCCTAGTCGTGTATGTGTCCCTTTTTGTATGTTGGTTTATATGTTGTCATTTGTGTTTTATGTTTCTATATTGCGTTTTGGTGTTCCGTGTCCCTTTTGCGTCTCCTGCGTTGCATGTTTACTCTATGTTTTTGCATGGGGTATTATTGTGTTTAGCTGTGGTTGCAAAATACTAGGATAATACTAGCTTATCCCCTTACTCTAACACCAACACAGGCTGGAAATGAACCTGTGAAAATCAATTCATAGAGGCTTGCTTTGCGGATCTCTTGGATCAAGAAATTGCTTAACAGCCAGTACAAGCAACGGGATCATCCATTCTACGGTCCATGTCTGAAAGAATATCTCACTCTGTGACAAACGTGACGACCTCATTTTCAGCATTACAAACTTTCCTTTTCTGAGTAGTTACAACCCTTCATCGCCTGCTTGTGGTGTGTTCATATCTTAGTTGATACGCTATGCCAGAGCAAGTACCAAATATACGGATTTTGTTCTGAGAGCTAGGCGTCTTTCAGATAAGCTTCTCAGTCAGGGATATGTTTGAGACCGACTAACATCGTCACTGAGGAAGTTCTACGGTCGATATGGGGAACTCGTCATACACTATGATGTTCCACTCTCCAGAATGGTAGATGGTATTCTGTCATAGACCATTTATGACGGATGTGACAGTTCTGCCGAATTGAAGCGGCGGGTGTTGCATGCAAGCAGGAGTTCCTTACTCTTCCTGGGCACCTGGTCTCACTCCCATATCGGGAGTTCGCTTCTTTTCATATGGAGGAGGTTTTTGTTTGTTAGCTTTGGTTCCTGATTTTGTATGCCTTCGGTTTCTGATTTTCTAAATTATCGATTTTGTGTTGTATACAGGGATATGGTCATTATCCATATTTATCATTGATAAATTTCTATTCAGATTTTTGAAACCTGGTGAAACAAAAGAATGTCTAAATGAGGAATACAAACAATCGAAATGTAGATTTACTTATGCAATTTATATTCCTCTCTACGAACGCTTTTAACGTCCGTACTAAAATAAGAAATAAAAAAGTAAAGAAGCATATCATCCAACGGAGAAGATCAAACGCAGATTGGGTCGAAAGTTCGAACCTATAACCAGCTATATCTCACTCCAATAATAAAAGTTCGCTTCTTTTCGAGTGGAGGAAGTTTTTGTTTGTTTCCTGTGGTTCCTGTTTTATCCTGATTTAGTATGCCTTCAATATATGCTTTTCTGAATTATCGATTTTGTACTGTTTATTGGTATATATATATGGTCATTGTCCATATTCATCATTCTTATTTCATTTTCGCCATTAATTTACATCAATAAAAGCTAACAATTCTATTAGCCTATCAAACCATTACCGATATATGTATCATGAATGATTATATCATATTGTTTGTTTATTGACTTCATTTGTTTATCTTTCTTTATTAATAAGATTTCATTTGATTTACAATTGACATATATTGAAAAAGTAATTTTGTGTAAGTTCATCTGACTTGAGAAAAATTAAAGTACTTTTCTTTTGTTTTTTTTATGTTTTATGTTTTTTTTTGAATTTTGATCAAGAAGTCAACTACTGCGACCGTGTTCTTGTTTTGATTTAACATTTCATGATATAAATATACAGGGATATTGTCATTATCAATATTTGCCATGCAGCTTATAACGATTATATTAAAAATTGTGTACATGTAACAATAAGTTTACAATCTACATGTACTACATTATTGAATACGGAAGAAGATACTTTGCAGTAAGATTTATGTTTTTCCCGTTTGCACAAAGATATGAAGTCGATGATTTCTCGTCAAATTGGCCTCTTGTGGTAAATAAAGGAATATTTCTCTGCCCAGCTTTAAATTCATATACATGTAATATGCATCCGTACGTATGCTCCGCACATCTAAGAACAGATATATTTGCAGTATGGACAAGACATGAACGTTTCTGGTACATTAATCCTCGTCTGTGATCCTCAGTTCGAACAATGAAATGTGATCTAAGAGTGTGAAAGATATGTTCAAAAAAACCGAAAGACGTAACAGAATGGTTGGGATATAATTTTACAGGACCCACTTTTCAGAAATTTCAAAATTTTTTGAACAGAAATTTTCGAATGCGTGTGAAGAAACGATCAACAGGAGTTGATGGCACTTTGCTACATATGTCTTCAGGAACTCCCGGTCCACCAGCAGTAATACACACCAAGTGGTTTAAATATTACACGTCTTCATATCAATAGCTGTCACAAACCTCATACATTTTATGTTATAAGTCGTTCCCGAACTTGCACTCTGTTTTCTAATTTGGACATTTCGGTGCAGTACTGTCGGTTTCTTTTCCGACAAGAACCATGATCTCCTAACCTGTTTCCCTAGGACTGAGGTCCAAGTAGCCGAATCAGCAAATATCAAAGACCTAGAGCAATATGGCAGCGGAATAAATGAGTGACATTTCATAATGTTTCTCTTTCATCAAACAAAATTAATGAAGCGTCGTCCACAAGTTGACGTACCAGGACATAAAGAACTGCACCGAGCTGTAAATTTGATGTCGTATCATCATTGATAAATCGCGACATAATGCATTTCGAATCCATTATAAGAAGAACATGTAACGCCACATTTTATGACGTTATAATCATGGAAAATTAAACAAAAATATAAAGTATTTACAGCGAGAAGAAAACACTAAAATAATGATTCGTCAAGAATGTTCACCACCAAAAATCTGACTTCGTTATAACCGTCAGAAATGTGTCCGATTTCGGTTTGCTTCTTCGGTTCTAGTCTATAGTATTAATAATGCGGAAGTGTTCCAACTCTATACCTTAATGAAGAAAATTTCAAAGCATTTTTTTTGCATCACCTGTTTCGAATATTAAATTCTCGTCAGTGATGCTTACAGCGGAGCCGTCAAAATTTGTTTCAGTAGCACCCTATTTTTCTTATTTTTAGAATTTAAATATGTGCATTTACTTTACAGAGAGTACGCGGCTCCCTATTTCCTGTAGGTCGATTCAGTAGCATATCCAAACAATTATGTTCAAAATAGCATTGGAGGGATGGAGCATAGATGTTAACCTCCTTTAATTTCGATCATATATTTGAATGAAATGAAGAGTTTTCGAAAAAGCAAAATAATTCATATGCTGTCAAATCGATAAAGGGTAAAAACGAAGCTTATTTCATGCACCAGAGCTGGAAAGAAGTAATAAATACACTTCTAAACATCAAGTAATTAGAAACGATTTTAACTGCTCCACACTGCAACAAGATAAATGTTTATGATAATAGTATAGCCACCAATTTAAAAAAGAAGCTTAGTTTTCGAGTAATCAACACAACTAACACAGGCCTGAATTTGGTCTGAACTTTTAGCTGAATACCCCTGCTTTCAAAAACAGCTGTCGTAAAGAATATTTCAAGGTCGGATTCTGTTTAAATTGGGTAAAAAGCGATCGATAAAATCGTGAAAAATAAAAACGAAATATTAATAGTTTATATCCTCGATATTCCTTTATTTTGTTCTTTTTTGTATAGAAAGTCGTTGCAATCAATGCATTAGATTTGTACACATGTTTTATAATTGTTTAAGAGAAAGAATATTTTCTCTTCTCTTGAAAAATTGCAGTTTTATGCAAATTTCTTTAAAATATGAAGAATCCATGTTAATATTTTCTCTTACGCACAGAGACTGAATTTTTGTCTCGAAACAAATCGACAAATATAAGTTTATTATTTCCATTGCCTTTTTATCGATAAATTTCTAAAGGGCTATAAGTAAATGTAAGAACCTAAAGCGTATATAATTTTAATTTAAGCGTCATTTCACAAATTTGATTCCGTAGATGAAGATTCTGTCGACCACCACGTGTTACAGTTGCTATCAAATCGGACGAATCAACCGGTATACATACATATTTTTGATAAAAGTAAAATGCAGAAAGTGGAATTACATCATACTGTTTTAAAATAATGAAAAATACTTCTTTTTAATATGTCGTGGTAAGACCGGATCGCGACAAGTTGAAATGAAAATACTTGAATTGAAAAAAATGTGCATTAAGTTTATATCAACTGATGAAAGGTATCTTTTGAAGTTTAGTATAGTACTACAGAGATGTGAATATACATGTCAAGAACATTGGTCTGTGTTTTTAACATTACGATATGCCTTGGGTAAACGTTGTGCAATTTACATCTTTTAGCATCCGCACTTACTCTCCGTTCAGAATCCTAACTACAAAATTAAGCAGATGATTCTCCAAATGTACAGAGAACCCCTTTGAGGTTTCCATGAGATCAAACTGAAAGTCCTCAAGGATCACAGGGGGAGGGATTTTAATTCGTTATGCTGTACATAAGTACAGACACCACATTGTCATACATCTTATATGATTAGTTTTGTTTTATTAACGTAATTTATAATGAATCTCTTGAATGCTTTTGAAAGATATGGAGATTTGACTTGGGTCTTGTTCAAACTGCGTATGTGACTGGTCAACATTATTTTATATAAACAATTCACCGCTTTGGGGGGATCTTCTCCTTTATTTTTGATAAAAAACTTTGCACTAATTATTGCCTTCTTGACAAAATGATCCGAATGCTGTTGATAAGACATGTACATAACGGAAAATGAATCCTCCTCCATTGTACATCAAGTCAAAGTGATTCGAAGAAGTTGGACATTCATATGTCACGTCGTCGACAGTAAAAATTACTTTCCCCAATGAAAACATGTACATACCGAAGAATATACCTGTATTTTTATCAAATTTCTAAAGAGACTTAATACTTAGGACAAACGGGTTTGACAGTAAGTGTTTTGAATATTGTTCCCTGACATTGTCGCCATAGCACTTTCTATATAAACGTGGCCTCAGACAGTGCATGTATTATATATATTCTTTTCATTTTCGTGCATGAACATCGACGGCGGGTGCGGCTAGCCAACAGGGGATGCTCACTCCTCCCGGGCACCTGGTCCCACCTCTGGCTTGCTAGGGGTCCGTCGATGCTCAATTTGGTGCTCTATTGTGAGTGCTGTTGAGATTATCGTCAGGATCTTCTTTAACTCATAGAAATAGCACGAATTTGATATACATGTATCGTTATGTAGCCATTATGTAAATGGTCTTTACCTGCGTTGTATACACATTTAAAGCATTATTTTGTCAAGAAAGTAACCTAGTTTAACCCAGAAACAATTCGTGTCAAATACATAAATTATGTACAGCATATAAGAACGAATTTCCTTAAGTCATTTGAAAAGAAATGTGGTTGTCATTTTCACAAACTATTTGAATAATTATTTGATATCTGTTTGAATGAACAAAATTTTGCCAGTCAACGAATGTTGGTTCAGGTAAGCGAACGATTTAATATTTGGATTTTACAAATTTGTCATGCATGTTTTACAATTTTGAATTAAAGCTTTGGTAAAATTGGATAACATTGACCTAACAAACTAGAAATAATATATTTATTCAAGCTTTCTACCTCTGAGTTTTTTTATGTTTTGATCAGTGTAACCAAAAACTGAAGCAAAGTTACCCAGAGCAGCAAAATAAACATTCATATGGTTAGCGTTGATGTATTGAATCCTTTTTGAACTCATTAATAGCAAAGCAAGAATATATAATACTGTAAACGTGGTAATTTGCGCTTGGGGTAATTTTCATGTTTTTCGCGAATCTATGGAGTTCGTGAGAATTCCCCCACGCGAAAATATTCCCGCTGCATACTGACACTAGGAAAGATATCCACCCATGCGTAAAGTCTTGATGTTATAATCGGGAAGTTTTCCCCTAGCGAAAATGACAATGGTTACAGTGTCTTATTAAGATGATTTTTTTTATTTCTAGAAGTAATCGTTTAATTTCATTTTTAGATGAGAGATCTAGATTTTTGCCAATCACATTTGTTAATTATCTGGTTCATCTGACACTTGGATATCACATTTTATGAAAAAGCATAGGAACGGAAAAAATTGTATGAAGGAAATAAAAAAAACTGGAGTGAGCCCTTGACATATTGCCTAATGGCTTGCAACTGAATCTAGATATTGATAGTTTCATAGTTACTTCAAGGGTAAGAAGATATTAAAACAAATGCAGGAAATAGATCCCTCAATGTTGTTTATTCGAATTCCTAAACATTTACATTTACTGATGAGCAAAATTCTAATGTTGAATTGGTACTCGAATATCAATCTTTGTTCTAGTAACGATTGCTTTCTTCTGCAGAAAAGTATGTGTTTTCTTAGATATTTTGCTTGAGGCAATTTCACATTGAAATAAGTATTGCATTATACGTTCTAATAACGCTTTTGCCTATCATCGTTGACAGGTGAATCTTTAATAAGTGTCATTCTAAAGCCAAGATTTTAATTTTCAATTTTTGTCTATAAATGTCATACATTTTAACGACGTGCATGAAGGAAAGCGATAGGTTACATTATTACGTAATATCTTCATCACTATCTCAACGCAGTATGTGCATGTCTGGTCCATGCTAAAATTTACCTGTTCTTAAATGATGCTATTGAATTTAAAGACGTTTAACATGTAGTAAATTCAGCAAGTAAGATAACCTTCCTTTCATATATTGTGATAAATGCACATTTAGTTGGAGGTAGAGGGTTGGGGGTTCCAGTATACTGAAGGACATAAATAATTTCAATTTATTTCACCACACCGTATGATTTCATTAAGAAATCTGTCATCTAATGTTCTCCTCATTCAATGTGTCGTAATTAAATTTTCCTTTTGTATTAACATGATGGTTAATATTCAGCGTTGTTGGGGAATAATTGTGCGAAAATCTTAGGCTTTTTGGCTCACCTGAGCGAAGATAAAGTTAGCTATTGTCATAGCATGGCGTCCGTCGTCCGTCCGTCGTAAACTTTTCACATTTTCGACTTCTGCTCAAGAGCTACTGAAGGGATTTTGATGAATCTTGGTAGGTATAAAGTACTCATAGTCCCCAACAAGTTTTGTTGTTTTTCGTCCGAATCCGTCAAAAGGTGGCGCCACCAAAGGCAAAAATAGGTCACAGGGGTACCCTCCTTTGACAAACTTCTACAGAACCGAAGCACATATCGACAAACCGAAAGCATCTAACAAGTGTTGTTGTTTTTGGTTCCAGTCCGAAGTCAAATTTTTGACGCGTTTTTGACGTCTTTTTGGACTTCGTCAGAAATGCTCATTTTGAACTGTTTCTTTGAATAACTCTATGAATGTAATGTTTTGCGCCCTCATTTAGTGCAGAATTGTCATATTTAAGTTACTATTTGCTTTGATATACATTACATGCTACAATCTTCTTTTTTGGAATTTTTATGATTTTTTAAAGATATGAACAGATATGTTTACTATGCGCATGGACCCAAGGGTTGTAGGTTCAAGTTCCGGCACAGGCATCCCAAATTTTTTTTTCTTCCCTTTTCATTTTTTTCTATTTTGACACCTTTTTATGCACTTTTAAATCATCTGAATACCTTTAATTTCATTTTTGACCAAAAACAAAATTGTTTTCTTCCATTTTATTTTTTTTCCGTTTTGCACACTCTTTCACTGTGTATTTGACATATCTAAGTCACTTATTGCTGTGACAAATATGGATAATGACCATATCCCTGTCTACAGTACAAAATCGATAATTCAGAAAATCAGAAACCGAAGGCATACGAAATCAGGATAAAACAGGAACCAAAGCAAACAAAAACAAAAACCTCCACCATATGAAAAGAAGCGAACTCCCGATATGAGAGTGAGACCAGGTGCCCAGGAAAAGTAAGCATCTCCTGCTTGCATGCAACACCAGTCGCTTCAATTCGGTAGAACTGTCACATCCGGTTACTTCCATTTTGGAAGATATAGTGTACAATCTTTGGTTGGATGGTTCAAATGGTCTATGACAGAATATCATCCACCATTCTGGATAGTGGGACATCATAGTGTATGACGAGTTCCCCATATCGACCGTAGAACTTCCTCAGTGACGATGTTAGTCGGTCACAAACATATCCCTGACTGAGAAGCTTATCTGAAAGACGCCTAGCTCTCAGAACAAAATCCGTATATTTGGTACTTGCTCTGGCATAGCGTATCAACTGAGATATGAACACGCCATAAGCAGGCGATGAAGGGATGTTGCTACTCAGAAAAGGAAAGTTCGTAATGCTGAAATTGAAGTAGTCACGTTTGTCATAGAGTGAGGTGTTCATGTGACCATCAGTGTCGTAGGACAACATTATGTCCAAATAGGATGCTGAATTATTTGTCTCTGTAGTTTCTTTGACTTCAAGCTCCGAAGGATAGATACTGCTCAGGTAATCCGCGAATTTTGGATTATTGATGGACAACACATCGTCTGTGTATCTGTAAGTGAAGTTGAAGTCAGAAGCTAAGTATCTTTTCCCTTCAGAGACCAAAGATTGAATGAATTCAGCTTCGTACGAGTAAAGGAAAATGTCGACAAGGAGTGGGGCACAATTGGTCCCCATTGGAATTCCGACAATTTGCTGGAAGACCTTTCCTCCAAACACCACAAAAATGTTGTCGATCAGAAAGTTTAACATCTGAATAATGTCTGTTTCAGTGTACTTATTTTCAGAATCTGACTTTTCTTTTACAAAGTAGGTTTTGTCATAGTTAACAACAATAAATTTGTATTTTCGATAAGCGTTCTTACTTGTAAACGCATTACTTATAATTTTTGCGAGTCTTTCTTTCAATTTAGAATGTGGAATTGTAATGTAAAGTGTCGAAAAATCAAAGGCTTTGATCGAATGGACTCTACTTAAATGAGTGGATTTCAGATGTTCTAAAAGTTCCTTCGAATTCTTTAAAATCCACATCTGGTTGATACCACTGCGAGAATATACTGTCGAACAATATTTTTGTAGCCCAGATTTGATTTCAGATAAAACTTTGGTGAGTAAGATCGATACAGATTTGGTAGAACATTTTGAGGAACCAGTGATGAAACGTTGTTTGTACGGATTCTTATGCATTTAGGTATGCAGTATAAGTATGGTAAATCTAAATTGGTAGTGTCGAAGCCAAAGGAAGCAAGAGCTGATTTGTGGTTATCTATTATTTCAGAGGCAGAAAGCTATATATTTCATGCCTAAATTTTATATATTTGAATTTAAAAAAATGGTTTATGTGTACATAATCCCTGGATTGTTGGTTCAAATTCTGGCACTGACACTATCATAATGCAATATTGGTAGGTTAAGAGAGTGGGTGGGTATCAGGTGAGCGTTGTGCCCCCTGGGGCTCTTGTTTAAAGTAAGTATTTCATGTCAAGGACTTTTTGCTTATTCATTCATATTTTTTATATCTAATATTTTGTCTGGTCTTCTTGATTTGTGTTAAGATTAAATTATTTTAATCGTTATGTCTATAGTGCATCAGTGGATGAAAGTAAAAAAAAAACGAAATTACATTCCAAAAAATACAATCAAAATGTTGACAATTTCTTGAAAAAATAAAAAACAGAACTTTCTTACGAAGAAAGAAAAATCGGACAAACAGTCAGAGACATTGACACAGCTTCATAGAAACAACAGAGACAACTTAATGTGATGAAAAAAAGGAGATCTCCAACAACACTTAGTAACAACAACCACAGCAAAGCTCGAAAACAACCAATGCAAGGCACAGAGCAGACACGCAAAGAAAGAGACGCAAAAGATACAAGAAACACCAAGTCACACCATAGAAACATGAAATGCTAGAGACCACTCATAAACCAACTAGACCAATGGGAAAACCCGCTTCCGGCTTAGGACGGCCATCTGCCATGCCAGTAGCAGACGGTGTGGTTATCCGGATTATGTGTGCACAATTCCCCAACTTTTCCGATTACCTATAGGTCTAGAAGAACAATATCCAGAATCCATGGCAAGTACGGAATGCATTTTTTGTCGATGATATTCCTTTTCAGTGATGTAGTGTGTGTTTGTTTGACATTTTTACTTTTCAATACACTCTGCAAACGATAACACTTAGATTCCGTGACCTTCTGAAGAAATCCTTTTCTACATCTTTCAAGCTTCATAAGAGACAATACCTACACCTGTAGAAATAATCCGTCTAAATTTTTATTTTCAGCTGTTGTAAAATTATTACAGAGTTGATGAGAAAATGATTCCACAGATGTGTCTCTTTGTATTTTTCTTGAATATATCGCCAGTCTACCTTAATTACAATGCAGGGGATGACGATAGCAAAGGTGACAAATTATTTCGTTCAAACATAGACCATTTTGAATTTTCAAAAAGTTCATTTCCTAGAAAGTTTCGGCAAAATGGAGAAAACTTTATTACTAAATAAGTAGCAAACGTAAATGTCTATTTCTTTCAAACATAAGCTATTTTGAATTTTCAAAATGTTCATTTCAAACAAGATTGAATTACATGGTGAGAATCACTGCTGGTGGACCAGAAGTCCCCAAGGTCACATGAGATAAAGAAGATCCTGACGATAATCTCATGTTCGATCAACTGCGGTTAATAATGTCTTCAATGCATTCGAAATTTTCTTTTATCAACATTTCTTTAAATTTCTAAAACGTGGGTCCTGTAGTATCATATCACACCCATCCTGCTACATTCTTCCGTACACTTTTGGACATAATAACTTTCTATCTCTTTGGTCATATTACATGGTTTAGATTGAGGATCACTGAAGAAGTACCCGAAACGGTTATGTCTGGTCCATGCCTGCAAATTTATCTGTTCTTACATGATAGAATTTGAAGACGTTTAACATTTGTACCACTTTGTGATTGTCACTGCTTGTGGACCAAGAGTCCCCGAGGGAATATGTAGCCAAGTTCGATCAACTTCGGTTGATCGTTTCTTCGACGCATTTGAAAATTCTGTAATCAAAATTTCTTGAAATTTCTTAAACGAGAGTCTTGTAGCCATATCCAACCTATCCTGCTACGTTTCTCGGTACACGTTTGGACATTATAACTTTGCTAGTGGAGTCCCTGAGGGCACATGAAGACAAGACAACTTCGGTTGATCGTTATTTGAGGCATTCGAAATTTGCTGTTTTCAAAATTTCTTGACATTTCTAAACCTTGGTTCCTGTAGCATCATATCCAACCTATCCTACTACGTAATTTAGTACATTTTTGGACATAATCAATTTCACACTCTTTGGCCATGTTACGTGTTTAGATTGAGGATCACTGCATGCACTGATGAGGGTAAAGTACCCGAAACGTGCATGTCTGGTCCATGCTGCAAACTTATCTGCTCTTATAGGATGCTTTTGAATTCAAAGAGTTTCACATTTGAACCACTTAGTGAGTGTCACCGCTGGTGGACCAGGTGACCCCGAGGGCACAAGTAGCAAAGTTCAATCAACTTTGGTTGATCGTCGAAATTTTCTGTTATCATATTCAATTTCAATTTCTAAAACGTGGGTCCTGTAGTATAAATTCTCACCCATTCTTTTACGTTTTCGGTACACTTTTTGACATAGTAAATTTTACACTCTTTGGTCATATTACATTGTTTAAATTGAGGATCACTGACGAGGGTTAAGTACCCGAAACGTGCATGTCTGGTCCATGCTGCAAATTTATCGGTTCCTATATGATGCGATTGGAATTTAAGACGTTTAACATTTCAATTTTTTAACTTGCAGACTGTTTCTGTGGAAGAGATATATGCTTTGAATCTGTACAAGGGGACTGCACAAAGTATATCCAATGTACAAGCGTAGATGGACAAGTATTTAGACGGGAAATTCAATGTCCATATGGCCTATTTTGGGACAGTCCAACGGAATCTTGCAGAACGTCATTGACTGTCAATTTTTCCGAAGGTATGTATAAAGTGTATTTATATGCATTTTATGTTTTTCTTGTACTTGGAGGTTAACATCTTAGTACCAACCCTTACTTATGATTATTATGGATACCAAATCTGCTTCTATTGTCTGGTATCATAATGCCTTTTCTGAAATCTTCATTCCCTTCGACTCGGGGGGTAAAAGACAAGGTATGTCAGACCATTTCCGAAACCGTAATGGAATTTTTGTCATACCGCAAAAAAATGCATACATTGTCATTTCAAAATGGCATCGAGAAAAAAAATTATGACTATTTTTTGTTGATGGATTGTAAACATTTTTTCATCATAAAAAGGGTTGTAAAAAGAAAAAAAGAACGATTGGATAAACCATCAATAAAATTCATTATAGAAGAAAAAAATATTTAAATAATTTGAGACGGCTGGAATATTGGACACTTTTGAACGTTTTTATGGGAAAATCTCGTCAAGAAACAATATAGATTTCCGCGACGTCAAAAAGTTCCATAATAAACGATTTTCACATTACCGCAGTTGACTTGTATTTTACACATCCTAAGACTCGACATGACAACATTTGACGTAACTTTTAACTGTGACGTCGTATCATAATCATGACATCACAATTAGAAATAGCGTCAAAAGTTGTGTCGGGTCTTGGCGTGTCTAAAATGCAAGTCTAACGGTAATATGAAGAAGGTCTATTACGGCTGCATACGGATAACATAGTCTCAGCATTACGGCTAAACAACCAATAAGATTCGTAGATTTGCTGTGTGGCAAAATATATTTATGGTCTGGTACCGAGGGACGTAGTTTATTTTCAGCTGTTTCGCGAGGCCCGTAAGAAATATCGCCACTCGAAGAAACATTTCAAGGACGGAGTCATGAGCGAAAAGTCAATTTCTGTTTTAGAAAACCGTTTGTGTGAGTCACCTAGCATCATACTTACGCCATCATTCTCAGTGCCCAGTTTCACAAAAATTCTGAAGAAAATTTTCAGGATTTTTCTAAACTTTTATCATAAAATTAAAGCTTACTTGAGGAATGTCTTATAATTAAGTTTATATTGTGCTTCCCAATATCATTTAATATACTAAATATACAATCAAAAACAAAGCATCATGATTTTTAGTTTATAAGAAGTGCTAAGCGATCAACAACAAAAAATGCGGAAGGGTTCCAACTCTATACTATCTTGAAAAAAAGTTACGAAAATTCCTAAAATCGTTCGTAAGTATTTTTTGTGAATATGGCTGCAGGCGGTCTTCATTCCGAGACAATCATCGCGATATATGTAACATTCTTATCTAACCATGTTTGAAAAATGTAGTTCCGCTATATTTTCCTGAGTTCTGCCCAAAGATATGATTCCTAACTATACAACGGCGAAATTTGTCCGAGCTAATTATTAACTGTCTCCGATGCAGGAATTCAAGGGAAAAAACAGTTCGAGCTATTTAAATTTTTCTATATATTTTGTATAATGGAAAAGTTGCAAAGGCTGTATGAAATAGTTCTCGGTAATTTCTCGATATATTGATTAAGAGCAAGCTGGCAACTGCTTGTGAACCTGGATAACAGTACAATTATTTGTAGGTCACATAACATACGCTTACCTTCGTAGGGCTACGACATCTATATTAAAGAAGTGAACGTGGAATGGATAATTAAATAATTGTTGAAAAAGTACTGTTTTTACTTTAAAAAGGAATCATTTACCTATTTCTACTTCTTTTTTCAGATCCTTGCAGGAATGCACCTAATGGCTATTCCTTCGTAACGCTCAATATGGGTTGCCGTGCATACTGGGTTTGCATAAATGGTCGAAGTATACTAAGCTGCTGTCCTCTCGGATCGACATATGTCTCCGGATTAGGATGTATAAATAGTCCCGAATGCAACGATCCGTGTCCGCCTAGAAAATAGATACGTTGCTGGCAAAAATTGTATAACAAAATCATTAAATGGTAAATTTGCATTTTCCTATTATCATTAATCATTGTACAATATATTGTTAATTGGAGACATAAACAATTTTATTGTATGACTGGAAAATATGCCCATCGCTGATTGGCTGAAAGCATGTCTGGAGCTTCTATACAAGTGTATATGACAAACGAGATGATTTTGGATTCAACATAGTAAATTTCCCCTGGCGTCACGGTTATGTCCCTAGATTACCGTCATACGGTATCTACATTTCACAGCTCATCCAGTATGCTAGAGCATGTACTGATGTTTTGGATTTTCATAATAGAAATCTACAAATTATAAAGAAACTTTAAGGTTCAGGTTTTCGCTTTCACAAACTAGTAAAGACTTTCTGGAAATTTTACAAAAATTATGAACAACTGCTTTTGAAATTCGGACCCATACAAGGAACGGAGTATATTACTTTAGGTATTTCACAACCTTCATTTTATGGTAACATTATTAACAAAATAAGAAGGATCAAAGGTAGACAGCGTATTTATCAAAAATGCGTCAGAGTCATCAAACGCCTTTTATACCGTGGATATGATCCTAATGTAACCAGACGGACACTAAGCTTGGTACTTGACCAATATACAGTCTTGTACGTGCGCATTCTTAAGACTTGCACTCTGACTGACTGTGACGACGGGACTCAATGACGGGCCCTGTCCAAACCTCCTTAGCGAAGACAGGACCCCGACCACCTGTCCTCTCTGAATGTCAGTCGGACTCCTCGGGTGATAACATATATGAGCTCGCTACAGCCGGCAGAGCACGGACTGTATTACGCACGTCCTCTTTTTATATCCATTTACATATTCATCTGTGTTTCTTGGACCCCTGTGTCTTACGGTCTTGTTTGTGTGTGGTCATCTAACAGTGAGGAGGTTGTTTTACACCATAATTGTGCGTTCTTCGAGACCTCTGGGAAATCGGAATAGTGGGAGGGTTGTGCGCACGTAATCAAGGATAACCACACCGTCTGCTTTTTACGTGGCAGATAGCCGTCCTAAGTCGGCACCGGTTGCCCATTGGTCTCGTTGGTTTATGTGTTGTATTTTATGTTTCATGTTTCTATGTTGTGTGTTGGTGTTCCTTGTACCTTTTGCGTATCTTTCTGTGGGTGTCTTTTCTGTGTACTTTTTCTTTTGTATGGGTGTTTTGAGATTTTGCTGTGGGTGCTGCAACCTAGTGTTGTTGAAGATCCCCATCTTTCTTCTAATTAAATCGCTTTAACCACCTCCAGAGAGCTAAATTTAGAACAACTCTCATATTTTCCCTCTGTATCTTTCTAAAATTAGTATTGTAGTTATGACGTTATAATAGTAGCGGCGTATGCGTATATTTGGCGTCATCAGGAATACCTATTCATTACTTACAGCAATGGATGCTATCAAGATGATCGTTGTATTTCATGATCATACAATAAAACAATTAATTACATTGTGTTCAGTAGATATAGCAATACAGTAGCCCTCAGCATTTGTTATTCATCTCGGCCTGTGGCCTCGGTAAATAACATATCCTTCGGGTTGCTATACTGCTATAGTTACCTCACACAAGGTAATTAATTGTATAATACCAAATTCCCCTGGATATTTGACTCCTACATTTGGTGCTCTGTTATACCAATAATATCCTAGATCTTTGTTTCCTGAACTACGATAGTTGCTCTTCTATATCAATATAACCCTGTATCTTTGACTCCTGGCCTACGATTGGTGATTTGATGTACAAAAATTACCCTGTATGACAAATATGGATAATGACCATATCCCTGTTTACAGCACAAAATCGATAATTCAGAAAATCAGAAACCGAAGGCATACAAAATCAGGATAAAAAAGGAACCAAACCAAACAAGCATAAACATCGACGGCGGGTGCGGCTAGCCAACAGGGGGTGCTTACTCCTCCCGGGCACCTGATCCCACCTCTGGCTTGCTAGGGGTCCGTCGATGCTCAATTTGGTGCTCTATTGTGAGTGCTGTTGAGATTATCGTCAGGATCTCCTTTAACTCATTTGTGTCACACTTATGCCCTTTGCCGTGTGGAGCTTGTAAAAAAGTTCCCCGCGAGGGGTTTGACAGTAAGTGTTTTGAATGTTTTTCCCTGACATTGTCGCCATAGCATTTTCTATATAGACTTAACCTCAGACAGTGCATGTATATTATATATATATTGTTTTCATTTTCGTGCGTGAACATCGACGACGGGTGCGGCTAGCCAACAGGGGATGCTTACTCCTCCCGGGCACCTTATCCCACCTGTGGCTTGCTAGGGGTCCGTCGATGCTCCTTTTGCTCTATTGTGAGGGCTGTTGAGATTATCGTCAGGATCTCCTTTAACTCATTAGACCAGGTGCCCAGGAAGAGTAAGCATCTCCTGCTTGCATGCTATGGCGACAATGTCAGGGAAGTATATTCAAAACACTCCAAGTCTTAATCACTGCCGGAACACGGATTATCGCGTGTGTTTCGCGTGCGTTGCACGTCTTTACCACGTACACTGTCCGTGGTTGTCCGCGGTATAAAATTTTGAGCAGTTCAAAACTTCTTTCCGCGTCCAACGCCGTTCAGATTTTTTACCGCGTCCTAGCACGTCTACAAATCGTCTGTAGCGCGTCTTTAAAGCGCACAACATCGTCTGCTTCACGGGTGACCTTTTTTGAACGTGTTTTGGCCGTGGTCAAGCCGTAAAGCGCAGTGTGACCGGGCCTTTAAACGTCTTGTCACGAACGCGTTTAGTTTTAGACGTAGTTGGACGTTGTTAGCCGTGCTTAGGAAGTGTTTCAGCAGTGGAACAGCCGCCGGCGGTCATATCCCGTACAAAGCACAGTCATTGCAAAAATTACCACGTACGACCACGTCCAGCAGATTTTTTAACGTGATCTGGACGTGGAGCACAGTGTGACCGGGGCTTTAGGCCTATTAGTATACTAAAAAGCAGATGTGACAATAAGACGTCGTAGACGATAACATATTTTCACGTAAGAATGCCATTTTCATAGCGCCATAAAAGGTAGAAGTTACAAAAAAGGATTAAAAAATATCGCTGTAATCGAAAGATATTGGGCTAAAATAAACTGTCGATTCAGAACTTCCTATTTGATTATTTTGTGTCGTCTATTTTTGAAAATTTAGTATATTTCTATTTTTGTTGGACTGAAAATTGTGAAACATTATTAAAACCAATGTAAAATAAAAAATAAATCTACTTGATTAAGAAAATATTCACTAAAAGCTGGTTTTTAAGCTGCATTAGTATTCACTGCTTTTTCTGTGAATATGCCGCCGATTTGAAACGCTGTTTCAAAAAAAATGTTTTTGGTATGTTTTATACAAGTACTTTTTAAATTAAAACAGCGCCTGTCAGAAGTTCCGACTTCCGTATATTACATGTATGCGTCGATTTTCGTTCGCACTCAGATAATCAAAAATATTCTTTATTCTTATTATTTAGAAAAGTAAAATAAGTCAAAACTTAGAAGAACGTGAAAACTAAGGTTAGAAATACTTCAAACAGAACGCAAAAAACATGCAACGTCTGCATAATAATTTTGCGTTATCTCCCTTTGTGAACTCTTCTGTATCTATGGAAGCCGCTTTGTAACATACTGCGTTGAACATGAATGTGTGACCTTTGATTCGCAAATCTCCTATCTCGATTTTTCTCGATTTTTGATATGATCATTATAAGTATACTACATAACAAATTTCATAAAAATGATTTCTGTTGCAATTAGTTTGAGGTGAAGATGTAGAATGACTGGACTATTGGTGCTCTGCTGTACCAATATTCCCCCTGGATCTTTGACTCATGAACTAAGATTGCTGCTCTGCTATACCAATATTCCCCCTGGATCTTTGACTCCTGAATTACAGTTGGTGCTCTGCTATACCCAAAATACCCTATATCTTTGTCTCCTGAACAACGATTGCTGTTCTGCTATACCAATATTCCCCATGGATCTTGGCTCCTGAACTGCCATTGGTGCTCTGCTATACCAATATTCCCTATGGATCTTGGCTCCTGAACAACGATTGGAGCTCTGCTATACCAATATTCCCCCTGGATCTTTTACTCCTGAACTACGATTGGAGCTCTGCTATACCAATATTCCCCCTGGATCTTTGACACCTGAACTACGATTGGAGCTCTGCTATACAAATATTCCCCCTGTATCTTTGACTCCTGAACAACGATTGGTGTTCTGCTGTACCAATATTCCCCCCGGATCTTTGACTCCCGAACTACCATTGGTGCTCTGCTATGCCAATATTCCCCCTTGATCTATGACTCCTGTACTACGATTGGTGTGCTGCTATACCAATATTCCCCTGGATCTTTGACACCTGAACTACGATTGGTGCTCTGCTATACCAATACTCACCCTGGATCTTTGGCTCCTGTACTACGATTAGTGCTCTGCTATACAAATATTCCCCCGGATCTTTGACTCCCGAACTACCATTGGTAATCTGCTATACCAATATTCCCCCCTGATCTTTGACTCCCGAACTACCATTGGTGCTCTGCTATACCAATATTCCCCCCGGATCTTTGACTCCTGAACAACGATTGGTGCTCTGCTATACCAATATTCCCCCTGGATCTTTGACTCCTGAACTACGATTGGTGCTCTGCTATACCAATATTCCCCCTCGATCTTTGACACCTGAACTACGATTGGTGTGTTGCTATACCAATATTCCCCCTGGATCTTTAACTCCTGAACTACGATTGGTGCTCTGCTGTACCAATATTCCCCCTGGATCTTTGACTCCTGTACTACGATTGGAGCTCTGCTATACCAATATTCCCCCTGCATCTTCGACACCTGAACTACGATTGGTGCTCTGCTATACCAATATTCCCCCTGGATCTTTGACTCCTGAACTACGATTGGTGCTCTCCTATACCAATATTCCCCATGGATCTTTGACTCCCGAACTACGATTGGTGCTCTACTGTACCAATATTCCCCCCGGATCTTTGACTCCTAAACTGCGATTGGTGCTCTGCTGTACCAATATTCCCCCTGGATCTTTGACTCATGAACTGCGATTTGTGCTCTGCTGTACCTATATTCCCAATGGATATTTGACTGCTGAACTACGATTGGTGCTCTTCTATACCAACATTACCCTGTATCTTTGAATCCTGAACTACGATCGGTGCTCTGCTACACCAATATTCCCCCTGGATCTTTGGCTACTGTACTACGATTGCGGCTCTGCTATACCAATATTCCCCCTGGATCTTTGACTCCTGAACTACGATTGGTGCTCGGTTATACCAATATTCCCCCTGGATCTTTGACTCCTGAACAACGATTGGTGCTCTGCTATACCAATATTCCCCCTGGATCTTTGACTCCCGAACTACGATTGGTGATCTGCTATACCAATATTTACCCTGGATCTTTGACTCCTGAACTACCATTGGTGCTCTGCTATACCAATATTCCCCGTCGATCTTTGACACCTGAACTACGATTGGTAATCTGCTATACCAATATTCCCCCTGGATCTTTGACTCCTGAACTACGATTGGTGCTCTGCTATACCAATATTCCCCCTGGATCTTTGACTCCTGAACTACGATTGGTGCTCTGCTGTACCAATTTTCCTCCTGGATCTTTGACTCATGAACTGCGATTTGTGCTCTGCTGTACCTATATTCCCAATGGATATTTGACTGCTGAACTACGATTGGTGCTCTTCTATTCCAAAACTACCCTGTATCTTTGAATCCTGAACTACGATTGCTGCTCTGCTATACCAATATTCCCCCTGGATCTTTGACTCCTGAATTACAGTTGGTGCTCTGCTATACCCAAAATACCCTATATCTTTGTCTCCTGAACAACGATTGCTGTTCTGCTATACCAATATTCCCCATGGATCTTGGCTCCTGAACTGCCATTGGTGCTCTGCTATACCAATATTCCCTATGGATCTTGGCTCCTGAACAACGATTGGAGCTCTGCTATACCAATATTCCCCCTGGATCTTTTACTCCTGAACTACGATTGGAGCTCTGCTATACCAATATTCCCCCTGGATCTTTGACACCTGAACTACGATTGGAGCTCTGCTATACCAATATTCCCCCTGTATCTTTGACTCCTGAACAACGATTGGTGTTCTGCTGTACCAATATTCCCCCCGGATCTTTGACTCCCGAACTACCATTGGTGCTCTGCTATGCCAATATTCCCCCTGGATCTATGACTCCTGTACTACGATTGGTGTGCTGCTATACCAATATTCCCCTGGATCTTTGACACCTGAACAACGATTGGTGCTCTGCTATACCAATACTCCCCCTGGATCTTTGGCTCCTGTACTACGATTAGTGCTCTGCTATACAAATATTCCCACGGATCTTTGACTCCCGAACTACCATTGGTAATCTGCTATACAAATATTCCCCCCTGATCTTTGACTTCCGAACTACCATTGGTGCTCTGCTATACCAATATTCCCCCCGGATCTTTGACTCCTGAACAACGATTGGTGCTTTGCTATACCAATATTCCCCCTGGATCTTTGACTCCCGAACTACGATTGGTGCTCTGCTGTACCAATATTCCCCCTGGATCTTTGACTCCTGAACTACCATTAGTGCTCTGCTATACCAATATTCCCCCTCGATCTTTGACACCTGAACTACGATTGGTGTGCTGCTATACCAATATTCCCCCTGGATCTTTAACTCCTGAACAACGATTGGTGCTCTGCTGTACCAATATTCCCCCTGGATCTTTGACTCCTGTACTACGATTGGAGCTCTGCTATACCAATATTCCCCCGGGATCTTCGACACCTGAACTACGATTGGTGCTCTGCTATACCAATATTCCCCCTGGATCTTTGACTCCTAAACTACGATTGGTGCTCTCCTATACCAATATTCCCCATGGATCTTTGACTCCCGAACTACGATTGGTGCTCTGCTGTACCAATATTCCCCCCGGATCTTTGACTCCTAAACTGCGATTGGTGCTCTGCTGTACCAATATTCCCCCTGGATCTTTGACTCATGAACTGCGATTTGTGCTCTGCTGTACCTATATTCCCAATGGATATTTGACTGCTGAACTACGATTGGTGCTCTTCTATACCAACATTACCCTGTATCTTTGAATCCTGAACTACGATCGGTGCTCTGCTACACCAATATTCCCCCTGGATCTTTGGCTACTGTACTACGATTGCGGCTCTGCTATACCAATATTCCCCCTGGATCTTTGACTCCTGAACTACGATTGGTGCTCTGCTATACCAATATTCCCCCTGGATCTTTGACTCCTGAACAACGATTGGTGCTCTGCTATACCAATATTCCCCCTGGATCTTTGACTCCCGAACTACGATTGGTGATCTGCTATACCAATATTTACCCTGGATCTTTGACTCCTGAACTACCATTGGTGCTCTGCTATACCAATATTCCCCCTCGATCTTTGACACCTGAATTACGATTGGTAATCTGCTATACCAATATTCCCCCTGGATCTTTGACTCCTGAACTACGATTGGTGCTCTGCTATACCAATATTCCCCCTGGATCTTTGACTCCTGAACTACGATTGGTGCTCTGCTGTACCAATTTTCCTCCTGGATCTTTGACTCATGAACTGCGATTTGTGCTCTGCTGTACCTATATTCCCAATGGATATTTGACTGCTGAACTACGATTGGTGCTCTTCTATTCCAAAACTACTCTGTATCTTTGAATCCTGAACTACGATTGCTGCTCTGCTATACCAATATTCCCCCTGGATCTTTGACTCCTGAATTACAGTTGGTGCTCTGCTATACCCAAAATACCCTATATCTTTGTCTCCTGAACAACGATTGCTGTTCTGCTATACCAATATTCCCCATGGATCTTGGCTCCTGAACTGCCATTGGTGCTCTGCTATACCAATATTCCCTATGGATCTTGGCTCCTGAACAACGATTGGAGCTCTGCTATACCAATATTCCCCCTGGATCTTTGACACCTGAACTACGATTGGAGCTCTGCTCTACCAATATTCCCCCTGTATCTTTGACTCCTGAACAACGATTGGTGTTCTGCTGTACCAATATTCCCCCCGGATCTTTGACTCCCGAACTACCATTGGTGCTCTGCTATGCCAATATTCCCCCTGGATCTATGACTCCTGTACTACGATTGGTGTGCTGCTATACCAATATTCCCCTGGATCTTTGACACCTGAACAACGATTGGTGCTCTGCTATACCAATACTCCCCCTGGATCTTTGGCTCCTGTACTACGATTAGTGCTCTGCTATACAAATATTCCCACGGATCTTTGACTCCCGAACTACCATTGGTAATCTGCTATACAAATATTCCCCCCTGATCTTTGACTTCCGAACTACCATTGGTGCTCTGCTATACCAATATTCCCCCCGGATCTTTGACTCCTGAACAACGATTGGTGCTTTGCTATACCAATATTCCCCCTGGATCTTTGACTCCCGAACTACGATTGGTGCTCTGCTGTACCAATATTCCCCCTGGATCTTTGACTCCTGAACTACCATTAGTGCTCTGCTATACCAATATTCCCCCTCGATCTTTGACACCTGAACTACGATTGGTGTGCTGCTATACCAATATTCCCCCTGGATCTTTAACTCCTGAACAACGATTGGTGCTCTGCTGTACCAATATTCCCCCTGGATCTTTGACTCCTGTACTACGATTGGAGCTCTGCTATACCAATATTCCCCCGGGATCTTCGACACCTGAACTACGATTGGTGCTCTGCTATACCAATATTCCCCCTGGATCTTTGACTCCTAAACTACGATTGGTGCTCTCCTATACCAATATTCCCCATGGATCTTTGACTCCCGAACTACGATTGGTGCTCTGCTGTACCAATATTCCCCCCGGATCTTTGACTCCTAAACTGCGATTGGTGCTCTGCTGTACCAATATTCCCCCTGGATCTTTGACTCATGAACTGCGATTTGTGCTCTGCTGTACCTATATTCCCAATGGATATTTGACTGCTGAACTACGATTGGTGCTCTTCTATACCAACATTACCCTGTATCTTTGAATCCTGAACTACGATCGGTGCTCTGCTACACCAATATTCCCCCTGGATCTTTGGCTACTGTACTACGATTGCGGCTCTGCTATACCAATATTCCCCCTGGATCTTTGACTCCTGAACTACGATTGGTGCTCTGCTATACCAATATTCCCCCTGGATCTTTGACTCCTGAACAACGATTGGTGCTCTGCTATACCAATATTCCCCCTGGATCTTTGACTCCCGAACTACGATTGGTGATCTGCTATACCAATATTTACCCTGGATCTTTGACTCCTGAACTACCATTGGTGCTCTGCTATACCAATATTCCCCCTCGATCTTTGACACCTGAATTACGATTGGTAATCTGCTATACCAATATTCCCCCTGGATCTTTGACTCCTGAACTACGATTGGTGCTCTGCTATACCAATATTCCCCCTGGATCTTTGACTCCTGAACTACGATTGGTGCTCTGCTGTACCAATTTTCCTCCTGGATCTTTGACTCATGAACTGCGATTTGTGCTCTGCTGTACCTATATTCCCAATGGATATTTGACTGCTGAACTACGATTGGTGCTCTTCTATTCCAAAACTACTCTGTATCTTTGAATCCTGAACTACGATTGCTGCTCTGCTATACCAATATTCCCCCTGGATCTTTGACTCCTGAATTACAGTTGGTGCTCTGCTATACCCAAAATACCCTATATCTTTGTCTCCTGAACAACGATTGCTGTTCTGCTATACCAATATTCCCCATGGATCTTGGCTCCTGAACTGCCATTGGTGCTCTGCTATACCAATATTCCCTATGGATCTTGGCTCCTGAACAACGATTGGAGCTCTGCTATACCAATATTCCCCCTGGATCTTTGACACCTGAACTACGATTGGAGCTCTGCTCTACCAATATTCCCCCTGTATCTTTGACTCCTGAACAACGATTGGTGTTCTGCTGTACCAATATTCCCCCCGGATCTTTGACTCCCGAACTACCATTGGTGCTCTGCTATGCCAATATTCCCCCTGGATCTATGACTCCTGTACTACGATTGGTGTGCTGCTATACCAATATTCCCCCTGGATCTTTAACTCCTGAACTACGATTGGTGCTCTGCTATACCAATATTCCCCATGGATCTTTGACTCCCGAACTACGATTGGTGCTCTGCTATACCAATATTCATGTTGGATTTTGACTCATGAACTACGATTGGTGCTCTGCTGTACCAATATTCCCAATGGATATTTGACTGCTGAACTACGATTGGTGCTCTTCTATTCCAAAACTACCCTGTATCTTTGAATCCTGAACTACGATTGGTGCTCTGCTATACCAATATTCCCCATGGATCTTTGACTCCCGAACTACGATTGGTGCTCTGCTGTACCAATATTCCCCCTGAATCTTTGACTCCTGAACTACGATTGGTGCTCTGCTATACCAATATTCCCCATGGATCTTTGACTCCCGAACTACGATTGGTGCTCTGCTATACCAATATTCATGTTGGATTTTGACTCATGAACTACGATTGGTGCTCTGCTGTACCAATATTCCCAATGGATATTTGACTGCTGAACTACGATTGGTGCTCTGCTATACCAATATTCCCCCTGGATCTTTGGCTCCTGTACTACGATTTGTGCTCTGCTATACCAATATTCCCCCTGGATCTATGACTCCTGTACTATGATTCGTGCTCTGCTATACCAATATTTACCCTGGATCTTTGACTCCTGAACTACGATTGGTGCTCTGCTATACCAATATTCCCCTGGATCTTTGAC
This sequence comes from Pinctada fucata, assembly GCA_028142955.1. Lineage (NCBI taxonomy): Eukaryota > Metazoa > Mollusca > Bivalvia > Pterioida > Pteriidae > Pinctada > Pinctada fucata. The sequence goes on along the minus strand of AP027112.1, from coordinate 11,853,164 downwards.
TCCTGTACTATGATTGGTGCTCTGTTATACCAATATTCCCCCTGAATCTATGACTCCTGTACTATGATTGGTGCTCTGCTATACCAATATTTACACTGGATTTATGACTCCTGTACTATGATTGGTGCTCTGCTATACCAATATTTACCCTGGATCTTTGACTCATGAACTATGATTGGTGCTCTGCTGTACCTATATTCCCCTTGGATCTTTGACTCCTGAACTACGATTGGTGCTCTGCTATACCAATATTTACACTGGATCTTTGACTCCTGAACTACGATTGGTGCTCTGCTTTACCAATATTTCCCTGGATCTATGACTCCTGTACTATGATTGGTGCTCTGCTTTACCAACATTCCCACGGGATCTTTGACTCCTGAACTTCGATTGGTGCTCTGATATACCAATCTTCCCCCTGTGTATTTGACTCCTGAACTACGATTGGTTCTCCTCTATACCAAAATTACCCTGTATCTTTTACTCATGAAGTACGATTGGTGCTCTGCTTTACCAATATTCCCCCTGAATCATTGACTCCTGAACTACGATTGGTGCTCTTCTATACCAAAATGACCCTGTATCTTTGAATCCTGAACTAAGATTCGTGCTCTGCTATACCAATATTCCCCCTGGATCTTTGGCTCCTGTACTACGATTTGTGCTCTGCTATACCAATATTCCCCCTGGATCTTTGACTCCTGTACTACGATTGGTGCTCTGCTATACCAATATTTTCCTTGGATTTTGACTCATGAACTACGATTGGTGCTCTGCTGTACCAATATTCCCAATGGATATTTGACTGCTGAACTACGATTTGTGCTCTTCTATACCAAAATTACCCTGTATCTTTGAATCCTGAACTACGATTGGTGCTCTGCTATACCAATATTCCCCCTGTATCTTTGGCTCCTGTACTACGATTTGTGCTCTGCTATACCAATATTCCCCCTGGATCTTTGACTCCTGTACTACGATTGGTGCTCTGCTATACCAATATTTTCCTTGGATTTTGACTCATGAACTACGATTGGTGCTCTGCTGTACCAATATTCCCAATGGATATTTGACTGCTGAACTACGATTTGTGCTCTTCTATACCAAAATTACCCTGTATCTTTGAATCCTGAACTACGATTGGTGCTCTGCTATACCAATATTCCCCCTGGATCTTTGGCTCCTGTACTACGATTGGTGCTTTGCTATACCAATATTCCCCCTGGATCTATGACTCCTGTACTATGATTGGTGCTCTGCTATACCAATATTTACTCTGGATCTTTGACTCCTGAACTACGATTTGTGCTCTGCTATACCAATATTCCCCTGGATCTTTGACTCCTGTACTATGATTGGTGCTCTGCTATACCAATATTCCCCTTGGATCTATGACTCCTGTACTATGATTGGTAATCTGCTATACCAATATTTACCCTGGATCATTGATGCCTGTACTACGATTGGTGCTCTACTATACTAATATTCCCCCTGGATCTATGACTCCTGTACTATGATTGGTGCTCTGCTATACCAATATTTACCCTGGATCTATGACTCCTGTACTATTATTGGTGCTCTGCTATACCAATATTTATCCTGGATCTTTGACTCCTGAACTACGATTGGTGCTCTGCTATACCAATATTCCCCTTGGATCTTTGACTCCTGAACTACGATTGGTGTTCTGCTATACCAATATTCCCCCTGGATCTTTGGCTCCTGAACTACCATTGGTGCTCTGCTATACCAATATTCCCCCCGGATCTTTGACTCCTGAACAACGATTGGTGTTCTGCTATACCAATATTCCCCCTCGATCTTTGACACCTGAACTACGATTGGTGTGCTGCTATACCAATATTCCCCCTGGGTCTTTGACTCCTGAACTACGATTGGTGCTCTGCTGTACCAATATTCCCTCTGGATCTTTGACTCATGAACAGCGATTTGTGCTCTGCTGTACCTATATTCCAAACGGATAGTTGACTGCTGAACTCAATTCCTGCTCTTCTATACCAAAATTACCCTGTATCTTTGAATCCTGTACTACGATTGGTGCTCTGCTATGCCAAAATTCACCCTGGATCTTTGGCTCCTGTACTACGATTGGTGCTCTGCTATACCAATATTCCCCCTGGATCTTTGACTCATGAACTACGATTGGTGCTCTGCTATACCAATATTTACCCTGGATCTTTGACTCCTGAACTACGATTGGTGCTCTGCTATAGCAATATTCCCCCTGGATCTTTGACTCATGAACTACGATTGGTGCTCTGCTATACCAATATTCACCATGGATCTTTGACTCCCTAACTACGATTGGTGCTCTGCTATACCAATATTCCCCCCGGATCTTTGACTCATGAACTACGATTGGTGCTCTGCTATACCAATATTTACCCTGGATCTTAGACTCCTGAACTACGATTGGTGTGCTGCTGTACCAATATTCCCCATGGATCTTTGACTGCTGAACTACGATTTCTTCTCTTCTATACCAAAAATACCCTGTATCTTTGAATCCTGAACTACGATTGGTGCTCAGCTATACCAATATTCCCCCTGGATCTTTGGCTCTTGTACTTCGATTGGTGCTCTGCTATACCAATATTCCCCCTGGATCTATGACTCCTGTACTATGATTGGTGCTCTGCTATACCAATATTTACCCTGGATCTTTGACTCCTGTACTATGATTGGTGCTCTGCTTTACCAATATATCCCCCGGATCTTTGACTCCTGAACTACGATTGGTGCTCTGCTATACAAATATTCCCCCTGGATCTTTGGCTCTTGTACTACGATTGGTGCTCTGCTATACCAATATTCCCCCTGGATCTATGACTCCTGAACTACGATTGGTGCTCTGCTATACCAATATTTCCCTGGATCTATGACTCCTGTATTATGATTGGTGCTCTCCTTTACCAATATTCCCCCCGGATCTTTGACTCCTGAACTTCGATTGGTGCTCTGCTATACTAATATTCCCCCTGTATATTTGACTCCTGAACTACGATTGGTGCTCCTCTATACCAAAATTACCCTGTATCTTTTACTCCTGAAGTACGATTGGTGATCTGCTTTACCAATATTCCCCCTGAATCTTTGACTCCTGAACTACTATTGGTGCTCTGCTATACAAATATTCCCCCTGGATCTTTTACTCCTGAACTACGATTGGTGCTCTGCTATACCAATATTCCCCATGGATCTTTGACTCCCGAACTACGATTGGTGTTCTCCTGTACCAATATTCCCCCTGGATCTTTGACTCCCGAACTACGATTGGTGCTCTGCTGTACCAATATTCCCCTGGATCTTTGATTCCTGTACTACGATTGGTGCTCTGCTATACCAATATTCCCCTTGGATTTTGACTCATGAACTACGATTGGTGCTCTGCTGTACCAATATTCCCCATGGATCTTTGACTGCTGAACTACGATTTCTTCTCTTCTATACCAAAATTACCCTGTATCTTTGAATCCTGAACTACGATTGGTGCTCTTCTATACCAAAATTACCCTGTATCTTTGAATCCTGAACTACGATTGGTGCTCTGCTATACCAATATTCCCCCTGGATCAATGACTCCTGTACTATGATTGGTGCTCCACTATACCAATATTTACTCTGGATCTTTGACTCCTGAACTACGATTGGTGCTCTGCTGTACCAATATTCCCCTGGATCTTTGACTCCTGTACTATGATTGGTGCTCTGCTATACCAATATTCCCCCTGGATCTATGACTCCTGTACTATGATTGGTGCTCAGCTATACCAATATTTACCCTGGATCTTTGACGCCTGTACTACGATTGGTGCTCTGCTATACCAATATTCCCCCTGGATCTATGACTCCTGTACTATGATTGGTGCTCTGCTATACCAATATTTACCCTGGATCTATGACTCCTGTACTATGATTGGTTCTCTGCTATACCAATATTTACCCTGGATCTATGACTCATTAACTATGATTGGTGTTCTGCTGTACCTATATTCCCCTTGGATCTTTGACTCCTGAACTACGATTGGTGCTCTGCCTTACCAATATTTACCCTGGATCTTTGACTCCTGAACTACGATTGGTGCTCTGCTATACCAATATTCCCCTTGGATCTTTGACTCCTGAACTACGAATGGTGCTCTGCTATACCAATATTCCCCCCGGATCTTTGGCTCCAGAACTACCATTGTTGCTCTGCTATACCAATATTCCCCCCGGATCTTTGACTTCTGAACAACGATTGGTGTTCTGCTATACCAATATTCCCCCTCGATCATTGACACCTGAACTACGATTGGTGTGCTGCTATACCAATATTCCCCCTGTATCTTTGACTCCTGAACTACGATTGGTGCTCTACTGTACCAATATTCCCCATGGATATTTGACTCCCGAACTACGATTGGAGCTCTGCTATACCAATATTCCCACTCGATCTTTGACCCCTGAACTACGATTGGTGTGCTGCTGTACCAATATTCCCCATGGATCTTTGACTCATGAACTGCGGTTTGTGCTCTGCTGTACCTATATTCCCAATGGATATTTGACTGCTGAACTACGATTGGTGCTCTTCTCTACTAAAATTACCCTGTATCTTTGAATCCTGAACTACGATTGGTGCTCTCTAACACCAATATTCCCCTTGGATCTTTGACTCCTGAACTACGATTGGTACTCTGCTATACCAATATTCCCCCTGGATCTATGACTCCTGTACTATGATTGGTGCTCTGCTATACCAATATTTACCCTGGATCTTTGACGCCTGTACTACGATTGGTGCTCTGCTGTACCAATATTCCCCCTGGATCTATGACTCCTGAACTACGATTGGTGCTCGCTGTACCAATATTCCCCCTGGATCTTTGACTCCTGAACTACCATTGGTGCTCTGCTATACAAATATTCCCCCTGGATATTTGACTCATGAACTACGATTGGTGCTCTGCTATACCAATATTTACCCTGGATCTTTGACTCCTGAACTACGATTGGTGCTCTGCTATACCAATATTCCCCCTGGATCTTTGACTCATGAACTACGATTGGTGCTCTGCTATACCAATATTCCCCATGGATATTTGACTCCCGAACTACGATTGGTGCTCTGCTATACCAATATTCCCCCTGGATCTTTGACTCCTGAACTACGATTGGTGCTCTGCTATACCAATATTCCCCCTCGATCTTTGACACCTGAACTACCATTGGTGCTCTGCTATACAAATATTCCCCCTGGATATTTGACTCATGAACTACGATTGGTGCTCTGCTATACCAATATTTACCCTGGATCTTTGACTCCTGAACTACGATTGGTGCTCTGCTATACCAATATTCCCCCTGGATCTTTGACTCATGAACTACGATTGGTGCTCTGCTATACCAATATTCCCCATGGATATTTGACTCCCGAACTACGATTGGTGCTCTGCTATACCAATATTCCCCCTGGATCTATGACTCCTGTACTATGATTGGTGCTCTGCTATACCAATATTTACCCTGGATCTTTGACTCATGAACTATAATTGGTGCTCTCCTATACCAATATTCCCCTTGGATCTTTGACTCCTGAATTACAGTTGGTGCTCTGCTATACCCAAAATACCCTGGATCTTTGACTCCTGAACAACGATTGGTGCTCTGCTATACCTATATTTACCCTGGATCTTTGACTCCTGAACTACGATTGGTGCTCTGCTATACCAATATTCCCCCTGGATCTTTGACTCCTGAACTACGATTGGTGCTCTGCTATACCAATATTTACCCTGGATCTTTGACTCCTGAACTACGATTTGTGCTCTGCTATACCAATATTCCCCCTGGATCTTTGACTCCTGAACAACGATTGGTGCTCTGCTATACCAATATTCCCCCTGGATCTTTGACTCCTGAACTACGATTGGTGCTCTGCTATACCAATTTTTACCCTGGATCTTTGACTCCTGTACTACGATTGGTGCTCTGCTATACTAATATTCCCCTGGATATTTGACTCCTGAACTACAATTGGTACTCTGCTTTACTAATATTCCCCCTGGATATTGACTCCTGAACTACGATTGGTACTCTGCTTTACTAATATTCCCCTGGATATTTGACTCCTGAACTACAATTGGTACTCTGCTTTACTAATATTCCCCTGGATATTTGACTCCTGAACTACAATTGGTACTCTGCTTTACTAATATTCCCCTGGATATTTGACTCCTGAACTACGATTGGTACTCTGCTTTACTAATATTCCCCTGGATATTTGACTCCTGAACTACAATTGGTACTCTGCTTTACTAATATTCCCCTGGATATTTGACTCCTGAACTACAATTGGTACTCTGCTTTACTAATATTCCCCCTGGATATTTGACTCCTGAACTACGATTGGTACTCTGCTTTACTAATATTCCCCTGGATATTTGACTCCTGAACTACAATTGGTACTCTGCTTTACTAATATTCCCCTGGATATTTGACTCCTGAACTACAATTGGTACTCTGCTTTACTAATATTCCCCCTGGATATTTGACTCCTGAACTACGATTGGTACTCTGTTTTATTAATATTCCCCTGGATATTTGACTCCTGAACTACAATTGGTACTCTGCTTTACAAATATTACCCTGGATATTTGACTCCTGAACTACGATTGTAGCTCTGCTATAATAATATTCCCCTGGATATTTGACTCCTGATCTACGATTGTTGCTCTGCTATACTTGATATAGATTAAAGAGGTAAATCAAAAAGAAGACAGACAGTTCAATTATATTTTTGATTACTTTGTATAATTTTTTTTCAAATGTTATTAGATTTAGAAACATAAGATGTAAAATAATGCGAATTTATGACAGCACATGCATCAAAACGACCAATATGTTGCCGGAGCTAATTTTGATCGACCAATCACTTCAAGAAGGAAACCAAAATAATTACAATATATAAATTAGAAACCCAAAAACTCGAGTACACATGTGTGTTCGAGTATTTTTATTTGAATCATCCCTTCCTTCTGAAAGAAACATTTAAATGTACAACAAAATAATTATGCTCATAAGTTCTCTTTATTGATATCATTTAAACCTACATGTACAATGTAGTAATCATGACCCCGATCCGTCAGTCAAAATGGTGGCGAATGAATTTGATTTGTCAAGCTTTGCATTTCCTTATCTAAATCGTCACTTACAGAATCCATAAAGGGAGCAATGCCAATAATATCCTTGATCTTTGACTCCTGTACTACGATTGGTCATTTGCTAGACTTGAAGACTGCAGGCATCATCAGTTCAATCATACTTTCGATGACTATGTGAATATTTTTCAAATGTTTATTAAAGAAATGTCAATAATAAGATATAGGCCAAATGCAGGAACTACTATCCTAAGATTTAGTTTTCTACCTAATGTTCTAATATACTATACAAGATAACTGGCTATAATCCGGGAGGCACACTGTATATGGTACTGGATCAATAGTCCATTTTCCAGAAAAAAAAAATATTAATGACCTTTTCAACCTTGATTTAAAACGCACAGATACCAGACATTACATCATTTGGCAAAATTTTGAATTGTGACGCCATATTTGAACGCAACGACTTCATGCGTTGTCATGTTTTCTATCATGACGTCACAATAAAAATGTTTCCAAATTGTGTGATGTCTGGTGTCTGTCCGCTCAATGAATCTACTGGAAAATCAGCCATTGGTATATATATATAATATACCTATGTCTTGTCAGCGAAGAACTATTATTATGACGCCACTCCATGGCCCCTCAGTCTATGTAAGAAAGACATGCAAGATTCTTAACACCAGTCATGTTTGAATTTTCACCTTTTGCGTCATTGAAAATTAATTCGTTTCAGTCAGTAAAGTATTGGTTTATCGTCGAATGCTTATTTTACATCCTTCCTCTTACAACCTGCCTTTTATGGTGACATAATTAGAAAATAATGAAGATCAAAGGAGTACAAACCTTTAGTCAAAATGTGTGTATCACTAATCGCCCTTTGTATCGTAGATATGAACCATGTGTTACCAGAAGAACACTATGCATGGTAATTTACCAATCTACCGTCTGCCTGTACACCCTGAATGTCAGTTAGATTCCTTGGATAATTGCATGTATGAGCTCGCGTAACATGTATGAGGGCTGATTGATATGTTGTGAGCCTCGTATTTAATGATTTGAATTATATTAGACATTTTGCATTATTTTTCTACATAATCCACTGCCACTTTCAAGAACTCCTTATCTTGACTGGTCAGAAAGCTAACCACTGCAAGAATGACGTCACCTTCAAACTGAATGTGGATGCCGGAATTAGCTGACTTCAGCTTTTGGGATAGATGAAAGTCTGGTGGAACAAGATTAGGTCAATAAGACGGATGCTCAATAAAATTAAAGTTACAATCATGAATGACAGTCATGGCATTAGCTGTATGCTTTTGGAATAAAAAATATGACAGACTTGTGAACAGGAGCATTGTCCTGATGGAACAACACACCTTTAACTAGTTAGCTTTCCGCGACGGTTAAGTTTAATATTTTCCTGCAACTGTGTCAGAAGTGAAGCATAGTATGTGCCAATTATTGTTTTTCCTTTTTGGAGATAATCTATCAGCAAGATACCTTCTGCCACTCAGAAAACAGAGGCTCACAACATATCAATCAGCCCTCGTAATCGATTGACCCGCAGCAATAGTGAGGATGGAACCAGTCCTCTTTCAATTACTAGTCCGACGCCATAATCACTAGACAATGCGTATTCTATTTTCCAGGCATTCGTTAGGCTTTGATCATGTTTCTTAAAAGTAGGTATTCTCTTTGGCGCTGAAACGTCTATGACGATATCTGTGTTGGATAACTACTCGCTTTTCAATTAAAACCCATTTTCATCTATACAAATCAAGAATCAAACCAAAATATACTTTAATTTCTATTTATTTTCCATCTTCGACATTTTTTAAGAAAGAAAACCAGTTCATAAACCAATCAGTCTTGAATAATCAAACTTAAATAATTAATCCACATTGAAAAATCTATGAACATCTTTAATCTACAGATTTTGTTTCATTGATTGTTAACCTTTGTCCTCGATGATTTTAAAGGAGCAACCATTTGATTCCTATATCTTGAAGCATCGATGTTATTTAGTTTAAACATATTTTATTTCCAAAATCTACATATTATTACAATGGCATTAATGACAATAAATAGGATTGAAAAGAAAGCCAAGAATAGCTTATTTGAATTTCTCTCCAAGTAAATGTATATTACCAGCCTTATATATAATGTGCAAAATTATGTAATGGAAATAATAGACAAAATTTGCGGCTGGTCAACGTGACGCATGCGCTAAAATCGATGTTATTTCATGAGTTATCTGGAGTAAGAAATGTTACGAATGGCAATAATCAATAAGCCACATGCCAAAACCATGTAGTTGAATTGGTTCGAGGCACTCTTAGAGGACGCTGAAAATAAACATTTTCATCTGTTAATATTCTTGTTCTTACATGTTACAAATCGTTGCACTCAATATTATCTTACAATCAAGATTATATTCATGGGGTTTTTTGTATATAATTATTACGTACCAATGTTAATATTTGATTGAATCCATCTTGTTTGTGTCACCATATTACAGTGAGGACGCTTTTATACACAACAGTGTTGCTTTTGAGACCGCTGAATACCAAGGCAAGTGGGAAGGTGGTGCGCACGTAATCCGGATTACATCCCTATTTGCTACTAACGAGACTGATGACCGTCATATGTCGACACCGATTGCCAGTGGGTCTTGTTACTTTATGATTCGTCTTTTGTGTTTAATGTGTAATGTACGTCTTATTTGGTGTTTAATGTCCCTTTCACTTCTTTTGTGCTAGTCTAGTCTGGGTTTTCGAATGGAGGTGTTTCGATTTTTTGCTGTTGGTACTGCAACATAGTCTTGTTGGATATCCTCTACTCTCTTTAAAACAAGGCATTATCTTACATTTGAAAACCATGCTTTTAAACCATCTAAAGGTCATTCACACATGCAGTGATTTGTACATGGGCATGCTTACTCCTCCCGGGCACCTAGTCCCACCTCTAGCTTGCTAGGGGTCGATGCTCAATTTTGTGCTCTATTGTCAGTGCTGTTGAGATTATCGTCAGGATCTTCTTTAACTTATTTGTAAGTGTAATTGGATGTCAGTTTTGCGTTTCTTTATTTAGGTATGCAATATACAATACCTTCAGCAATTACACTGGAGAGGGCTCATTAGATATGTTGTCCTTTGTGTTTCTATGGAACTTGTTGTTGTCTCCGTTTCTTTGTCCTATTTCTCTTCTCTCGTGAGAAAATTATGTTTTGTATTTTTTCATATCCCCCTTTCCAGAATGATCAGTGACATTATGGTTTGTAATTGAATTGCTGTCATCATCACCACACAAGTAAGTAAGTACCAATATGTACATCGAGACAATAACCGAATTTGACAAGTTTCCATGGAGCTGTTGCGACGGTTGTTGCATGCAATCAGGAGACGCTGAATCTCCCCCGGCACCTGGTCTCACTTCGGAATTTTATTCATTCCCTATTTTCCTATGGATACTCTAATGATTTTGCCTTGCCTTCTCGACTTTGAGACTCAATAGCCGATCGGTACTTCTTTTATGTTTATTCCAAAATTTTTAAGCCTTTCGGGTGTGGTTTTTGAAATCTGGTTTCGGCTTTTGTGAGTCATTTTACATAGTGATTTAATTACCTCGAATTGTAAAGTATGGTTATTACATGCCTAGTTAGGTACAATAAACTATACATTTTCTGAAAGGTGATGATGCCCTGAGTATAGATATTTAATCCTACAGCTTAACAATCAAAGTGGAAACTCTTATACAAATTTATAGTTATTTTGTATATATATCATATTGAAAAAAAAAATGAAAATGTATGGTTCATAAGGTATTTTCTGGCTCAAAAATTACTATTTCTGAGCTGTGGGTATCATTACCTTTCATTAAATATGTAATTCATAGTACCTCAGCAGGCATGAATTAATGCCCTACAAGGGATGCCTTACAGTTAAATCAATATCAATTTGGTTACTGCGGAATATGTCGTTTTGTGTCATTTCAAAAATGCAACATTTAATGAGTAATGATCAAGGCCGGTGTTATATAGTAGTTTTCCTCCATAGTAGCAACAGTATATATTAGATTTTCCCCCATGGCGTTTGTCTAGTGGTTATAGCGTCGGGCCAGTGATTGAAAAAGGACTGGTTCGATACTCACTTTTGCTGCAGGCATGAAATAATGCCGTATTGTACAAGGGGTGCCTTAAGGTGAAATCAATATGTCGTTGTGCAATATGTCATATATGTTATTTCAAATTTACAATGTTTAATGAGTGATGCTCAAAGCAGGAAGAAAAATTAAATGAAATTAATTCATTCCGGCGAAGCAGCTAAAGTCATAATTTTTACTTAAGGGAGATACCTTAGTTTTAGAATAATTCTTCAATTCAAGGGATAGGGAGAATTTACAAAGCCAATCAATCACTGACGAGTATTAAGTAACCGAAACGTACATGTCTGGTCCATGCTGCAAATTTATCTGTTCTTAAATGATGCCATTGAAATTAAATATGTTTAACATAATTATAAAGTCCTAAATAATTCCTTGTGGACAGATGCATTCACATGTGTTCCTGTTCAAATACCTTAAGTTAGTATTAGAATAATTCGTCAATTTAAGCGATAGGGAGAATTTACAAAGCCAATCAATCACTGATGAGTGTTAAGTAACCGAAATGTGTATGTCTGGTCCAGGCTGAAAATTTATCTGTTCTTAAATGATGCTATTGAAGTTGAAGATGTTTAACTTTATAAAGTTAAACGTCTTCATTTCAATAAACTCCTTTTAACTTACTAGAACAATCAGTATTTATAATTCCTTGTGGACATATGCATATCCCGCTCTCACATGTGCCGTTGTTCAAACACGCAGTATCATTCAAACATGCTGAAAAGATATTAAAACCATTAATATTATTATCTATTATTCTCTTATACATGTAGATGGTCTACAGGTATCATTTTCCCGATGCAAGATATAGTCATGTAAATAATTTAAACAAAAACAAATATAACATTGTTTTGCGTTAGCAGAAGAATGTCCTCCTTTCGTTTTACAACTTTAATTTGTTGACAATCTGATAAATGACGACGTTTTGTGTAAGAGTACAAAACTTCGACTTAATTTAACACAACGAAACAGATATTTCATTCATTATCGGAACAACAAAATTTACTTCTACAAGTAGGTCCTGACCACACAGCAGTGCAGCTGCATGTTCCTGTTTGGCACGTGCCACCATGACTACAGTCGTTGTCTTGGTTACAATTTTGAGCTAGAAAGAAATAAAGGAATATATAATTACATGTATATATAGAGAGTAATTCATGAAAAAATATTTTTCCAACATCAATACGTATGTCTAAATTTAAAAGGCCTTATTCGACTAAAATTTTACCATAATTAGATAAAAGACGTGTGTTTCATTTTATTCGCATCTACAACATGTATTCGATGAAGTCCTTTTTCGTTGTTTTATGTCACATTATTCCTAACAGAACAGAAAACCTACGTAATTATTTCTTCTTTCTAGAAAGATGCATGAAATTATCAAAGTCTAATTCTAATTTAATAAAAATTGACTATCTCTTTTACCTTATTACGATAATATCTTAACATTTAAACAATGTGATATAAAATTCCTTTGTAGACTTTATTTAAATTTGACAAGCATTCATGGAATTGTTGCATTATATATTGCATACAAACAGGAGACGCTGGCTCTTCCAAGGGCACCTATTTTCATTTCGGAATGTTGTTTATTCGGGAGTTCTCTAATGTTTCAATTGAAATTCTAATCATTTACCTTGTATTCCCTACTTTGAGACTAAATAACTGATAGGTACTCCTTCGATGTTTATCAAAGACTATTCCCAAGTATACCGGAAAAGAAATACCAATCGTAGTTCCAGGGGAATATGACGTAGAAGGCCATCCCGAACACACGAATGAATGCACGGGAGGAGTAAGCGTCTATGTTAGCGAATAGATAGGTGTACATACCATTTACAACAGCCATAAAGAATAAAAGGATACAGAAAACAGCTATCCCCTCGCTACTGCCTTGCATCTTTTATTCTCACTCCTTTTATCTCTTGTAAAATAATGAGAAGACATTAAACAAAATGACGAGTACTCAAAAATTGTTTACTAATATTTTCAATTTATATATTATCTATATAAACTGGAATGATTTTTTTTTTTTACAAATTTGTAATCAATGATTGCATAGAAAAGAAATACGTTATTTCCGTTAAATATGGAAGTTTCTGGATGTGTTGTTTTTAAATTTCTCAAGTCAGTTTTCATTTAAACTTGTATATTTTTTTTCATCTTTTCGACAGACAGCGAGAAAATTTATCCTTTACTTGAAAGAAAGATCAGTTTAAAGAATAATTTACCTACATGGTGATTGATTTAAAGTTTGAATATATAATTAGGTTTGTTCTTTAATAGGTACAAAATTATCCTTATAACCATATCACGCAACATATGATAATATTTTGTTAAAGTTTGATCTTTTGACAACGCATGCGCGAAAGTTAATGGTCATCTTTTTCTCCTCTGAATGTGACCACACTTATTTCCAGAATTATAATGAAAGCGGAATAAGTGGAAATCAGCTTGTTTTCCTAACTGAATTGTCAATTTATTATTGTTGTTGCATTATCACTTGTTTGAAATAAATATGTTTAAATTAAAGTTTGATCTTAGACCCAGAAAAAATGAAAATGTTACCTTCTATCACTATAAGTTCAGATTCTACAGTTCAGCAGTGACACTGGTCTCAAATAAAGTAATTTGATATTACGTGTACATGTATATACACCCATAAAACAATTTGAAGGTCCCATTAAATGTGAACGCCTCTAAATTTCGGACATGTATATGGGATGCATATATCACCCAAATCTAATAAAGGTTAAGTACTGGCCATAAAATCGGTAACGATTATATTTAGTTGAAATGTTTCATTTTTGATAGAAATTTATGATTTCGAGGTTTGATACCGTATTTGGTCCATGTTGCCCTTTAACGTAGTTTTTCTACCGTATATATATAATTAATTTATTCTTTACGTGTCATCAATTTCATTAAAAAAAATTCTAGTCTTGGTTTGCCTCTATGTTGCTGTTGTTCTATTTTATCAAATTTTGCATGGAGAATACCGCTGCCAATGAGTGGGACTCCCACCCACTTGTTTGTTTTTGTCTGCTATTTCCGTGGCAGATGGCCGTCCTAAGTCGGCACCGGTTGCCCATTGGTCTCGTTGGTTTATGTGTAGTCCTTTGTGTTTGATGTTTCTGTGTTGTGCGTTGACGTTCCTTGTCCCTTGTGCGTCTCTTTTTGTGCTTGTCTGCTTTGTGTTTTTGCATTGGGTGTTTTGGGGTTTTGCTGTGGGTGCTACAACTTGGTACTTGACCAATCTACAGTCTTGTACAAGCGCATCCTTGAAACTTGCACTCTGACTGACTGTGACGACGGGACTCCATGACGGGCCCTGTCCAAACCTCTTTAGAGAAGACAGGGCCCCGACCACCTGTCCTCTCTGAATGTCAGTCGGACTCCTCGGGTGATTACATACATGAGCTCGCTACAGCCGGCAGAGCACGGACTGTATTACGCATGCCCTCTTTTTATATCCATTTACATATTCATCTGTGTCTCTGGGGCCTCTGCGTTTCGCGGTCTTGTTTGTGTGATGTCATCTTACAATGAGGAGGTTGTTTTACACCACAATCGTACGTTCTTCGAGACCTCTGGGTAATTGGAGAAGTGAGAGGGTTGTGCGCACGTAATCCAGGATAACTACACCATCTGCTACTTGCGTGACAGATGGCCGTCCAAAGTCGGCACCGGTTACCCATTGGTCTCGTCGGTTTATGTGTAGTCTTTTGTGATTGATGTTTACATGTCGTATGTCTCTTTTCCGTCTCATGCTGTACTCGTCTTTTGTGTTTTTGCATCTGGTGTTTTGGTGTTTTACTGTTGATGCTGCAAAGGGGTCTTGTTGGAGATCTCCTCCCTTCTTTTTGGTGTTGTTGGAGATCCCCTCCTTTGTTTAATCATACGAAGAGAAAAATTGAATCAAGCTGTAAGCTTCCTTTTTGGTCCTGCATCCTTGAATGCTAACTTGCATCATTTTTCAAGTTGACGTACTTCTGACTTCGCACTCCGGACTTCGCACTTTAGGGGTCATATCAAAGTAATCAGGTGTGATTATAAAAGTAAAATCTGAACGCAGAATAGACTAAAATACACTTGAGAGCTTTAGATATGTATCTTAACACATGTAGATAAATAAATTCTCACACAAATTATTCTAGATCCATTGCGATAACACAAACAATTTACTTTAGTGACAAAGTCCCTTCCAATGAGTTAAAGAAGATCCTGACAATAATCTCAACAAATCTCACAATAGAGCACAAAATTAAGCATCGACGGACCCCTAGCAAGCTAGAGGTGGGACCAGGTGCCCGGGAGGAGTGCGGTGTCCGAAGTGCGAAGTTCGCAATTAGAAAAATGTGTATTAATTAGGGTCACAACGATTTTGACTTGCTTACCTGATTCATGCTATGTTGATACATTCAGTATTTGATTATTCAATACCCAATTGTTTTGCGTTCATTGCATATCGTTTCTCTGGATTTTAACACCCGTAACTGCTTTTAGTCTGCATTTAAAAGTGATGTAATCGATACCCTCTGGAAGGGAAGACAAATTATCTCAACTATCGTTTACCTCCCCTCTCACCAAAGACATAATAATTAATTTTAGTTTGCTCCATGCAAGCTTAGAAAACGCGCAATAAATGCATTTTATGTTCCATTTGTGTTTCTTTTTTATGCAATATTGCTTCCGTAACTCTTACATTTGTCATTCCTCTATGCAAAAGTGTACTTATTATGATATCCCTCATTCTGCCATCTTTCTATCGTCCTAATGTGATTTTTGCGTCGTCTAAATGTTGATACCAGGTGGCGCTCTGCGACGCCCTTGAAATTAACTTTGAAACATCCCCGTCGTTCATTTTACGACAGTCTCATCGAAAACTGCTAAGTTAGATTATCACATGAGAGCAAAAAAGATCGATGAGGCTATTTAAATATTTGAAAATATATGTTTTATTAATTTGTAAATATTAGCATGTGCATGTATCACATGCAAAAGCTTACTCTTCCTGGGCACCTGGTCTCACTCCCATATCGGGAGATCGCTTCTTTTCATGTGGTGGAGGTTTTTGTTGGTTTGCTTTGGTTTCTGTTTTATACTGATTTTGTATGCGTTCGGTTTCTGATTTTCTGAATTATCGATGTTGTGCTGTATACAGAGATATGGTCATTATCCATATTTGTCATGATTGTATATCGAGGAACTAAAATGATATCACCTTACACTGTGAAAAACTCTTGGCATATTTATATATATATTATTTATTTCGGAAGCTTGTCAATTCATCCAAAATATTATCGAAATTAAAGAGGGTTAATATCATAGCACCATCCCTCAAATGCTACTTTGAATATAACTTTTATTCGGATATGCTACTGAGGACAGGTGGTTGGACCCCTGTCTGTTCTAAGGAAGTTTGGACAGGACCCGTCATGGAGAACTGTCGTCACAGTCAGTCAGAGTGCAATTCTTAAGAATGCGCTGGTACAAGGCTGTAAATTGGTCAAGTACCAAGCCAAGTGTCCGTCTGATGACAGAAGGATTATATCCACGGTATAAAAGTAGTACCGTTTATACATATTAAAAATAATAAAGGGATCATGCTATTAAATTATGGAAGGGGATTAGGGCCACAATGATATTTGTCTTGCTTACATGCTTCATGCTATATTGCTTCATTCAATGTTTGAATATATTATGTCCATTTGTCTTGCTTTTCTTTCTTGCAATTGTCTTTCTTCTTAATGCAATGTGTATTCCGTGCATTTTACATTTGTCCTTCGTTAATGCAAAATTGTCGTTATTACATGCATTATGACATCTCTCATTCTACCATCATTCTTTCGTCCTAATGGCGTTATTGCTTTGTCAATGCTAACCTCATTTCTAACACCAGGTGGCACTCCTTGTTTGACAGTAAGTGTTTTGAATACTTTCCCTGACATTGTCGCCGTAACACTTTCTACATAGAAATGGCCTCAGACAGTGCGGTTCATGTTTTTCATATGTTTTCATTTTCGTGCATTAACATCGACGGCGGGTGCGGCTAGCCAAACAGGGGATGCTTACTCCTCCCGGGCACCTGGTCCCACCTCTAGCTTGCTAGGGGTCCGTCGATGCTCAATTTGGTGCTCTATTGTGAGTGCTGTTCAGATTATCGTCAGGATCTTCTTTAACTCATGTGTGTCACACTTATGCCCTTTGCCGTGTGGAGCTCGTAAAAAAGTTCCCCGCGAGGGGTTTGACAGTAAGTGTTTTGAATACTTTCCTTGACATGGTCGCCATAGCACTTTCTACATAGAAATGGCCTCAGACAGTGCGGTTCATGTTTTTCATATGTTTTCATTTGCGTGCATGATCATCGACGGCGGGTGAGGCTAGCCAACAGGGGATGCTTACTCCTCCCGGGCACCTGAATCCACCTCTAGCTTGCTAGGGGTCCGCCGATGCTCAGTTTGGTGCTCTATTGTGAGTGCTGTTGAGATTATCGTCAGGATCTTCTTTAACTCATTGAAATGAATTTTGAGTCCAACCACCTGTCCTCCCTGAATGTCAGGCGGACTCCTCGGGTGAAAACATACATGAGTTTGCTACAGCCGGCAGAGCACGGATTGTATTACGTAAGCCCTCTTTATATATCCATTTACATATTCATCTGTGGGCCCCTGTGATTTGCGGTCTTGTTTGGGTGTGGTCATCTAACAGTGGGGAGGTTTTGTACATCACTATTGAACGTTCTTCGAGACCTGACGGTAATCGGAATAGTGGGAGGGTTGTGCGTACGTAATCCAGGATGACCACACAGTGTGCAACAGACGTAGCAGATGGCCATCCTAAGTCGGCATCGATTGTCCATTGGTCTCGATTGTTTATGTGTAGTCATTTGTGTTTGATGTTTTTCTGTGATTTATCGTTCCTTGTGCCATTCGCGTTTCATTCTGTGCGTGTCTGCTTTGAGTTTTTACAGTGGGTGTTTTGGAGTTTTACTGTCGGTGCTGCAACTAGGTGTTGTTGGAGATGAGATCCCCTTCTTTCTTTTAATAAGAGGTATCTGATTTCAAAGACGGTAAGTACTAAACGTACTTCCTGCCAAGAACCAAGACATTTAAAAAGGGCATAATATAAAACAGTAACACGGCGCATTTTCTATTCCAAATATATCGTAAAAAAATGAACAAATCACGAAGATTAATTTCAGAATATTATTCTTTAAAGATTTTTAAAGATAAACGTACATGTCTTGTCCTTGCTGCAAATTTATCTGCTTTTAAATGATGTTATCGAATTTGAAGACGTTTAACCTTTCATGCAACTGTTTTTTAATGCGAAGCCAAATAACTTTAGAAAGTTGTCATTCCGAGATGATACAAGCAACGGTAATATACGAATAAAGTAGTTCTGGTAAGTAGATGCGCCGCTTCAGAATCAAATGATATCTACTATGTATTCTAACGATTCTTATCAGTATCAAAAGCCAGCAATTGTGGAAATGTAATGTATAAATTGGTCGACGGTCGACAATTGAAAATAATTGTAGTATTAAATGTGGACGGTTGATAGATCTACAGTTGACAATAATGGTAGAAACGAAGGTCGACAATTCATATCCCACCCATTCTGCTACGTCTTTTGGTACATTTTTTGACATAATAATTTTCATACGTTTTGGCCATATTACATTGTTTAGACTGAGGATCAATGACGGGAGTTTAGTACCCGAAACGTGCATGTCTGGTCCATGATGTAAATTTATCAGGTTTTAAATAATGCTATTGAATTAAAAGACGTTTAACATTAACATCTTTACAGCGATTAAAATAAGTTGAAAAAAAAGCCGAGGGTCGATGGTTGACAATAATTGTAATTTTGAAGGTCGACGGTATACAGGACAATAGTCGACAATGATTGCAGTATTTAAGGAATGAGTGTCTTATTTTTTGCGTTCATGGCTTTTACACTCTGGTTCGACAGGCTTCGCGGTTCAAGAGATTTGCGCCTGTCGAACCAGAGTGTAAAAGCCATGAACGCAAAAAATAAGACACTCATTCCTTATATTTACATTCAGAAACATTCAGATGTAAAACATCTTTGAAAACATCCTGGAAAACTTATACAAATTAAGTGAAAAGTAAGATCTAAAAGTTTCACGTGTGTCAATTTTCACTACCACGAAAGGCAAGAAGTACTCTATTGCAAAGGACCAAAATATACGGTTTGATATTAAAAATTACCGAATAATTTTAATTTTTAAAATGTTTTCACGATGAGCCCTAATTCTTTTGTAGACAATTTGGGGAGAATAAGGCCTGATTTTTAATTAGAAAAGTCAGTGCTGTATAAATTCAATTCAGTAGCGCCATCTACATTCAAGTACACATGAACTCTGTGGAAATTATTGTTTAAAAATGGACTGTCACAACATTTTCACAATGTTGTTAATATCTGCTTAAACGTTTTCATGATGATTTTTAACGTTTTATAAACAATTTAAAGAAAATAAAGCCTTATTTATAATATCAGTGTAGTCATCGCTGCATAAATTCATTTCGGTACATTGAATTACACTTGAACTCTGTGTAAACTGTAGAGCGAAGAACCATATTTCGCCGGTGACCATATTTCGCCGTTTCATAGTTAATTGCTTCTCACTGGTTATCGGAAATGTTCGTCAAGTTTATTTTTCTATGTCCTTTCAAATATGTCCGTAGAAGTCATGTTTTGATAGGTTGTGATATATCCTGCACTCAATTTTGACAAAAAATACCACAAAATGGGGAAAATTTAGCGAAAACACAAAATTTTATACATAAACATCCGAAAATTTTACAAAAACCAAAAAAGGAAAACATTTTATTTGGCATGATTTCATAGAAGTAGTGGTGACGAAACATTTCCTGAAAATGAAATAACATTTTTTTCCGTTTGTGTGGAAATAGGATACATATCAACAAAAACGGCGAAATATGGTCACCCTGGAAAACATGGAAACGAAATATTTTGACGTATTATCAGGAAAAAAACAAACTGCGTAAAATAACTTCTTTTTGTAGTTTTTCAATCGAGGATGGAGTTATGTTAAATTCTAGCAAAAGCAATTATTGAATTGGCCTTCAAGTTTTGGCATTTTCAAAGAAAGCTACGAAAAATACAGCGAAATATGGTCACTTGCTCTACATATACACGTACATAGAGTTGTTATACATATTTAAATGGTTTCAATGATTTTTTTCATTTTTTTTGTCCACGTCTGTTTCTTCTCTTTTATATCGTCTCATCCTCGGTACACATGCTGGGAATCTCCTTCTCATCGCAAATTCAGCATCAGTATGCCCCGCCCACTGTTTGAACTTCTTGCGCGCACGTTATGTGATTGGGGCCAACCTGTGTTCATCGTGAAATGAACGTCAAAATTGAATAGGCGTTTAACATAGGAAATCAAGTTGCAATGTAAATATTGAATTTTGACGGTTGACAGGTCGCCAGTTGAGGTTAGGTAAATATAGAAGGTCGACAGTGGACAAAGATTGTTTTATTTAATAATAAGGTCGATGGTTAACAGGTCGAAAGTTGACAATTATTGTAAAACTG
The DNA here is from genome assembly GCA_028142955.1 of Pinctada fucata. Classification (NCBI taxonomy): domain Eukaryota; kingdom Metazoa; phylum Mollusca; class Bivalvia; order Pterioida; family Pteriidae; genus Pinctada; species Pinctada fucata. The sequence continues at coordinate 11,832,243 of AP027112.1, read as the reverse complement.
AAGGTACACGGTTGACAGGTTTACAGTTATTGAAGTAAGGTAAATACGAAAACAGAAGCTGACAATCGACAGTTTACAAAAATTGTAGTGTTTGAGATTGACGGTCAACAGTCCACAGTTGACAATTATTGTAATATTATGCGTTGACGGTTGACAGGTCGATTGTTTACAATGGTTGAGGTAAGATGAAAAATATAAAAGGTCGATGGTCCACAGCTGACTGTTACTGATTATGAATGTAGTATTGCAGGTAGATGGTTGATCTATAGTTGACAATAACGGTAGAATTGAAGGTCGACAATTTACAAGTTGAGAGTCAACAACGATTAAAATAAGGTGAAAATAGAAAAAAACAGAGGTTCGACAGTTGACACTGATTGCAGTATTGAAGGTTGACGATTGACTGGTCGCCAGTTTAGAGTGATTGAGGTAAAGGAAAATATAAAAGGTCGACAGTTGACATAAATTATAGTATTTGAGGTCGACGGTTGGTCAACAGCTGACAATGATTGTCGTATTGAAGGTCAATGGTTTACAGGTTGACAGTTGACAGCGATTGAAGTTAGGTAAAAAAGAAATAGAGTCGACAGTTGACAATAATTGTAGTATTTAAGGTCGACGGTTGGAAGGTCGACAGTTGACAATGATTGCAGAACTGAAGTTCGAAGGTTAACATGTCGACATTTGACAATTATTGAAAATGTGAAGGTCGACGAAAAACAGGTTGACAGTTGATTGTGATTGAAGGAGAGAAAGAAAAAAACCGTGGGTCGACCAGTTGGGAATTGTAGTATTGAAGGTCCACAGTTAACAGGTCGATATTTGACAATGAAGGTTGTTGTTTGACAGTTGACAGTGATTGAGGTAAGGTGTAATGTCAAAGGTTGACGGTTAACGGTTGACAATACATTTTTCCTCTGGAGAATTGTCAGTTGTCGACTTTTCAACTACAACTTGAAAAAAATATAAACATAAAAGCCGACGGTCGATAGTTGACAATATGTTTTCCTCTGGAGAATTGTCAACTGTCGGCATGTCAACTGTCAATTGAAAATTATAAACAGCACAAAAAGGTACAAGTGACTATGACATTAAAACATGTTAAAATCAAGCAGACGGAAAAGTCTTCCCTTGAACAAGCCAGACACGCGTACATATCTTACACACTCACATGCTAGTCAACACCTGCAATGCACTGTATATTTTGAGAAATTTAAGCCATCAAAATGACGCTATGATGGACCATCAATGTGTAAATATTGGACCTGCTCCAAACGAAGACCTAGCCCTTATTTCCTCCAAATGCCCTTGTATCTATCCTTTGATAACACCTTATAAAGTTAGCTTATATATATATATATATAAACCAATCAGCCGTCAACATATATACAATTAACAAGGTTTTATGTCATCGTCTACTGTATGTGGATCACGTAATTTAGGAAAGAAATGCTTTCCGATGCATATCTTCAATTTACAGACACAAAATCAATTATTCTAATGCAACATTGCTATAACGTCGATTTTCATTGGTTGTTTGCTCCTGAGTTACGACAGTTAAACGAGAAAACACTAGGCTTTGATGTTGCTAACGTCACATTTCGCCTTATATTCTCAAAAATATAGATTGCATTAGAATGGGAATAACTAGATACTGACGTTATGTTTGCGGACGGTAAATGCTGATTTTACGGTGCAAACTTCCGTTTTCTGGCTCCGCTAGCGCGTCGCCAGAAAAACTCAGTTTGCGACCGTAAAATCAGCATTTAAAGTCCGCAAACATAACGTCAGAAACTAGTTATTCCCTAGTTTATTCTGCGCTGCATTACGAAAACGCAGTGTCGCTTTTTATGCCTCCGGAATCAAAGATTCGGGGCATATAGTTTTTGGCCTGTCTGTTTGTCTGTCTGTCTGTCCGAAAAACTTTAACATTGGACATAACTTTTGAATGGTAAGTGATAGGGCTTTCATATTTCACATGTGTATTCCTTGAGACAAGACCTGACCAAGACATTGGTACAAACATTTTTGACCTCGTGACCATGACCTTGACATTTAAACTACGTTTCAAAAACTTTAACATTGGGCATAATTTTTGAATGGTAAGTTATAGGGCTTTGATATTTTACATGAGTATTTGTTATGTTAAAACCTTTCTATTGATACCAAAATTTTTGACCTTGACTTTGAACTTTGAACTACTTTCCAAAATTTAAGCATTTGGAATATCTTTTGAATGGTTAGTGATAGGGCTATGCTATTTCCCATGTATATTCCTTGTCTCAAGATTTTTCCATCGATACCAAAAAATGTTAACACAGTTACCCTGACCTTGACCTTTCACATACATGTATATAACAGAAAATGGTGTTTATAGTAACAAAGATGCTACCGGGGGCATTCGTGTTTCACAAACACATGCTTTATCTTAACATTGGTTGATCTATTCACATGTATTGTTCATAAAAATAGATTTACATATCGTTCTTTTACCTTATGTCTTATTTCGTTGAAAGAAGTTCGTTCGTACGACAACCGTTGCTCAAATCAGATAGCTCTATTAGCACGGAACCGCCGTATACATTACGTATTTTCACTTGTCTCTTGAGATTATTATAAAATTAGTACTTCGTGTTTCTGTGGGGTAGTCTCGATGTGTCCGTCTATTTGTCCTATTTTGTTTGGTTTTTTTTTGTGAGTATATGTTTTCAAGAATTTGCAAGCCTTTTGAATGTGATATTAAAGATTATACTTTATACATTTCAAAATGGATGTAACCGGATGTGACAATTCTACCGAATTGAAGCGAAGGGTGTTGGACCTAAATATCTAAATTGTTAATGGAGAGATCTATACAAGTGTGTATGACAAAAGAGATGATTTTGGATTTAACATAGTACATTTCCCCTGGCTTGATGGTGATGTTCCTAGATTACCGTCCTATGGTATCTATATTTCACAGCTCATCCGGTATGCTAGAGCATGTACTGAAGTTTTGGATTTTTATAGTAGAAATTTACAAATTACCAAGAAACTTTTAGGACAAGGTTTTCGCTTTCACAAAGTAGTAAAGACTTTCTGGAAATTTTACAAAAATTATTGTCAACTTCTTCTGAAATTCGGACCAATACAGGCAACAGAGTATATTACTTTGGATATTTTACAACCTGCATTTTATGGTGACATTATTAACAAGATAAGAAGGATCAAAGATAGACAACATCACTATCGAAAATGCGTCAGAATCATCAAACGCCTTTTATACCGTGGATATGATCCTAATGTCACCAGACGGACACTAGGCTTGGTACTTGACCAATCTACAGTCTTGCACAAACGCATTCTCAAAACTTGCACTCTGACTGACAGTGACGACGGGACTCCATGACGGGCCCTGTCCAAACCTCTTTAGAGAAGACAGGTCCCCGACCAACTGTCCTCTCTGAATGTCAGTCGGACTCCTAAGGTGATAACATACATGAACTCGCGGCGGCAGAGCACGGATTGTATTACGTACGCCCTCTTTTTATATCCATTTACATATTCATCTGTGTTGCTTGTGCCCCTGTGTTTTGCGGTCTTGTTTGTGTGTGGTCATTTGACAGTGAGGAGGTTGTTTTACACCACAATTGTACGTTCTTCGAGACCTATAGGTAATCGGAAAAGTGGGAGGGTTGTGCGCACGTAATCCAGGATAACCACACCTTCTGCTATTTCCGTGGCAGATGGCCGTCATAAGTCGGCACCGGTTCCCCATTGGTCTCGTTGGTTTATGTGTAGGCCTTTGTGTTTGATGTTTCTGTGTTGTGCGTTGACGTTCCTTGTCCCTTATGTGTCTCTTCCTGTGCTTGTCTTCTTTGTGTTTTTGCATTGAGTGTTTTGGTGTTTTACTGTGGGTGCTAAAACCTGGTGTTGTTGGAGATCCCCTCCTTTGTTTTTTATGGAAGCAGGAGATGCTGACTCTTCTTGGCACCTGGTCTCACTCGGGAGTACCTTTCTTTTCATGTGTTGGAGTTTTTTGTTTGCTTTGGTTCCTGTTTTATACTGATTTTGTATGCCTTCGGTTTATGATTTTCTGAATAATCGATTTAGTGCTGTGTATAGGGATATGGTCATAATCAATATTTGTCATTTGGAATCTGAAAGGGTTTTGTGGTTTAACTTCTATTGAGTGATTGAGACACATATCGTAAGCATGATAATAAAATTGAATTAATTATTATCTTTAAGCAGCAAATGGCTAAGATTTATTTTGTATTGTTGAATAACAACAATTCATGGAGAAAATTACAAAAGCATAACAGAAAATTGTAATGGCTATTACCTGGAACACAAATATAAGTTTTTGATCTTTATAAGTTTGAAACTTGGCATGGAGGAACCGATGCTTTGCGCACTCAAATATTCCCAAAACCCAAGGCTTCGAATTCAGGCTTTAATAAATCAAAAATCTTCATCCTGAAATTTGACCCACATGACCTAAAATCCTTTAATCCCCGAAATTTGATAAATTTCTCACCTACCCCGAAATTGACCGTTAACAACATCACGCCCGAATGTCTCTGGCCTCAGTTGGACTCATTTTTAATGGACATTTTTCATGTTCGCGGACTTCGCACTTCGGACACCGCACTTGGAAGGGACTATGTCACAAAAGTAAATTGTAAAAATTATCCGAATAAACCTAGATTACTTTGTTTGAGAATTTGTTTATCTATATGTGTTCATATTTTAAGCTCCCAAGTTTCATTTCGTCTATTCTGTGTTCAGATTTTACTTTTCTAATTGCAACTGATTACTTTAATATGACCCCTTAAGTGCGAAGTCCGGAGTGCGAAATCCGAAGTACATCAATTTGAAAAATGTTCAATATAATTATGACATCAAAGCTAAATAATGAGTGATGTCGCGAAAGGTCATTTATACGATCAATTCGAACAATAAAGTATTTACCCTAAAGTTTCAGTGATCTCAAATACAAACAAAAATAAATACATTAACGCAATCACCGTGTTAAAGAAATGTGACATGATTAAACCTAAGTAAAATGACAAAACAATTACAAAATAAAATCAAGTCTTTTTTATAATTTCTTTAAAAGACAAATATGGATAATGAGCTTTTAAGAAATGACTGTCTTACTTTTGGTGTTCATAGGTGTATAATTCTGGTTGGTCACGTGCAACATAAGGTGTCTTTCGGTACACTTTTTCGACATAGTAACTTTCATACTTTTTTGGCATATTACATTGTTTAGATTTAGGATCACTGATGAGGGTTAAGTACCCGAAACGTGCATGTCTGGTCCATGTTGCCAATTCATCTGTTCTTAAATGATGCTATACAATTTGAAAACGTTTACATGTAACGTAAGATGACAACATAAGTAAAAAATAAAGTCAAGTTTTTATTTCAATTTCTTTAAATATCGTTTTAAATTAAATAAATGTAGCAAATAAGAGGGTTAATTGATATGTTGTGAGCCTCGGTTTTCTGCCTGATAGATTATCTTCATAAACGACAAACAATCAATGACACATACTATGCTTCACTTCTGACAGTTACGGGAAAATGTTAAACTGAAGTTCCGTGGAAAGCTTACTTTTTAAAGGTGTGTTGTCCGATCAGGACAATGCTCTTGTTCACAGGTCTCTCATTGCCATGGCTTTCATTCCTAATTGTGACTTTAATTTGATTGAACATCCGCCTCATTTACCTGATCTTCTCCATCAACAACAACAAACAACAACAACAACTTTAATCTATTCCCAAAGCTTACAGCAGCTATTTCTGGCAACCACTTCAAGTCAGATGATGACGTCATACTTGCAGTGTATTGTTTTCTGACCAGTCAAGATAAGGAAATCTTTAAAAGTGGTATCGAAGCCCTTAAGCACCGGTGGCAAAAGTGTATAGATACTGAAGGGGATTATGTAGAAAAAAATGCAAAATGTCTTATAAAATTCAAATCCATCAAAACGATCCTCGCAACATCTCAATCAGCCCTCTTAAATCACATATTCAAAATCTTAATTTAATAGAAAAATTTGATCTCAATTTATATGACCATTATGTATTTTTAAGAAAAATGCAATATAAGTAATGCTCATATATCCATAAAAGAAGTTTTTCTCAATACCTTTCACATATACATGAAAATAAATACATTTTAATCAGAAATTGATCTGGCTGTAATTTTACCGACCGAATTGAATAAGAATGTAATTCGTTTAAATGTATTTTTCAAAGTAATACAAAATAATAAACATAACTTTCCTTTTGTCAATATTGAAATATATGTTTTATAAGTTAAAGAAGATCCTGACGGTAATCTCAACAGCACTCACAATAGAGCACCAAATGGAGCATCGACGGACCCCTAGCAAGCCAGAGGTGGGACCAGGTGCCCGGGAGGAGTAAGCATCCCCTGTTGGCTAGCCGCACCCGTCGTCGATGTTCACGCACAAAAATGAAAATATATTAAATACATGCACTGTCTGTAGTTCTGTCTATATAGAAAGTGCTATGGCGACAATGTCAGGGAATAGTAAATATATAGTACCAATTATGTTATACTAGACACGTGTTTCGGATATTTTAATCCTCGTCAGAAGTACTTCATGGCAAACAATTTAAATAAAGCCAAAGTGAATTTTCATTACATATTTGAAATGTTAAAACAATTGAAAATACATTATGAGTATGGTTCTCATAGGACACAAACGCTCAAATTGATGATTATGAATTTTATGCCGACTGAGGATTCTATAGAAAAATTTATCGCAAAGTTTTTCGGTTTTCCTCCTTACATGAGATCCTAAAAGCCTCTTCTATCATCTTTTCATTTACTTCCTTTAACCTTGCCTGTCTCACTCCTTCTCTCCGTCAACCTCACATTATCATTCAATATCGTTCTCTTATTCAAACAAAACCGCCATTAAACACAACAGATATAAGTGCCAATATCCATAAAAAATGACGCAGTAGCTACATGACAATATATTCATAATTTGAAATGAATTAGTGAACATAAAATAATTAAGTTACTTATTTCGTTTCCTTATTATAGTCTGCAATAGCCTGTGTAGATGACGTAATACTGAGCGTTTTTCGTCTTACTTGATGACGTCATATTAATTCCACTGCTGATGACGTCATTTTGGCTTTAGTTTATACGTCAGATCAAGGATGATGAATACAGCAAGCACGCTTACTATCACTGTTATTCCAACAATCCCCAAACTAAACGTCACTGGGCCATCCTCGTAAGGACTGTACTTTGATCTTCTATAAGCTGATAGAGATAAAAACAACTTTATAAAAACGTTACTGGGCCATCCTCGTAAGGGCTGTACTTTGATCTTCTATAAGCCGATAGAGATAAAAGAAAAGTAAAGATGATCCTTGTAAAATAATATTTCACATTGAGGAGTGTTTAGTCGTTTTGTTCGAACCGATTCTATCTATTTTTTGAATTTCACAGGTGATAAAAAAAAGATTTTGAAAGCTTAATTGAAATTCAGACTTTTTTTTCTCTTTTTTTTTTTTTTTTTTTTTTTTTTTTTTTTGAAATTTTGAGTCATAAAGTGAAAGTCGAAATACAGATTATAATTATATCTCCTGCAAAAGCATATTATCGATACGAACATTTTGCATTTTATCCTACTATCTGGCTGCATTTAAGTTAGACAGGCCAATTATTAAAATCTCGTTTTAGGAACCATTATTATAAGTTCAGAATCTCACGTCATCAAAAGCGCAGAAACTTTCTTTTTAATCACTTTGTTAAATATAACCTTTCTATTTCGGATATCAATATAACTCCAGTTCAGTCTTTTCCATTACGTAAAAATTAAAGAAAGACGGAATTTTTTTAAAAATTGCCTATTACAAGCTGAATTTGCCTGGATCCCTAAACTTCAGACTGCGTACCCTCTTGGTTTAAACGATCTAATATCAATATCTTTTTCAATCCACCCAAACAGTAAAAGAAAATACAGGTCGCACGGGAAAAGATGAAACAGACAACAAAGAATACGATCCAGAGTCTACCGCTCTTTCAGCGATGGCAATGACGGCAGACATGAGCTGTTACATGCTCTGTCGTCAATACCAGTGCTGTAACTGAAATCTATCTTGAATGAAGCAGAGGTTGCATTCTTAAGAAAAACTGAATGACTCAGACTTTTAAATATAATTGTCTCATTCGCACAGTATTAACTTTATCCTATGATAAAAACACCTTCCTTAAAAGACGATTCATAAAATTCCCTTTTATTTACAAAGGTTTTGATCTTATAAACATCTCTAATATTTTTAGGGATCATCGCGTACAAAGTACCATTCCTCAATATTTTGAAAATGTGGAAACACCTCATATTGGTTACAAATACAAGAAACCTATTCGAAACTTTGTTTTTAACTACAAAGGTACATCGGATTCATGATTTTAGATATTTTACAAAAATTACAGTCAAAAAATTAAAATCGGATCAATACAAACAACAGAGTACATTACTTTGGGCATTACTTAACCGTCCTTTTATGGTGATATGATAAAGAAAATTAGAAGGATCAAAATTAGACAGAAAACCATCGAAAATGCGTCAGATTCATCAAACGCCTTTTATACTATTGATATGATCCTAATTTTACCAGACGTACACTGGGCTTGGTACTTGACCTATCTAGAGTCTTGTACCAGCGCATTCTTAAGACTACTGACTGTGACGAAGGGACTCCATGACGGGCCCTGTCAAAACCTCTTTAGAGAAGACAGAGCCCCGCCCACCTGTTCTCTGTGAATGTCAGTCTGACTCCTCGGGTGATAACATACATGAGCTCGCTACAGTCGGCAGAGCACGGACTGTATTACATACACCTTCTCTTTTTATATCCATTTACATATTCGTCTGTGTTGCTTTGGCCCCTGTGATTTGCGGTCTTGTTTGTGTGTGGTCATCTAACAGTGAGGAGGTTGTTTTACACCTCAATTATACGTTCTTCGAGACCTCTGGATTATTGGAAATATGATAGAGTTCTGTGCACGTAATCCATGATAGCTACACCATTTGCTACTTGTATGGCAAATGGCCGTCCAAAGTCGGCATCGGTTGCCCGCTGGTCTGGTTAGTTTATGTGTCGTCTTTTGTGTTTGATGGTTATATGTCGTATGTCTCTCTTCGTCTCTAAGTTTGCTCGTCTTTGTGTTTTCGCATCGTATGTTTTGGCGTTTTGCTGTTGGTACTGCAACAGGGTCTGGTTGAAGATCCCATCCCTTCTTTTACTCAAATTTGATGTAAATAATCTCTATTTGATAAAATGTTATATACCTTTTGAACCATCCAACCACCGAATATACTTGTATCTTCAGAAATGGAAGTAGCCGGATGTGACAATTCTACCGAATTGAAGCGACGGGTGTCGCGTGCAGCAGGAGATGCTGACTCCTCCTGGGCATCTGGTCTCACTTCCATATTGGGAGTTCGCTTCTTTTCTTACGGTGGGGGTTTTCTTTGTTTGCTTTGGTTGTCTGTGTTGTCCTGATTTTGTATGCCTTCGGTTTATGATTTTCTGAATTATCGGTTTTGTACTGTATATTGGGATGTGGTCATTATCCATATTTGTCATTTATAGAGAAATTACTCAACAGTATACTTTATTTTATCACGATTTTTGTTCGAACCTATCCATTCAGGCGTACTGTGAAGTCAAAAAGATCTAATTAAAAATTAATCAAGCTCAATCAGAAAAGTAATGTGTCTTCTAGCATTTCTTTTGTATTATTGGACGTAATAATGAAGGTTTCAATGAATATAATCAACATCTGATGAAATAAGCAATTGCTTCTTCATATGAAATGCAAAACAATATCCGGAATAGATCAAGGTAGCTTAAAATGCAATTCTGAATCAGATTGCAATCTTGTTAAATTGTAATGATGAAACAATGGCAATCCATACTCACCTTTTGTCGAATTCCGTCTTATTCTGAGATTTTCTCTGAGAAATTTGATTCGTTCATTAACAATTCCGTGACTCCAAGTGAAAGTAACATGGCAATCAGTAGCTGCCCATGTGCAGATGTCTTTGATATTCTTTGAATACGTTGTGTTTGAAACGGCGATTGAGGTAGATAAACTAGCAGAGTCTGTCATATCTGTCCTTCGTTGATATGATGAATCTGCATATAGATATTTATAAGAAGAAGGGAGGAGATCTCCAACAAGACCCCGTTGCAGCATCAACAGCAAAACACCAAAACACCCGATGCAAAAACACAAAAGACGAGTACAGCATGAGACGAAAAAGAGACACTATATAAGTACATTCTATGATAATAACTCAATTCTGCGAGAAAGGTCCAATTATGCATATTGAGTCCACTGACCTCGTCTAAAGCGGATGGTAAAATATTCTAATTTATTCTTATCTTTTAAATTCAAGATTATTTTATTATTCTTCTATGGTCTGTTAACATGGATAGTAATCAGAGAAAGAAATTGGAAAATTATAAAATTAATTGTTACCAGTCGTTGTCAAACTATCTGAGGTTGAACCAATCGAACTGCTGGTTGTCTGAGTAGACAGAAGAGTTGTTTGTAAACTTTTGTCTGTCTCTGTAGAGAACATCGGTGTTGTTGTTGTGCTTAATGTTGTTTCATGCTCTTCAGTGGTGAACATATTTGCAGGAACTGAAAAGATATCAATCACGAAAAAGCGATTCTTATACAAGCATCATTACCGTATAGCCAGGATTATTCTTGTGTATAAAAATTTAATGATTATAAGGGCGCGATATATCGCGGTACGTTTGGGAGTGTTGTTGAGATTGCCGTCAAGATCTTCTTTATCTCATCTTCAGTGTGCATCAGATAATGGTTTTTTTTTCTATAGAGAGTTCTCATCTCTTTTTTTCATTTCAATGTTATCCATATATAACATACATGTACATTTGAATCCCTTCTTAAGGAAAACTCCAAATCAATTTCCTACACCAGACACGTGTTTCGAATATAAAATTCTCATCAGTGATGCATCCAGCGGAGCCATCAAAAATAATTTCAGTAGTGCCCTCTTTAATTTTTTTGAAGTTAGATTTGTACATTTACATTAGTGAGAGTGCGCGGCTCCAAATTTCCTGTAAGATCGATTCAGTAACATATCCAAATAAAATCTTTGTTCAAAATAGCAATTGAGGGATGGTGCTTAGATGTTAAACTCCTTCAATTTCGATGATATTTATCGGTAAAATGGTTAGTTTCCGAAATAGCAAAAAGATATATGTATGATGTCACATTGATAAAAGGCCAAAACAAAGCTTCTTTCAGGTGACAGAGCTGGAAAGAAGTAATTAATACACTTGACAAACATTAGGTCATGGGGAACGATTTTAACTGCTCCACACTGCAAAGTGAAATAAGTGTTTATATTAATAACGTCGAAGGGTTTCAACTCTATACCTTCTTGATGAAAACTCCAAATTAATTGTATTTTAATAATGTCGAAGGGTAAAATCATTCTGGCATCATTAGATTTCTTTGAAAACGTCATATATGTAGCCTTGTTTCCTTGAATTTCATGCTGGTTTCCATAGAATTTGATGACGTCACAATGCGTTGACGTCAGATACCTGCACGTCCGAATTGTTATCCTTGGTTTATGTGTTATTCTTTTGTGTTTAAACTTTTGATGTCGTGTTTAGATTTTGGTCTTCTTTCTCCCATTGGTGTCTTTTGCTGTGCTACTCTATGTTTTAGCATTTTGGTGCTTAGTGTTTCCTGTGGATGCTGTAAGCGAAAGGAGTAGATCTCCAACAACACTCAGTTGCAGCACCAACAGCAAAACCACATAACACCCAATGCAAAAACACATAGAAGACACCCACAGAAAGAGACGCAAAAGGGACAAGGAACACCAACACCACACATAAAACTACGGGACCAAGGAGCACCATTGGAAATCTCCATCTTTCTTAGTTACATGTATACGTATATGGTTCATAGAATTCGAAGTTTACGTCATCATATCGAATAAGTGAACGTCTTATATGGATCTGGCATTGAAAACTGTGCATTTAAGACATTATTTTTTATTCAAGTAGATAATAAGGAACTGATATCCAAACTATGACGAAACACACGAGTGAGAAAATTATGGAATAATTTAGGAAGACTTTATATCATACATGTCAGTGAATGTAAAGGCAAGATATCAGCTTCAGCGTATATGTTTTGATATCTCTAGTGGGTGCTTTGAGGAGATTGATGATCGGAATTCAGATATTTTGAAATGCTCGGAATAAAATCTCTGTGAGGCATAAACCCAAATATTTCTCACATGAGAAAATTGTATATCAAACCTTAAACCAATCAGAGCATTGATAAAAACTAATACAAAACTGTCTCGTTGATTACCGAACTTAACGTTAATTACCCGAAACGTGCATGTTTGGTCCATGTTGCCATTTTATCTGTCCTTAAATGATGCTATTCAATTTGAAGACGTTTACATTTAACATGTTTACCTTGTTTCTGGCACACTGCCTGTTTGGGTATTGTACACAGTAAGTCGTTCCAATTACCATTCGTATTCATTTCCACACATCGTTCGTCGGTTGCAAGAGTGGGTTCCCCGGGGTTCCAATTTGTCCATGTCTGCGCAAAAAAACAATAGCAGAAAAACGAAATTTTAAACAAGAGCTAAGGACCATGTTCATGTACATCAAAATTGATTGTGGTCTGACAAATAACTTGTTTGTATGTTGGATACAGGAAAGGCAAAGACTAGGAAATGATCAGCTTAACTTTCTCTTCACCGGTTTTCCAAAAATATGTTATATTAAACTCAATAATGAGAATTGAAGTGACAAAATATTACAAAGAAGAATTAATAAATCTCGTAAAAAAAAAAGCAAGAAATTGTAGATCCCTGGTACCTGTTCGAGAATTTTATTCCCATAAGTTAATTTGGCGGGGTACATGTATGTTTATTGCATTAGAGTTATTCTTAAATCGATACAGTTCGGTAACTCGGACAAGTGTTGGTCTCTTAACTAATTATATTAAAATATGTTTTTATGTTGTAAATATTTGTTTAGAACATCTAATAAATAAACATTTCGTACCAATTTTTCAACATAGTAGCTCTCCCTGAATGTTCTTTCTTCCTCAAAGTCATTATATCCGACATAAGCATTGACTTTGGAGCTGTGAACGCAGAAAATACATAATGACATTTATCAAAAATGTATGACAATGACATATCCAAATACAGAATACAACATCCATAATTCAGAAAATCATAAACCGAAGACAAACAAAATCAGGAGGAAACAAAGATAACGAACAAAAATCTCAACCACATGAAAAGAAGCGAACTCCCAATATGGAAGTGAGACCAAATGCCCAAAAAGAGTCAGCATCTCCTTTTTGTATGCAACATCAGTATAACAAGAATACTGACAACTTCAACATTTCAAAATGTGGATATCCGCATCCAAAAACATCATTATGGCCAAGGTCATTATTACGATAAATATTTATCAACTAGAAGAGGAGGCTTACTCTTCCAGGGCACCTGATTTAATCTCCCATTCGTAATCCATTTTGAGACCTTGAGATTTTGGAACCCTCCGACATTATTTGCAAAATATTAAAGCTGTTTTGATTGGTTTAGTATTCTTAGTGATATATGGAGGGGATCTCCAACAACACTCGGTTGCAGCACTCACAGCAAAATACCCACTGCAGAAACACAGAGGAGACACTCACAGAAAGAAAAGTAGAAGGAACAAGGAACACCATCTCACAACTGATTTTCCTATTTTGGGCTTTGAGTTTGAATTTCATTCAAATAATTCGGTCTTTTCGAAATAGAGAGATACTTCCCATTGATGCAGGTTTCTGACGTCATAACATTGTGATGTCATCAAAATCTATGGAAACCAGTATGAAATTCAGGGAAACAGGGTTACATATATGACGTTTTTAAAGGAATGTAATGACGTCACAATGCTTTTACGTCACATGCCTGCACAAATCGAACGTAGGACTGTGAAATCGAAATGACGAAATTAGATCTTGTAAAACAAGACGAGAAATAGACCATAGATAAGAAAAAAACACAAGAGTAATTAGTACAATGAAAAGGTGAACTCCTTGAGAACGATCAAATACATTTCTTTTACATTCATTGATTCGTACACTCATTTTGTTTATGTCATATTACATTAATTCAATATCAGTTCATTGTTTCGTTTCATGACTAGTCACTCTAGTGCAGTATAATTTTTAAAAACAAGAGCACTGTTAAAATGAAATATCAATGGAAACATTGAAAACTAATTAAAATCTAAATTACGTCTCCCAGGACTTACTTTATGTGAGAGTTATTGTACATATTGTGAAACTTATTAAAAGAAAAAGATAAATCAATACACTGCGATAATCCTATAGATCCAATAACTCATTTATCATGAGCGTCAAACATAAACTGTAAAAATGTACCTATCCTTGTTAAGGAATTTGAAACAAAGGTCTTCTTTTTGAAATAAAATCGAGAAAACTAATTCATCGTTTTTGTTTTGTAAATGTAGATTTACAAAAGGGCACATGTAGCCAAGTTCGATCAACTTCAGTTGATCGTTTCTTCAATGCATTCGAAAATTTCTGTTATCAAAATTTCTTGATATTTCTAAAACGGTGGTCCTTTAGCATCATATCCCATCCCTCCTGCTACGACTTCCGGTACATCTTTGGACAAAATAATTTTCATTCTTTGGCCATATTACACTGTTTAGATTGAGGATTACTGACCAGGGTTAAGTACCCGAAACGTGCATGTCTGGTCCATGCTGCAAATCTGTTTTTAAATTATGCTATTGAATGTGAAGACGTTATTACATTATAGATAAAACCTTAATGAGAGAAAAACGAAATGTCCGACTCAGCGGCCAGAGAGCAGCCTTCTAGACAAACATGTCTAAATATGCTGCACCAGACAGTCATGTTTCGAATGAAGAGACCTCGTCAGTGGAATCTCAAGCCAAAATAATTTACAGAGAAGATCAAATTTTGGATCATGACGCATATTCATTTAAATCATTATTTTCAAATATTTACTTAAACTTCTCATGACCCTATGAAAGTAATGACGCAATACTGTAAATTAAAAGAGATATATTTAGATAGACTTAGATTACTATAGCGTATCATATATGCATATCAATAACATCAAAAAAGTAAAAATAACAAACAATAAGTAAGGTATCCACACATCTAATACGTCAGAGAACAATATTTATAAAACTGATGGGGATAGAGAAAATGGCCAGTTACACTAGTGATAGCGTCATAAGTTTGAAACAACTTACCCAAACCAGTCATTAAATTTGTCATTTACTTGGTCCAGTGTTTCTTGATTCCTTATGACTGCCAATGTGCCACCCTCAGACAGACAGGCCTGTAACTGGTCCTCTGCTTTGCGACTCGTAGTATTTGGCCAATAACAAGTCAAGTTGTAAAATAATAAATTGCTGGTTGGACATTCTGCTGGTGAAATTGCCGCTGAAGTTTGAAAATGTTCTTATTAGCCGCAAAATAACCTTCTCAATACTTCTCATCACTTTACTACGTCATTCAAGCGTTTATATTGCTTCAGATGTGAATTTTCCAAAGTTTCAAGTGATTGTTACATGTATATTAGATTACCTGACATGTGAATCAGGTTTTGCACCCCCTTCCCTTGATAAGTTAGAATTCCAAAAGTTCTGTACCAATTGAGTAACGATTAGTGTTATTTGAAGGCTGCCCATTGTTCTCGTTGGTTTATGTGTAGTCCTTTGTGTTTGATGTTTCTGTGTTGTGTGTTGACGTTCCTTGTCCCTTATGCGTCTCTTTCTGTGCTTGTTTGCTTTGTGTTTTTGCATTGGGTGTTTTGGGGTTTTGCTGTGGGTGCTGCAACCTGGTGTTGTTGGAGATCCCCTCCTTTGTTTTGAAATGAAATACATGATATTTGACAATAAAATACCAAATAAAAGACATTATTTTGTACAACGAAATACGGACAAGTTTGTTTCAACACACAGTTTCTCCTTTTCCGCTAGTATAGTTAAATATTACTCAATAATTCCCTTTTGAAGAAATGATAAGCATATCTTATATATATATTTCTGATAAATTGTAGTGTATTAAGATACATGTGATTTCAAATCTACCGTTATGAATGTAGACGGGTTACAATTTCATTCTTACTTTTGCTACAGACAGCTTTGTATGTATCTGTACAAGGTTTATCTTGGAATTTTCCATTTCCATCAATTATTCCGCAGTCTTGGTCTGGTGTGTACCCCCAAGGAGCGGGTTGTGCTTCGTTAGACCAGGGCAGAAATGTCTGTTCAAATATAAATTTCAATATTGAACAATCATCTACTTCGGATGAGGGAACATTTGCTTTGTTGGACAAAATATTGAACAGGGCGGAAGGCCCAACAAAGTCCAACGCATGTCCAACAAGGCATATACTGCCCTGATTTCCAGTAAATAATCGTGTTGCTATAACTTACTTACATATTATGAAAATCAACCGACGGGTCTGTATATTTTTTCTATTCCTTTACGTGTAAAACATAAAAAAGCACAAAAAGGATATGACATACGTGTATTAGATGTGCATTTTGTGAGGGAAAAAAGGAGATATCACACTAGACTCGGTTTCAATACCAACAGCAAAAACACACCGATGCGAAAGACAAATAAATATCGAAGAAGCACTCATCAGTTGTTAAGCCGAGACGGTAAGGCAAAGTTATCATAATTACCATTGGAACAGTTGTGAATGTTAACGTCTTCAAATTAAATATCATCATTTAAGAACACATAACCCAGTAATAAACAATATTCCGAAGTGAGACCACCTGCCCGGGAAGAGTCAGTATCTCCTATTTGCATACAAGACCCATCCCAACAGTTCGATAAAAACTTGTCAAATTTGGTAAGTGACTCGATGTAATATTGATGTAAATACATGTATCAGGTAAAGATGTCTTGTTTGGTGAAGCTGACAGCCATTCAATCGCAAGTAAGAATGCCACTGATCAAATATGGATAGAGGGACCTTATATGTTTTTAAAGGGGAAAGGGAATGATCTCCAGCATGACTTACCTGCACTCACCCAGCGAAACAAACCCAAAAGAAAGTGACACATAAATGACATCATACAAAACTACAAATCGTAAATAGACACAACAACATTCACTGGAACATCATACTAAACAATCGTAACAAACGTACAAAAACATCAAACATTGATGACAACACATGAAAGAAAGAAGAGGAATGTGCAACTTTGGACGGCTTTATTAGCAAATGGTGTGGTTATTCGGATCACAACCCTCCCACTTATCCGGATACACAGAGGTATCCATAGACACACAATTGTTGTATAAACATAAAACTTCTCACTATAAGGTGACATCAAAAACCAGATAGTTTTACACAGCGACCGCTTGCAACACAGATTCTATGTAAATGGATCTAAAAAATTCTAATGCATGCGTATTACAGTCAGTGCTCTGCTGGCTGAAGCGAGCCCAAGATCATTCACCGGAGAAGTCTGACCAACTTTCAGATGGGACAGAGAATCAAGACCCAGTCTTCTCTGACGAGATTTCAACAAGGTCCATCATGGAGTCCCGTCGTCATGGTTGACTAGTGTGCAACGTTGGAAAAGACACTTGTACAAAACTGTAGAATGGTCTAGTACCATATCCGTAGAGGCCGAAAAACTTCCTCCACGATGATTTCAGCCGTTGTATAATATATCCCTGAACGAATAGTTTACTTGCAAGCTACCTGGCTCTTACGATGAAATCGACATGTTTGGAACATGCTCGGGCGTGCCAAATCATCTGAGAAACAAAAACGCCATAAGCAGGAGAATACATTTTTACTTATGAAAGGGAAATTAGTTATCCGGAAGTTAAAATGCGTCGAAAAATTGAAGTTTATCAAAGTAGGAAGCGGATTATTTTCTTGATCTCTAGTTTTTGAGGATAGATATAATGTTCAAATTATTGATGGACAACACGTATTCTATGTATCTTGTAAAACTGAATTGAGATACCAGGTGCTTTCGCCCAACGGATGGTAAGGTCTGGCTGACAATTAGAGATCTGCCTCTACGGAAGATTTGTAACTGTTTTTCATAACCTAAAGTGTGTTAATTTTAACGTCACATTTACGTCACATTTACGACCCATTTTGAGGCTTTCACTGGGATTATATGTACGTTCGTAGCTTCAAAACTAACGGTAAAACATTGATGAAACTTTGATGTCGAAAAAGTGCGTTTCTCCTTCCTTTTTTGTGTTGTCTTTCATGTTTGGTGTTTCTGTGCGACTGTTTCGATTATTTTGTTTCATATTCTAGCGTCCTTGTGCGGTTTGTACTTTCGTCTGATGTCAATCTGTGTCAGTTTCTTGTGGGTTTGTTTCGCTGGGTGTCTGCAGGGTTGTCATGCTGGAGATTTTTCCCTTTTGTTCATTTATTGACAATCATAATGTTTTTTAGAAACTTTTCATACCTGATTTGCTGGTTGTTTAATAACATGGTAAAATGTCTCCGAGTTAAAGACATCATACATTCCCAAGTAAACATCGTGTCTGGAATGAATTTAATATTATAATCTCACTTCAAGTTATATTATATACTAATGTACTTTATACAATAATTATATGTTACTCTCATTCTCTGAAAAGCTCAAAAGAACGCTAAAAATGCTTTAGATTTATGGAATCCTGACATCTAAAATCACTGCATAGTTATAATGTAAAATTAATTGAATTTTTTTTACCAATTCAGATATTTGAAAAAAAGGTTACTTAAAGAGTTATGCACCTTTATAGTTTACACTGGACTCTATGGGAAATGTTATTTTTTCTTAAGATTAAAAAAATGACCGGTCATCAAATATCGATTGGTAAAAAAATTCAAAACAAATATATTTTATCAAATTTCGATGAAAAATCAAAAGTTCGCCAATTCATTTTTCTGCAATTATTAATTTTTCGATGTTTTCATTAAGAGGAGATAACTCCTAAACATGACCCCATTCAAAATATTTCTCATTTTTGCATGTATATGTACTTGGATAGTATAAAAGATTCTAAAATATCATAAGACTCAGCAAAATATAAAATGATGAATACACATAATGTCAAAGTTTTTGCCATATTTCTTTCATTACCCATTTAAGATACCAGCAAGTAGCCCTAAAATCTTATAACATAAATGACACTACAAATTGTTTGTTCATAGATGAAATTTCAGTCTAACTTCTATAATTCAAATATATTTACTGAAAAGGATTATAAAATTGAAACTTTTAATTCAATCTTTTTTTTTTCTTTTGTTATTATTTGTATAATGTTTTTTCATGAGATCACTTTGGAAATTTGTACAGCCAGTCAGGTGATAGATTGAAACCCGGAGTAAAATTTATTTCCCAGACTACTGGATACCGTTAAGATATAATTGATATGGTTATGATAATAAAGTTTCAAAAAGGGCTGAAAAGCTAACGTAAAAAATGAAATAGGCGTCATTATGAAGAGCCTTAACATAGTTGCATCCCTACCCCCGTGAAAAAGAAGAACAAAATCGATAAAAAATCTAAATTTTGTTTACAAGTACTCAAACCTGTGTGACTGTGTGTTTCGGTACAGAGAAGACTTCCTCGAGATATTTTACAAATTGGTGTAATCAGATATATATTTGATAATATCACAAAATTTGACATGCACGGTACTTAAACTTTATACTCACGGACTTGTAAACCATTGAGTCCAGGGAATATGATTATATACATATTGGTATACGGTCGTATTGGGAATAGTTAACATAACACCGCCATGCTCTGCACAAGTTGTCACATGTTTAAGATAAGCCTGTAGAGCCGGGGAGGACCAGTAACACATTTCAAATGCGGAATTATATAGGGATCCATTGGGACATGGCGAGTCTGACAGACATTTACGAATCCCTGTAAAATAATATAATTTTATTTCAAATGAATTTTGTTATTCAAATTCTAAAAGGTTTAAATTAATTTTGGAACAACAAGAAAATAAACTTCAACATCTTTATTCGAGAGAAGAGTGTTCTTGACAAACAGGCATACATGAATTCATGAACATAATACCAAAAACCAGAATCAAAAAATCACTATCAATAGGAATACAAAGGAGAAGATAAAATAAGGGCCGTTCTTAGCCCTGAATCCTTCTGCCGCATAACGACTTGTATGCAGAAAAAAATGAATTACTTATCTTAAATATAATGCATTTGAAGACCTTTTAGATGTTTTATATTTCGTTGAAATGAAAGGAAGTGATCCCCAACAAGACTCGGTTGCAGCATCCACAGCAAAATACCAAAAGACCCAAAGTGAAGACATATTACATTGTTTAGATTTAGGATCACTGATGAGGGTTAAGTACCCGAAACGTGCATGTCTGGTCCACGTTGCCAATTTATCTGTTCTTAAATGATGTTATTCAATTTGAAGACGTTTACACATACACAGAAATAGACGCAAAAGGGACAAGAAACACCAAATGCGAGATCAAAACTCCAAACACAAAAGACCACACATAAAGCAACGAGACCAATGGGCAACCGGTGCTTAGGACGGACTCTTTAAGTGAAGTGCTCTTGAGATTCTTAACTGAAGTCGTAAGAGGGAGGGGTTTAGTTGGATAGGAAAACAGACAATATTGACTTGGAAAGGTAGAAAACAAATAATATTTTACTTAATATTGATAGTTCCAACTCTTGAAGAAAATTTCAAACCAAATTTTTATGCACCAGACACGTATTTCGGATATCAAATATAACGTCTTCAAATTCATATCACCATTTAAGAACAGATAAATTTGCGGTATGCACCAAACATGCACGTTTCATTTAATTGAAAAACATGAAATCTGTCTAAATTGTATAACAGAAATCGATTTTGAACGTTCTATTTCCTTTTTAAATCAGTTATTAATTAAATCCAACACTAAAATTAGGGTATCATTTTGTATTCAATGGCCACAATGTAAGTCTTTTCACGCAACATATACATTGGCCGAAAGCTAAACATAGCTTTTGATCTTGTATATTTCAATCAATCATATTTAGAAAATAGTTTTGGATGGATTAAAGCAGCACATTCCGACTTGGGGTTGTAAAGGGGATGATAGTTGTAATACATATATCAGAATATAGATTGTTCCATATTATGGTCATACATTGGTGTACCAAGTATTCCCCATTAGAGAGATACGGGCGTTCAGAATTTCAGCTGTAGCAGCGCCTCTTCATGAATATTAATGAGAAGGAGAGCTCCGAGGAACAAAATGATTAGATACATATACCGATTTAGTAGGCTATTTCGATGGTTATTCTAAACAACGAGAGGTGGAATAGACATCGTATGTTTCTTCCATACATCATTTCAAATAATAACGGTAAAATAATGTTTATCAAACGATTAAGGACCGATTGTATCTAATTTGACTTACATGTCCAGCAAAATATCAGCTCCTTCATGGCGTGTGACGAGATCGAGATTTAACTCATGTTTCAGCGAATGTGATATATCCATTTGGTCTCTAATATATACTTTCCATATTGCTCTTTCACACTCTGTCTTTCTTTAATTTCTATCTCTATCCAAATCCGAGTATCAGTTTATTTTCCCCTTTTTTCCGTTGAGAGTGTACGATAGTCGCCATGTTTGTTTTGATTCTTACAACATGACGAGCCGTATCGCACACGTATGAGGGCAAGTCTATCCCAAACATGGACAATTTTTGTGGCGCTATAAAAATTCTTTTTTAAATTCATTAAGTTTGTGAATATGAAGGACCTATGGTTAACAATTTTGGTATCAACGGAAAGATTATAACTTCTTCCATCCAGGAAAAATAGAGATTTGCCCTATATCTTTTTAATGAAGCATATTTTCGACTGAAGGCGGAACGTGCTTCTTTAAAGATGAAACAGTCAAATTTGTCATATTTTATGGTAAAAAAGCGATTTTAAAAGATGTACCCCTAGTGTTGTAACGATTATCGCCGACATACTCTTCGATTTCGATTAATCGATTATGTTTTTAAGAATCGATTATAATCGGAAATATTCAACGTGGAAAAGAATGACATAGTTTTCGGTCGAATTCGCGTATGACAAGTACGAATAAAACGAAAGTAGATCAACGATCATTTCTACGAGTAGATGTTCCGGACGTAGCGTAAATACATTTGAAAAGGATACACTCTCTAAGCATACAATGGATGGAATAAGGATTCTCATTGAATTTGATAGTAATAACAAGTACACCTATAGAAAACTTCAACGTCAGATGCGATACGACTCGTCTAGAAAAATAAAACAAACTTTTTTTTAGTTTTTACGCTGAACTCCTGAGCTTTGTAAGAAGGACAAGGTCAGTGAATTTCACAGTACAGTACTGTTACTACGAAGATATTGCTTGATTTCTTGAATGAGCAAAATCTTAAGTTAACTCTTGGGTCGTATGGAACACCCCCCCCCCCCCCCCATCCCTGCATATGCCGTATAAAGTCGACCATTACTGCTGTGATCTTGACAAAATATTTCATTTGCTAGACAAGATTTTATCATTCTGTGGTTGGAGTTCTTTCAAAGATATTTTGCTATGTATATTAGCATAATATTTAGTGAAGTTTATTCATTACTTGTCATATTTCTTTCTGTAAAAACAAGAAAGAATTATTTCCGATTAAATCGAAATAATCGATTAAAATACTCTCCGATTATAAACCGATAATCGATTATGAAATTTTTCTGATTATACAACACTATGTACCCCTTCCTTTTTTAGTTTTCGCTCTGGGTTAATGTTCCTCCCGGAGATACAGATCCCCACTTTGCCAAAGAAAAAATTGTATCGTTGATATTGACATTCAGTAAAAGTGAATGCACAGGGTGACAATGTTCAATAAAAACTTTTTCAATCTATATTTATTTCTATGAGAAAAAAAACTGGTTTAGTCCCAAGTATTAGCAATATGATTGAAAAAATATAAAATAATTTCAGATTCTGATGGGATGCTGATGAACAAACTGTACGAAAAAAATCTTGAGATTTCCATTTTTCAAAATAACAATTAACAGGTCACATGTTACGCCTCATCTTATCTATGTTAAACGTCTTCAAATTCAATAGCATCATTTAAGAACAGATGAATTTGCAGCATGGACCAGACATGCACGTTTCGGGTACTTAACCTTCGTCAATGATCCTTAATCTAAACAATGTAATTTGACCAAAGAGTATGAAAATTATGATGTCCAAACATGTACCGAAAAACGTAGCAGGATGAGTGGGATATTATGCTACAGGACCCATTTTTTAGAAATTTCGAGAAATTTGGTAACAGAAATTTTCGAATGCGTTGAAGAGACTGACGATCAACCGAAGTTGATCGAACTTGATGTTATCCTTGTAAAATACATGAAACAAAGCAAAAATAGGAAGGGGATAAATGTACGCAACCTAACAGGGAATTCCGAAGAGAAAAGACAAACCGAACGAACAGACGGATTCGATACAAAAGCACAGCAGCAAGGAACAATTTAAGAATCTAGTGCGGAAACGGACTAATTCATTAAAGGTTGCGCTGTAAAGAACTTGCTGTATTAAGTTACGTTTTTACATATTAAGCCTTCCTATGTACTCATGTTACATAAACAATACACTATGTTTTAGGTGTTTCATTTAATAGCTAGACTACAGACTTCATATACTTTGACGACGTTAAACGTTCTATTTTGACGTCACTGTATAAATAACGTAAAACCTTAGATTGATTATGACATAACAATTCAAACATTTGCTGTGATACTTTATAGTTAGCGTTTTGAATATTTCCCCCGAAATGGTCGCCATAGCACTTTCTATATAGTCATTACCTCAGACAATGCATGTATTTTATATATTGTCCCCCGCTTTCGCGAAAGCGCGGGGACATTAGAACCGGTCCGTCCGTCCGTCCGTCTGTCCGTCAGTCACAAAAACTTTAACCTTGTGCATAACTTTTGAATGGTAAGTGATAGGGCTTTGATATTTCACATGTGTATTCCTTGTTGTTTTCATTTTCGTGCATGAACATCGACCGCAGGTTAGACTAGCCAACAGGGCATGCTCACTCCTCCCGGGCACCTGGTCCCACCTCTAGCTCAATTTCTAAGTGCGGCACGAAACTTAAAAATCAAAACTTGTAACATCCTAATAACAGACACTTCATCCTCAAGTAATCTCACAAAACAAACATTTAACTGTATGACATCTAATGTTGAATAGAGTGCTCACTTTGTGGAATGATTTATGTGGGTGAAACCAAAGGTAAGCTCCGAACCAGAATGACAGGACATCGGTCAAAAATAAATAATAAAGGAAGTCAACTTCTTTATCGACATTTTGACCAGGCCGATAATTCTGTTTTATCTATGAGAGTCAGAATCCTGGAGAAAATAATTCACCCCACAAACAATACCAATTTGAGCACACCTTTCCGTCGCTACAGAGAAAAGTTCTGGATAAAAAAATCTTAACACTGCAGCGCCCTATGGGTGCAACGATAATATCAGCAGCATAGGAAACTTAACAAGTTTTAGTTTAATCATATCTTATTTCAAGTAGCAGAAAAAGGATCGGGGAAAAGTTTTCACAACATTATATAATATAATATAAATATACAAGTCCCGGTTGTCAATTGGTAAATGTGACTAGCTTATTCAACAGATCACAAAGATGACCTCGAAGTCATGTCATTCGTAAATATAATAGGCCTGAGATACATAGTTCCACCTTCGAAGACTTGGTTTCATTTTTGAATGATCCTCTTGGCCTGCATTATATTCTTACCAAATTATACTCTGTTCCTTTACGGAAGTTACACGAAATCTACGAATATACGAAGGACCTCACATTTACCGATACACGTTCCCCAGAATTCAGACTACAAGGAGTCATCTTGGACATTTCTACTTTTCGTTTATTTCAAGCAGTTAGATCAGATAAATCAGAGGAGAAAACAAACCGTCCTTTCATTAAAGTAAGATTTGCAAACAAAGGTAGTACAAACAAAGATTTGCAAACAAAGATTTGCAAACAAAGATGCTTACTCTTCCTGGGCACCTGGTCTCACTCCCATATCGGGAGTTCGCTTCTTTTCATATGGTGGATGTTTTTGTTTGTTTGCTTTGGTTCCTGTTTTGTCCTGATTTTGTATGCCTTCGGTTTCTGATTTTTGAATTATCGATTTTGTGCTGTATACAGGGATATGGTCATTATCCATATTTGTCATTGATAAATTTAATCTTGGTCAAATTTTGAATAACAAAAATCTTTCAGATAAGCTTCTCAAACAAGGATATGTTTGTGACCGACCAACATCGTCACTGAGGAAGTTCTGCGGTCGATATGGGGAACTCGTCATACATTATGATGTCCCACTCTCCAGAATGGTGGTTAATATTCTGTCATAGACCATTTCAACCATCCAACAAAAGATTTTACTCTATGTCTTCCGAAATGGAAGTAACCGGATGTGACAGTTCTACCAAATTGAAGCGGCTGGTGTTGCATGCAAGCAGGAGATGCTTACTCTTCCTGAGCACCTGGTCTTAGTCCCATATTGGGAGTTCGCTCCTTTTCATGTGGTGGAGGTTTTTGTTTGCTTGCTTTGGTTCCTGTTTTATCCCGATTTTTTATGCCTTCGGTTTCTGATTTTCTGAATTATCGATTTTGTGTTGTATACAGGGATATGGTCATTATCCATATTTGACATAGCTAGGGGTCCGTCGATGTTCAATTTGGTGCTCTATTGTGAGTATTATTGCGATTGTCGCCATTGATGTCCGTAGTCTGATGTGTAAAATGAAGGTTTTTAATAGTCGCTTCAGAGAACTCGAAAATGGACCTTAAGAATAGTATTTTTAAAAATTAGTCTGATTGAAAAGTGAAATATATTTTGCATATCTAGTACATATCTTTGACTCTTTATCGGACTAGCTGACACAATTGTTATATTTACTCCTTGGTTGTTTATACCTTGGCTAAAATAATAAAAAGAAGTTTTCAAAGATGAAATAGGATTTTTGCCGAAAATGAAATATTCAAAATGTTGGGGAGGATGAATGAATGAAATTAATACGTCAGTCACACCTAGCCGGATAAGGCGAACAGACAAGTAAGGGTAAAAAAAAAATTCAATTCGTTGGTCTCCGTTCGCATCCGTTTGTCGTTGCATTTCAGGGTGCTCAAAACTTACCAAAGGACAGAACGGACTACTTACACGTTACTAATCCGTAACTCGTCCTTCACATATCCGGTATGTGTTCGTTGACACCTGTTACGTTTCCGTGGATGTCCGGTAGACTCGAGTCACGAACGGACATCTACCGGACGTGCAACGGATAAACCGGAGAAGTTACTGCCAGCTACCGGATCCCAACGGACGAGTAATGGATGTCCTTTCATTGTCCGTTATATCCGTTACACGTTCGCTACTTTGTCGTTATATCTCCGGTACTCGAGTGGTACATATCCGTTCCATACTTGTCGAAAGAGCCTCGAGCAGTTTCAGAGTTAATTTTTTACAAACAGACGACCAACGGACTATGGATTTTGTCAGTTTTTCATCATCCGTTAGACGTCCGTTCGCTCTATCCAGTGAAAAGTGTCGCTACCATAAAACTCAAAACTAAACAATCGTTATCATTCGATACAAATGAACATCAAAGAAGCACAAAACATTTACTCAGTATCATAGTCAGGAAGATAATAATTAGAATGTTTGCTTTAGAACAGTTGTGAACCCCCGAATAAACAAAAAAAAACTAAAAGAACTAAAAAATAATACTATTCTACAAGGGAAATACACAAGGAATCCATAATGGAGAACGTGCATGTCTGGTCCATGCTGTAAATTTATCAGGTCTTAAATGATGCTATTGAATTTGAAGACGTTAAACATTAGATCAGATGTACTTGAAGTGTAAGCATGTCTTGCATGCTAACAACAGCAGTAACTTGATCCGGGCAGGAAAAGTCACGAGCGGGGATTTTCAGGATTCAATTATGTGGGATGAGTTAAGCCTTTACAATTTTCAACAATGTGGACAACGAGGTATTTATATCCCTGCCATCTTGCTACGTCTTTCGGTATATTTAGGACATAATTTTCATAGATTTTGGCCATATCTCATTGGATCACTGACGAGGGTTAAATACCTGAAATGTGCATTTCTGATCCATGCTGTAATTTTGTTTTTTGCACTAAAATGATGCTAATGAATTTGAAGACGTTCAACATTTTGTATATTCATTGTCGTCTAAAATATTTTCTTTGTGCTGAAAAAGAAAGAAGCTCACAAATATATGTATATCAATCTGGTTTCAGTAATTTCTCCGTTAATTTTTTTTGCCATTTTATCGAAGGTGTTATTATTGTGCCTTCTCCTCGACACCTGGTCTCATTTCGGAATGTTGTTTATTCTGGAGTTCGCAACTGTTTCAATGAAACTTCTAATGATTTTGCCTTACCTTCTCGACTTTGATACTATAAACTTATCGGTAATACTTTGATGTTGAGGTAAATTGACCTTATGGTACTAGAATAAGTTTCTTCACTCAATTTACCAAAAAAAATCTTAGCTTAAACAAGGCACCAATTACTGAATTGACATTAAAGCACTGTCATAAAACCGCCCAAAGATTTTCCATAGTCTTAATCAGTATGAACAGTGTTAACAGCGCTAAATCTGCTTAAATATCACTCCTGTTTAAATAAGGGCACAGAGAGAACACGTTCAATTTTAATGCTAAATTTAAAAAAAAAACTAAAGGATTTCAATATTTGTAAATTCAGAAATAATAATCAATATAAACGACAAAAGCAAGGTTTGTAACTGGGGCCATCGTTTGAGAGATATTGAAAAAAATTAAAGGGTTTTAAGTAAACTTTTGGAAAATGTGGTGCTGTGAAAGACATGGAAATTTGTTCTCATAACAATCGAATATCTCAAAAATTAATTTAGAAAGAAAAACATACTACACCGCAGCGTTTACGAAAAACCAATTAATAAATAAGAGGAAAATATACCCCTCCATTTAAAGTAATGTCTCATTAACTGCTCTAAAATATGTTATTCAACAAAAATTATTTGGACACTTTCGCAAGTTTATTAGGGATCGAATATGCTTCTATGATCGATGGAATTTGTAATTAATGAAATAATTTTGATTCAAACGTTTATTATGTAAATTGTTAAAAACAAAAGAAAGAGCGCAAATATTTAATAATGGCTATGTGCAATTGAGAAGCCATTTTAAACTATTAATAATTATTTTTGCACTAATAATAATTGACAAATACTTTCAATCAATTAAAGGCATATCCCTTGTCAATATATGGAAGAAAGGAAGAAAGGAGGGGATATCCAACAAGACTCGGTTGCAGCACCAACGACAACACACCAAACACCCCAAGTGAAAACACAGAGAAGACATACACAGCGAGAGGCAATTTAAGGAAAAGCAAACGAGACATCAAACATCGAAAATAAAAGCAACACATAAACCAACGAGACCCATGGGCAATCGGTGCCGACTTAGGACGGCCATCAGCCACGTTAGTAACAGATGGTGTGGTTATCCTGGATTACGTGCGCACAACCCTCCCACTTTCCGGTTACCCAAAGGTCTCGAAGAACGCACAATTGTTGTGTAAAATAACCTCCTTACTGTAAGATGGCCATACAAACAAGACGTCGCAACACAGGGGCCCAAGGAACACAGATGAATATGTAAATATATGTAAAAATAGGGTAGGGTCGTACGAAATGAAGTCCGTGCTTTGCCGGCTGTAGTGAGCTCATGCATATTATCACCCGAGGAGTGCGACCGACATTCTGAGAGGACAGATGGTCGGGGCCCTGTCTTCTCTAAAGAGGTCTGGACAGGGCCCATCATGGAGTCCCGTCGTCACAGTCAGTCAGAGTGCAAGTCTTAGGGATGCATTGGCTGTCGATTGGTCCAGTACCATACCGAGTGTCCGTCTGGTGACATTAGGATCATATCCACGGTATAAATGTCGTTTGATGATTCTGACGCATTTTCTGCCTTTTATCCTTCTAATTTTGTTTATGTCTATGTCAGCATAGAATGCAATCTGTGAAATACTCAAAGTAATATACTCTGTTTCTTGGTTATATGTAAATATGTAATAAAAAGGGATGTAACGTTATTTCATAGCATCCAGTCCAAACCGCCTTAGAGAAGACAGGGCTCCAACGAATTTCAGTCGGACTCCTTGGGTGATCACATGCATAAGCTCGCTACAGCTAACGGAGCATTTACAAATCCATCTGTGTGTTTCTTTGGCCCCTTTGTTATGCAGTCTGTTTGTATTTTCATCTTACAGTGAGGAGGTTATTTTACACCAACATTGTGTGTTCTTCGAGACCTCTGGGAAATCGGAAAAGTGGGATTGTTGCGCGCACGTAATCCGGATAATCACACCTTCTGCTACTTGCGTGGCAGATAGCCGTCCAAAGTCGAGACCGGTTGCCCATTGGTCTATGTGTGGTATTTTGTGTTTGATGTTTCTATGTTGTGAGTAGGTGTTCCTTGTCCCATTTGTGTCTCTTTCTGTGTGTGTCTGCTATATGTTTTTGCATTGGATGTTTTGGAGTATTGCTGTGGGTGCTGCAACCTAGTGTTGTTGGATATTCCCTCCTTTGTTTTAAGAACATATTTACTTGCAGCATGGACCAGACATGTACGTTTCGGGTACTTAACTCTTGTCTGTGATCATCAATCCAAACACTAAAATATATCAGAAAGACTGTGAAAGTTATATCCAAAAATACCGAATGAAGTAGCAGGATAGTTTGGATATGATGCTACAGATCCCACTTTTCAGACATTTCGAAAAAAAAAGTGGACAGAAATTCTCTAATTTGTTTGCAGAAACGATCAACTGAAGTTGATTGGACTTCCCTACATGTGCCCGCGGGACTCTTAGTCCACCAGCAGTGACACTCACCAAGTGTTACAAATGTTACGTCTTCAAATTCATACCATAATTCAAGAACAGATAAATTTGCAAGATATCTGACAAGACCCGGATGCAGCACCCACAGCAAAACATCAACAAGTGAAAACAAAGAGAAGATATGCAAAGCAACATATGCAAAATGGACAAAAGGAACATCATGCAACGCGACATGGCAACAGCAAACACAAAAGACTACACATAAACCAACGAGACCAATGGGCAATCGGTGCCGACTTTGGAAAGCAACGTTGTCACCTCTTCCTTCAGTCTTCAAACATGGACATATTCTGTTCTTCTAACAAAGGTAAAGATATGTTCTTTGTTTTTAAACGTATATACTTGTAACGTTAAATCTTTTAAAAAATCTCAGTATACAGGAGGATACATGGATTTAAAGCAAAATAAAAAAAAAACTACACATCAATACAATTTCAGCAGAAATTCTTCCTCCAAATGGTATGAAAAGATTAGTATAATGATAATTATCAATACTGCAATATAATGTTCTAGTATAGTAATTTAGTGCATCATATGTGCATTCCGACTCAGAATGTATCATCAGCGATGCTTGAATACGAAAGAGAGAAATTCAAATAGTAACATATGAAGAGCGAAATTCTACATGTGACCTAAAATGAATGCTAAGAAAAGAGATATGCCATAATGGAAATTGTCAATATTGTGTTCTATAGTACCAATTTTGTTGTATTAGACACGTGTTTCGGATACTTTAATCCTCGTAAGTAGTACTTCGTGTCAAAAAGTTTAAATAAAGCCAAAGTGAATTTTCCTGGCGCCATATCTACAAAACACAGCTTTAATTTCCTTTTGTCAAAATGACCGGCTCCAAATTTTGTGTAGGGTTTATTCAGAAGCAATTTAAGTGAAAAATATGGCCAAAAATCGTTGGAGGGTAGGCGCAAGGAGCTTAATGCTTAACATGACCGAAATAATTATGCCGAAACCCAGCTAAGGACAGAGCTATGCAGTGAGGGAGATACCCCTTAGTTTTAGAAATTTAGGTCTAATTTGATGACAGGAAATTTAGAATATATTTCAATGCAATGCGTAAACACTAAAACTAGGTGAGCGATATCCTCGTGGACTTACAGTCCACCAGCAGCGATTCCAGCCTAGTGGTTGAAATTTTCAATATTGAAATATATGTTCTATAGTACCATTATTGTTATACTAGACACGTGTTTCGGATACTTTAATCCTCGTCAGTAGTACTTCGTGTCAAAAAGTTTAAATAAAACCAAAGTGAATTTTCCTGGCGCCATATCTACAAAAAATCCCTTAATTTAGACAAAAAATATAAAATCTAGTATTAGAAATTTTATGTAAAAGTATAGTGAATGTAGGCGAGGGTTATCCTCAAGGGTTAACAGTCAGACAGTAGTACTTGGTGTTGAATTTGTCAATTTTGGAATAACTGCTCTCATTTACAAGCAAAAACTGGTAAATAGAAATAAACACAAAAACTAAAACTCATAATCAATGGTTAAATTACTTCTGTGAAAGTATAAAAGTGATAAACTTCTTCAAATTCAATAGCATCATTTAAGAACAGATGAATGTTTAACGTCTTCAAATTCATTAGCATTATTTTAGAGCAGATAAATTTACAGCATGGACCAGACATGCACGTTTCGGGTATTTAACCCTCGTCAATGACCCGCAATCTAAACAATGTAATATGACCAAAATCTATGATAATCATGTCCTAAAAATACCGAAAGACGTAGCAAAATGGCCGGGATATGATGCTACAGGACCCAGGCTTTTTAATTCTTGAATTTGCAGCATGGACCAGACATGCACGTTTCGGGTACTTTACAGTGATCCTTAATCTAAATAATGTAATAAAGCCAAAGAGTATGAAAATTAAGATGTCCAAAAATGTACCGAAAGACGTAGCTTGATGGATGGGATATGATGCTACAGGACCAACGTTTTAAAAATTCCAAGAAATTTGGTAACAGAAATTTTCAAATGCGTTGAAGAGAAAGACAATCAACCGAAGTTAAACAAAGATTGGGACTCCAACTGTGGAAATAACGGGATAACTCTAACGAGACGTGAACATATACAGGTACAAATGTATAAGCGACCAACTAGGTGCAGACATTTACACCACAGTATAAAGGAACAGAGTTACTGGAAATAGATAAACCGGCCGACTCTGCGTTGAAAATAAATAGAATGACCCGAAAAAAATTTCAAGTCCCCCCTCTCAGGATTACATGGTCGACCCATCACATGATAGCTGAAACCATACTCCAAAAAAAGGAGGGGATATCCAACAACACTCGGCTGCAGCAACCACAGCAAATCCCCGAAATACCCAATGCAATAACACAGAGCAGACACGCAAAGAAAGAGACAAGGAGCACCAACTCACATCAAAGAAACTTGAAACACAAAAGACCACATATACATCAACGAGACCAATTGGCAACCGATGCCGAATTAGAGCGGTAAAATTTATAAAAACATGAAGGACAAAATATCTCTATTCTCACAGAGTCCAGTGTAAGGACGAAAGTATGATAGGTGGTGCCGCTCAAAAAAACAGCAAAGAAGTACCTATCAGTATTTAAGTCTCAAAGTCGAGAAGGTATTACAAAATCATTTGAATTTCTATTGGAATGACCAACTTTCCGAAGTGAGACCAGTTGTCCGGGAAGAGGCAGTTTCTCCTGTTTGCATCCAACATCCGTCACATCGGCTCCATGAAAAATGGTCAAATTCGGTGATTGATTCGATGTACAAATGATGTATATATAAGGTAATTGATGTCTTGAACTCAAAGAATGCAGACCAATGCGACACCATTTTAATCCCAACGTAATTAGAATAATCTAATATTGAAGAAATATCGTCGTTATATGGCAAAAACATTGGACCTAGGATAAGAAAACCGACAAAATATATACTGGCTATACAAAATTATAATAAAACAAAATGAATGATGAAGAAAAATCTTACCATATAAAAGAATGTAGGTAATACCAAGTAAGGTAGTCATCATTTGATTCCTCATTCCATGAAAGAACGTCTAACGGTTATTAGATTCCTACTATCCCATTTGATATGATTGGTTGCTTTTTTGAAAACTAATTTATAAGTGCATAGATGCCTGACTTTGTCTCCATCAATTTGTACATGTTTAATTGCTGTTTTACTGATGAGAAATGATTTCAATTCAAGTGTAAAGATCAGTCAAAAGAAATGCCACTACATTGTAACAGTCAATAAGGTGAAATAAACTCAGCCTTTTTTGAAATTGAAATTGTTATCCGGTATAGACTTGCGCAGTAAATAATCGATGTCCTGTACTCATAAAATGCTGTTAAAGGCAGACCATCCTTAATTAAAGAATTAATAGTACAATAGCACTAAAGATTCCTCTAGAAAGTACATAATTCATCAAATGATAAATTGTTTCAAAAGTTGGCTGCAGTGTTGAACGTGAAGTCCTAGAACAATCGTCATTGAATTTCAAAGATTTCATTTTTTTAAACGACGAGTATTAAGTATATAATAAGTGTCTTATAGAAATAAATTACAATGGCTGATGCATTTATTTTGATATAATGCGCGTTAGCGCATTTTATCAATTAAATGCATCAGCCATTGTAATTTATTTCTGCATAAACACACAAAATAAGACACTTATTCTATATATATGCGCTTTCAAAGCCAAAAATAGAAGAAAGGAAGCACCCGATTCTATTTATAAAGCGAATGCGTTCACCAATACAGAGGGGAGTTAATTTTAGAAAGGAACAGCTGGAGTTTCCTATGACAACGTCACGCTTATTTACTATGACTGAACTGTCATAAATTAATGCTTTATAATATATCAAGTATTACAAATTAAACAATTTAACAATGGAATCATGACAAAATATGACCAAATAAGTTGTTTATTACTCTCTAGATGTTGACTGTTTGGAACTAGTTTTGTTGGCGGAATGAATTCCCATTTAGTATCCGTTTGAGTCAGTTGCAGCGCGGTGAAATCATGAAATGTTGACAGCGTTAGTTCATGGATTTTTCTTGTACTGTGTACTGCTTATATGGGTGGTTTATTTTGGAATTATCACAAACAACGCCGAATGTGACAAGAAATTTTCATTCGAAATATTCCGTTGAGTGAAGGATGTGACATCAATCGACAGAGAGCTATTGTAGCTGCGCCTGCCTCTGTTGCTTGTTGATGTCGTATTCTGTAATCGTCAAGACAAAGTCGCTGAAAGAGGTAAGGGATTAATGGGGAAGATTTTAGATATGAATTCGACTTTCTATATGATGATGTGCCTAATTTCTGTATAGGAAAAGATTTTATACTCGTTGATATTCAATTCAAATTCATCCGCGATGCTTGGCGGCGTTTTGACGTCACACTGTTATTGATACAGAAATCAATAACAATCGTCCTGAAAGCTTTATCTCGGGCAATTACAGTGGTTGTGCATATATATAAGATTAAACTTGGGGTTTGACAGTAAGTGTTTGGAATATTTTCCCTGACATGGTCGCCATAGCACTTTCTATATAGACATAAACCCCAGACAGTGCATATATTTCATATTATTTATTTCTTCATTTTCGTGCATGAACATCGATGACGGGTGCGGCTAGTCAACAGGGGGATTCTTAGTCCTCCCGGGCACCTGGTCCCACCTCTGGTTTGCTAGGGGTCCGTCAATTTTGTGCTCTATTTTGAGTGTTGTTGAGATTATCGTAAGGATCTTCTTTATCTCATTGGAATGAGATGGAGAAGAAATGAGAAAAACCAAGTCTTTTTATGGTCATTTTTTAAAATTGTTCAGTAATATAGGCTCTATTGATTTCAACAAGTTGCGTGACATCGGTTATCCTCGACGCCGATGAAGAAGATTTCTAAATAATGAATAAATGAAGACCATGAAAGCATGCCTACATTGCTTTGCTGGTGGATTGTTTAGTCCCTGGGGATCCTGCTCGCCTTGATCCACAGTGTTTCAGAACTTGACTTAAAATACATATTTGTAAATTAAATAAAATCACATTTCATACAGAGTACTGATCTTTTTTCTACAGAACATGTTTTTCAATATATTGATCATTTCAACAATAAAGTTTGTATCTCTGCTGGTGGATAGTTTAGTCTCCGAGGATATTTTTCGCTTAGACCCACAGTGTCTCTGACATTGACTTGAAATACATATTTGTAAATTTGTAGTGATTGAATACATCTATGGAGAATGTTTTGATTATCTATCATTTGATCGATATGTCAGAAAATTCTTCTTTTAAGTCCTATTTCTACATTGAACAGAATGTGACAATACGCCATTTTTGCATGCAAACAGGAGACATTTACTCTCCCCTTGCACATGGTCTCGCCTCAGAATTTCGTTTGCAACCGTTCCAATGGAAATTCTATTGACTTTGCCATACTTTTCAGACTTTGAAACTGAAAAACTAATGGGTTTTTATGGTACTCGATCGATGGTTATTACTCATTGATTTTGCTATAAAGGGGTGTGGTCATGAGACCCCTAAATCGGCCCTCAATTTTTCTCTAGAAATAAATTTCATGAGAAATACTTGGTATCTCTCATGAAAATATAAGAGTGTTTACCGCTTTTAATGAAAAGAAAAATATCGCCAAACAAAGCGTCGTTTAACTGTAATGACGTGATGAAGTGACGTCATTCACAAAATATGGTTTTGGTGACAGAACTCAATGTGGCCGCATGCGTTAACTGAGATAAAACTTTAATGACATAAGCATGTATTGATAATCTTTCACATTTAAATGTTTCATCGTAGTAAATGCATGCGGCCATTGCTAATTCAATAGACATATGTAATTTTTGCATTAATTTCGAGGTGGACTATGACTTATTTTGGTGTTTTCAAAGGGCTAAAATGACAAATATAGATAATGACCATATCCCTGTATACAGCACAAAATCGATAATTCAGAAAATCAGAACCGAAGGCATACAAAATGAGGATAAAACGGAAACCAAAGCAAACAAACAAAAACCTCCACCACATGAAAAGATCGAACTCCCGATATGAATGAGACCAGGTGCCCAGGAAGGGTAAGCATCTTCTGCTTGCATGCAACACCCATCGCTTCAATTCGGTAGAACTGTCACATCCGGTTACTTCCATTTCGGAAGACATAGAGTACAAGCTATTGATAAACGCAACGTTTACAAAAGATAGATTCTTGATTCAGTAGAGAACGTTTCTAAATGTCAAATCATGGCTAAAAATTCCACGAAGTACAATGCTCAAAATTATGGCCAATATCGGGCTTAATGGCCCTACCCCATTCAAAACACTAATTCTAAATATCATAGAATCTTTCTTTACTTCGAGGTTGTTTATTACATTGCTTGTTTTGTCTGATGTCCATTGCTGGTTATAATCTTTTTCTGATACGATCAGCACATATTTGTCTTGCTGAAGATGAGCTGTGCTTCGCTGTACATAACACACGAGAAATAAGACTATATATTTCAATATAAAACAGAACAGTCCTACTCATTTCCTAAGAGGATTACCTTTGTGTTTTGAAGATGAAAGTATGGCAGATTTAAATCGAGCATTCCATGAATGATCTTTTGTATGTTTATATGTGATATCCTTGTGGAAATCGAAATCGGAAGACATGGAAAATGAAAAGATAAAATCGAAATCGTGATTTACGGGTGTAATACGATGATTCACTCTATCGTTTAGGTTTATCAACTGGAAAATAAATAACAATAAAGACATTTTTTTCAAAGAATTTAGAAACCGCTCGCAACACGTTCAATCTAGGATTTATCTGTTCAGAAAAGAAAAAAAAACATACTAATCAGCTTTGAAACATTGATTTTCATCCAAAAAGAAGAAACAAATAGAAATGCAGTTTTGACGCGAAACTATGCAAAATAATCTTTGGAGGGGAGTGAATACGTATAGCCTATTAAAACATCGACTTATAGGAATAATCGTGTAAATAATGAGCATGCTGTACTACTACTATACTGGTATACTTTTTATACTTTACTAATAAACTGACAATACCTATATACTGAAAATGACAAATATTGATAATGACAATGACCTGTATACAGCACAAAATCGACAACCCAGAAAATCAGAAACCGAAGGCATACAAAATCAGGATAAAACAGGAACCAAAGCAAACAAACACAAACCTCCACCATATGAAAAGAAGCGAACTCCCGATATGGGAGTTATAATAAACTTATAATCTGTTTCACCACTTAAATATAAAAAACGTACCGTGCGGGGACTTAACTTTGAATAAAGGACATAATGAAAAATATCTCTCATATAATTCATCATCGAAAGCATGCAAATTTTGACATTTCATTATAATGTCGTAGATTATTCTAAAAACCTTATAGCCGTCTTGTCTTCAACTGCTAGAACTGCGTGTCTGGAATCCTTAAACTTGCCTTAGGCTAGTTGCTTAGATAATTGGACTTTTAATACATTATATTCATTTTATAAAAATTTCCATGGATATAAATACACTATACATACTTTTTGTACATTTAAGTTGATTTGAAGGTTGATCTGTATTTCAGATAAAATAAAGTAAGTTTGACCATTAAAACAGTATCAAAATAACGATACTCGAACCCCTTGAATCGAGATTAATAAGTGTAGTTTTTACGGAATATGCAGTGTAAATATATGTATTTATCTAATACAACGACATCTAGTAAACATCACCGTTGTAAACCATTGTGTAAAATAACAAGTATTCATAGAGCGAAAGGTAAACATCAAAGAAGTACCTAACAGTTATCAGTCTCAAAGTCGAGAAGGGAAGGTCAAATCGGAAGAATTCCCATCGGAACGGTTGCGAACGCCGGAATGAACAACATTCCGAAGTGAGACCAGGTTCCCGGCGAGAGTCATCGTCTCCGGATTGTATGCAAAGCGTTATTTATCATTTAGCTCATTTCCTTTAAAAAATCTTAATGTATACCTTTTCTTATTTCCTTTTCGCAGAGTACTCAATATAAAAAAAAAACAAAAGCCATATGAAAGAGAAGAAATAGTACAGATTTATTCCCCTCAGAGATGTCTAATACAGTAAAAGCACGATATGAAAAAGGTTTATGAATACTTTTTTTTCTTGGTAAAAGATTAGACTCCTTTGATCAACCAATCTTTGTCAGACATCAAAACAAACTATTGTCAATATTCTATTCAAATTTTTAGCTACCTTTTTATTCTGTCTCTATTATGCTGTTATGTCCATTAAATAGCAATATCTTACGAGAAAAACTGACATATTAAATTTAACACTCCTTTTACAATGTCAGTTGAAATACTGCCAAATGTAAACCTATACCTATTCGGATTTTAAAATGATGTTTTTAAAATAGAGTCCCCGAGGGCACATGTAGCTAAATTCGATCAACTTCGGTTTCTTCAACGCATTTGAAAATTTCTGTTACCAAAATCTCTTGAAATTACTAAAACGTGGGTCTTGTAGCATCATATCCCATCCATCCTGCTACGTCTTTCGGTACGCTTTTCGACATAAAAAGAGAAAAGAGGGGATCTCCAACAACACTAGGCTGCATCACCCATAGCAAAACCCCAAAACATCCAATGCAAAAAAAAAAACACATAACAGACACCCACATAGAGAGACGCAAAAGGGACAAGGAACATCGCCATAGAAACATCAAACATAAAAGACCACACATTAACCAACGAGACCAATGGGCAACCGGTGCCGACTTAGGACGGCCATTAGCCAAGTCAATAGCAGACGGTGTGGTTATCCTAGATTACGTGCGCACAACCCTCCCACTATTCCGATTTCCCAGAGGTCTCGAAAGAAAGCACAATTTTGGTGTAAAACAACCTCCTCACTGTTAGATGACCTCACACAAACAAGACCGTAAAACACAGGGGTCCCAGCAACACAAATGAGTATGTAAATGGATATAAAAAAGAGGACGTGCGTAATACAGTCGGTACTCTGCCGGCTGTAGCGAGCTCATATGTTATCACCCGAGGAGTCCGACTGACATTCAGAGAGGACAGGTGGTCGGGGCCCTGTCTTCTCTAAAGAGATTTGGACAGGGCCCGTCATGAAGTCCCGTCGTCACAGTCAGTCAGAGTGCAAGTCTTAAGAATGCTCTCGTACAAGACTGTAGATTGGTCAACTACCAAGCTTAGTGTCCGTCTGGTGACATTAGGATCATATCCACGGTATAAAAGGTGTTTGATGACTCTGACGCATTTTCGATAGTTATGCCGTCTACCTTTGATCCCTCTTATTTTGTTAACTATATCACCATAAAATGCGGGTTGTGAAATACCTAAAGTAATATACTCTGTTGCTTTCATGGGTTCGAAATTCAAAAGAAGTTGATCATAATTTTTGTAAAATTTCCAGAAAGTCTTTACTAGTTTGTAAAAGGGAAAACCTTTACCTAAAAATTTCTTTGTAATTTGTAAATTTCTGCTATGAAAATTAACTTTCAGATTATAATATATGATAACTTTATAATAACTTTCACATTCTTTGACCATATTACATTGATTAGATTGAGAATTGAGAATGTCTGGTTCATACGGAAGCTCATAGGTGTAAACGTCTTCAAATTGAATAACATCATTTAAGAACAGATAAATTGGCAACGTGGACCAGACATGCACGTTTCGGGTACTTAACCCTCATCAGTGATCCTAAATTTAAACAATGTAATATGCCAAAAAGTATGAAAGTTACTATGTCGAAAAAGTGTACCGAAAGACGTAGCAGGATGGGTGGGATATGATGCTACAGGACCAACTTTTTAGAAATTTCAAAAAATTTTGAATGCGTTGAAGAAACGATCAACCGAAATTGATCGAACTTGGCTACAGGTGCCCTCGGGGACTCCTGGTCCACCAGAAGTGACACTCACCAAGTGGTTTAAATGTAAACGTCTTAAATTGAATAGCATCATTTAAGAACAGATAAATTGGCAACGTGGACAAGACATGCACGTTTCGGGTACATAAACCTCATCAGTGATCCTAAATCTAAACAATGTAATATGCCAAAATGTATGAAAGTTACTATGTCGAAAAAAATGTACCGAACGACGTAGCAGGATGGGTGGGATATGATGCTACGGTGACAGATATGAATTACAATTCATCTGGTGGCCACCAGATAATTTTCAAGCGGCCGCCACATAATTTATCTGGCGGCCGCCAAATATTAATCTGGCGGCCGCCACATAATTTGAGTGGTAGCCGCCACATGATTTACAATAAATAGAGACAAAATCAATGAATAACGTGTTCTTCTGCTCTAGGGTGCTAAATTCATCCTCTCTTTTAATATTTTTGATATGACAGAAGAAAAAAAACAAGATGAAATGTAACAAAATGATAAGATAATAATGTGGCGGCCGCCATATAATTTCAGTGGCGGCCGCCACATAATTTACAATAAATAGAAACAAAATCAATGCATAACGTGTTCTTTCTGCTCTAGGGTGCTACATGTAAATGCAATTTTTCTTTTAATCTTTTTGATATGACAGATGCAAAATAACCAGATGAAATGTAACAAAATCATAATATAATTATATGAGGCGGCCGCCAGATAGCTTAAATGCGGC
Source organism: Pinctada fucata (assembly GCA_028142955.1). Classification (NCBI taxonomy): domain Eukaryota; kingdom Metazoa; phylum Mollusca; class Bivalvia; order Pterioida; family Pteriidae; genus Pinctada; species Pinctada fucata. Next base: position 11,791,428 of record AP027112.1, on the reverse strand, counting down.
CGAAAGATCTTTTAAAAGTAATTAAGTGGCGGCCGCCTGATAACTAAAGTGGCGGCCGCAAGATAATTATGTGTTCCTCAATTTAAACAATGTAATATGACAAAAATCTGTGACAATTATGTCCTAAATATACAGAAAAACATGGCAAAATGACTGGGATATAATGCTACAGAACCAAGGTTTTAGAAATTTGAGAAAATTTAGTAAACAGAAATGTTTAAATGCGTTGAAGAAACGACCAACCGAAATTGATCGAACTTGGCTACATGTGCCCTTGGGGACTCTTGGTCCACCAGCAGTTACACTCACCAAATAGTACAAATGTTTAACGTCCTCAATTTCATGAGTATCATTTTAGAGAAGATAAATTTACAGCATGGATCAGACATGCACATTTCGGGTAATAAACTGACGAAAATCTGAGAAAATTATGTCCTAAATATACAGAAAGACATAGCATAATGGATGGGATAAGTTGCATAAGGCCCATGTCTTAGAAATTTGAGAAAATTTTGTAAACAGAAATTTCTAATTTTCAAATAAATGATGCTTTTGAATTTGAAGACGTTTAACATTGTGATATTGAAAACAACACGGTCAATAAAAGTATTACTAACAATTCCTGTAATAGTTGTGTCATTCATGATTCTATGATGAATGACAATAGAACATTTTCCGATTTTCCTAGAAAGAACAAAATGTCCGAATCAACATCTTTTGACGTTGTTTATATTATGACGTCACTTTTAAAAGACACAATTCGATTGTGACGTAACAATGAAAGAGGGCGCAAAATTTGCGTACCTCGGACATTTTTCGTCATTTTGTCAGCCATTCAGAATTTCGGCAAGTGATCTATTCAAAGATGATATTTTCACTGGTTTTCACGATATCAATTTTGCGGAACTCTTTACTTTAAAACCAATCTAAATGCACCAGACACGTGTTCTTGAAAATAAACGCGTGATAAGATTTTGAAGTTTTATAGAAATTACAATAAACTATTGAGAGAAATAGGGCATCCCAGGATCAGATTACGTACCACTTGAATAGCACTTCCTATATACACTGATGAAATTAGAAGAATAAGGAAACTTGATCCAAATTCGAAGCTCAAAAATGTTATAATAAAGTTTAAAAATATGAAAAAAATAAAGGTTATAAAGGGTCGAGAAATCATAAAAACTAACTCCATCTATAATTTTGTACAAAGAAATTTGCACATTGATAACTGATAATTCGTAACATGTAACTCCATGACAGGAACTGTCACGTTCTCAACACAGACGACTGTATCCTACTACTTTATCTAACCTGAAAGATCAGAATTCGCCATGCGCTAGCTTGAGCCAGGAGAGTGCAAAGTATTTATTGTTAGCTGTTTTCTTTTTCATATCATTAAGCAAAGTTTGTGGGTTGCCTTTGTGAGTCCCTGCATATTTCTTTCTTGTTTTCATGCCACCAATGTAAACGTCTTCATTTAGCATCATTTAAGAACAGATAGAGGGTGCATCATAGGGTGCATCATAGTCTCATTTTGCTTCAATGTTTTATCTGTCGTGCTTCGGTGAAATATTCTTAAGTTTCTTGAGAGTTTCTTGATTTGCATGTTATATGTCTATCGTTTGTTTACAATGTATTATCAAAGTTCTTCAGTATCCATGCATTATTTCTAGCTCATGTTTATCATTTTGGCGAATACTGTAAGAGACATTTCTTTTTTATGTTTTATTATATCGACCAAAATCAGTCACTGGATTGATTTCATGACTTATGGACATTTTCGAAAAGTCAAGTTTCATACTTTCAATACGGAAACAAAAATTCGAAAGCATTTATATCATATATGTATCCTATTGATTTGAACCTGTAGATGTATATATCAATTCTCTGTAAGGACCAAAATATTTTAGAAACAGCATGTCATGGATTTTCATGATTTTCTCTATAACAATTTTTGGATAATAAATATTCCGGTTGCCATGGAAACGAGGTCTGTCTATTTATAGCACTAAAAAGTGGTCAAATTTGTCATCTTTGGTTATGTTGCCATGGAAACCATTGTCAGAGTTAATTGGTACTGACAACTTATAATCTTTTAAACCTCTATTTTTAGAAAAAAATAATAAATTTTTGACATTTCTTTCAATTAGCCGGATCCTTTCAAATCAAAATCAGTCAAAAATTGCCATAAAATAAGGTCAATATCAAGGCCTATTTTTGTCCAATTTTTACCATTTTCAAGCAAAAATAACACAAAATGTCAGGCTGATAACACCGTCCCTGTTGTCAGAACAAAATAGATTTTGTGTGACAAATATAATCACTGGAAAAAATAAGTGGGACCTTGTTTTGTTTTCCTACATTTTGAGGTCAAAAATGATTGCAATGGCAACTTTTCATTTGACACATGATGACTTCATGTTTTCAAATTGATTGTTATCATGGTTTAAATAATTTTAAAATAAATCTCACATTTTTTATATGTATGTATGAAATACTAGCTAAAAATCAAGGATGTCATTGTTTTGACATTTTTTGCAACTTTGGTCAATAAATAGGGGGTATATCCAAAATCACTATGTATGTGTTTGTTTTACTCAATACCGCATGATATATGAGTAACTGCCTCTCATATTTTTGAAAAATAACAGAATTTTGCCAAATTTTGTGAATTGCATTCAAGATGATCCTGACATTGGGTCCTGTGACCTTGAAAAATTTTAAGGTGATTTTTTAATCAATAATGCTCTTTTATATGCACTGATAAAAAAAGGCTTAAAAATATATAACGGATAGCTGAAAATTTACCAGTAAATTACTATATGTGTAAAAGCACTGAACAGAATGTCACCATAGTAAGAATTTTTTATACCCTTTTGAATAAAATTGTGAAGAGGTCCCACTCAAATTTTAACATTTTCTTAATGATCGAGGATTAAACTTTAAAGATAATTGGCAGTAGAAATCAAGTTAGCCTGATTATTTCTGATTATTTGCCCTTAAATTTGAGCAAAATCATGTTAAATTAGGAGCTTTTTCGGTCTTAAAAAGGGCCTCTTCAAAACAGGTTTTTGCCTACATTTTGAACATATTGACAAAGAGAATAGCGGGCAAAAACATACTTCTTGTGTAATATTTATAGTATAAAATATATATAAAGAGAAGAATTAGGAAATATCAGTTGACTACAATAGCTGTTACCATGGAAACGAGCCTTGTGAAAATGCCATGTTACAAGTATTCTACTGATGCGTAAAATTTCAAACATGGTTTCCATGGCAACGAAAACTTAATTTGTAAAAAGAAAGTTTATTTTTGTCTCAGTACATCAAATACACCTTCCACACCAAAAATCTCCAAAATTGAAGACATGCTGTTTCCACGTGCTATTGAAATTATTTTGGTCCTTACAGAGAACTGCTATTAAACGTCTTCAAATTCAATAGCAGAGAATTTTACAGCATGGACCAGACATGCACGTTTTGGTACTTAACCGATGTAAGAATTCAATTTATATGACTAAGTGAGCTTTTGCGTACTATTCTCCCTTCTATCATCTCATCACTGCAACAAAGAATACACAAGATCGTAAATGCAGCGTGTCTGTCCTGATAAGCATTTAGTCACCTACTCAAAGCATTGTTCAAAACATCTTCTACCCAAGGTCCTATGGGGTTAACAAGAACGAGCATGAAGGAGAAGTATACCATAAAAAACAAAAATATCATTACAATGGATAGCATAGGGAAATTTTCTTTCTCCTTCAGATTGCTCTTGTCGATTTATGTGTAGTCATTTGTGTTTGATGTTTCTGTGTTGTGCGTTGACGTTCCTTGTCTCTTACTGTATGCGTCTCTTTTTGTGCTTGTCTGCTTTGTATTTTTGCAATGGATGTTTTGGGGTTTTGCTGTGGGTGCTGCAACCTGGTGTTGTTGGAGATTCCCTCCTTTGTTTTGTGAAGATTGGTATATCTAAAGCCAAACGTGTAGTGATGAACCAATTGTCGCCGACAATCGATTGTCGATCGCCAAAAGTCTTTCGATTCCGATTATCGATTCCATTTTCTTACAATCGATTGTCGCTGAGAGAAAAACTTTAGAACGAACTAAACAATGCGCGAGAACGAACTAAACAGTGCGCGAACTGTCCTCAAAATTTCATATCAATAACATGGCGGCGGAGAAAGACGTCGGGGACGTCGAAGGGAATTCAGAATTAACTAATGAATTCTCCATTTGTAATTTGTATGAATATCCAGGTGGCAGAGCTAAATCCAAGGCCTGGGAATTTTTTGGTTTTAAGAAGATACAAGACGGTCCGCCAACGAGAGACAATCTCGATATGTCAACAGCATATTGTCGAGTGTGCATGAAGGCCTTCGCCAATAAAGGTGCAGTTTATTTTCATCCCCATTCATTTTGTTTTCAATACGAAAAAAAAAACGTATTTTTTTCACAACAAAGTTGACTTTTTCAAATTTGAAAATGCAATATCATCTGATCATAATCCGTCTCCCAACCACAAGCCCCCCCCCCCTCTGCTATTTTCTCTGTAAATAAATAGGTCATAACCGGTGTAGATGAAGGCTAATTAAGAATAATTATTTACAGGAAATACTACAAATTTCCAAAGCCACATCCAAAATGTACATGGTGGTGTCTTGCCTAAAAAGAAACCTGTTGCCAGTCAGCCAAAACTTGACTCCTTCATCACTGGTAAAATGCAGAGAATTGGACCAGAGTCTAAACAACGACTAGATGATTCCTTAAATAAACTTATCATTGGTAAAAGTCTTCCAGTCAGCATTGTGGACAACATCTATTTCCAGTCCTTTGTTCTAAACCTTGACCCAAGGTGTGTAAAATACAGTTATTGGAGTATAGTATATTTATACATGTATATCCGTTTGTCATTCTGTCAGCTAGGTGTACATGTAGTAGTCACAATTTCAAAGATATTTATTGCTGTAACTTTACAGTTTATATACATTCATCAAACTTGCAGGTGTTGTCAATAATGATGAGATTCATCAATATTTGGTGTGTGTCAAATATGACATGCAAGATATAAAAAAAAACCATACACACACAATTTAAATCTTATTAAATCATCTCTGGTCTGAAATTAATTGTATTCCTAAATTTGCTTACACATTTTATGGAAAATATCACACTTTTTTACAATGCAACTCATAATTTTTTTTCCATTATTTTTAAAATTAGGTACAAACTGCCTACCAGGTATGCTGAAGTTCAGAGATTGCAAACAAAAAAAGACGAGATGGCTATAAAGTTACAAACAGAAATATCTGAGGCCAGTGATTGTGGAATCACACATGATGGGTGGACATCAATGAATACAGAGTCCTACTTCACGACAACTATACATTATATTGACAGAAATTGGAATCTGCAATCAGCTGTGTTGGGAACAATTAAAATGCCAGAGAGCCACACCTCAGAAAATATTGCAAATGAGCTGAAAGCGACACAGAGTCGTTGGTCTTTCCCTGATCCAATTGCGACTACAGACAATGCCGCTAATGAACAGAAAGCATTTGAAATTTTGGGATGGACTCGTTTTGGCTGCTATGGACATCGTATTAACCTCATGGTAAAGCATGCACTTTCATTACCAGAATGTTCCAAAATATTGGGCAAAGCTAGAAAGCTCGTCTCTTTTTTTCATAAATCATCAAGTGTTACCGAAATGTTGACAAAGAAGCAGATGCTTTTATTGGATAGGAAAGCTCAAGGTCATCGACTCATAATAGATGTTGCCACTCGATGGAACTCAAGTCTTGAAATGCTCAAGCGTTTATTGGAACAATCACCAGCTCTGATGGCTTTGGCAAATGACCCATCTCTCTCAAAAACAGCTGCAACAACACTCAAGAACTGTGTTTTCTCATTTGAAGAAATAAGTCTTGTTGAAAAGCTTGTTAACATTTTGGAACCATTTGAAATGGCCACATCCATTGTTTGTGCAGACAAATCCCCTACTATTCAAAAGGTACTGCCTACTGTTGAAAAGCTGAAACGGTCAGTATCATTGAGTGAAGACGATCCTCCTTTGATAAGGAAAGTAAAGGAGAAACTTCGAACTGAATTATCTAATAGGACAGAACACGAAGACCTACCATTGGTTGCATGCGCAATGAATCCTTTTACAAAGGATCTTGGATTTTTATCGCATATTGAGAAAGACAAATCACATGCTTTACTCAAGGATATGGCATCATTAGTTGATTTAACCAAACTGGTACGTGTGAAGAAGGAGGCTGATGATGATACTCAGAATCAGATAACACCCCCCCTGCCTACTTTGCCTAGCACACCAAATTTAATTGAAAAACAGTGTGATTCAAGTCTCTCTCCTGCCAAAAAAATGAAAAAGTCAGCAGACACAGATGATTGGCTTTCAGATGTTGTGTGCACTGGTGTAGATTATGCTCCGAAGAAAGATTTAAACATATTAGTAGAGGAAGAAGTTCAGAGTTATATGAATCTCAAGCTGATGGAGTCAGACCTGAATTTAACTATTCTAGAATGGTGGAAAAAAATGAAAATGTATTCCCACGTTTATCTGCTGTTGCCAGGAAAGTGTTGTGCGTCCCAGCGTCCTCGGTACCCTCTGAACGAGTCTTCAGTTTGGCTGGCAACATAGTTAACAAAAAGCGACAACGGCTTAATCACAAAAATGTTGACATGCTTATATTCATGAATAAGAATATGAGATTCTGGTAAAGTGACTGTTTATTTGATACCCAATGTGTTCTTTGCATCTATAATGATCTAGTCTGGAACTGCACTGCATCACTTTAATTTTTTTTAAAGGAAATGTTGACTTTGTACTTTTATTGTATGTAAATGAGGCTGTAAGAACAGTCAAGAGTTTAGTTAACTGTTTAATTTTGAAGGGAATATTGACTTCATACAATACATGTATGTTATTGATAATTGAGGCTGTAAGAACAGTCAAGAGTTTGAGTGTACATTTTTTTTTCTGAAAATTTTACAATACGGCATTAACTGACAAAGACTCATTGCATCATTAACCAGTACTAGTTGTACATCATGTACATGTACATGTTATAAATGACAGCTTTTTAAGATTCAAATTACCTCATTTTTTACCTTGGTTTACCTGTAAAATGGGTTTTGTACTGTTATTAAAATTTTTCTTGTTAAATCGTTGTCTTTTTTCAAAGAATGTTGATTTCCGATTTAAATCGATAATCGATCGGTTTACCTTTTCCGATTATCGATTCTTAAATCACTTCCGATGTACAACACTACAAACGTGTATTATGCCCTTTGCCGTGTGGAGCTCGTAAAAAAGTTCCCCGCGAGGGGTTTGACAGTAAGTGTTTTGAATATACTTCCCTGACATTGTCGCCATAGCACTTTCTATATAGACATTACGTCAGACAGTGCATAAATTTTATATATTTTCATTTCCATGCTTCATAAACATCGACGGCGGGTGCGGCTAGCCAACAGGGGATGCTTACTCCTCCCGGGCACCTGGTCCCACCTCCGGCTTGCTGGGGGTCCGTCCATGTTTAATTTCGTGCTCTATTGTGAGTGTTGTTGAGATTATCGTCAGGATCTTCTTTAACTCTTATAATGAAACTCCGAGCAGAATGCGGTGAAACTTTTAATGAACCTAGATATGTGAGATATCAAACAAAGGAGGGGATCTCCAACAACACCAGGCCGCAGCACCCACAGCAAAACCCCAAAACACCCAATGCAAAAACACAAAGAAGACAAGCACAAAGAGACGCGCAAGGGGCACGGAACGTCAATATCAAATATATGATATGTAAATGTTTGTTATTTACTATGGTAAATAAGAGACAAGTAATTGGAAAATTGGGAGAGGTACTGGGCAAGTGCATTGATGTTGCGCATGTTATGCAGATAATGTACAATTTGTTACTAACAAATGGCCATACTAAGTCGGCACTGGTTGTTGCGCACTGGAATCCTTGGTTAGTCCTAATGTGTAGTCCATTGTGTTTTGATGATATTTTGTTTTGTCTTGGTTGCGCGGAAAGTTTTTCGTATGCCTTCTGGTTTTTTTTATATCCGTTTACTTATGCATTTGTATGTTGCTTCGGCTCTTGCGTTTTGCTCTTGTTTGTATGGTCATCTTTCAGTGAGGAGATTATTATTCATAACACTTGTGCGTTTTTCGAGCCCTCTATGTAACGTAAGAAGTCGTTTATTATGCAAACGTAATCCGGATAACCACCCCGTCTGCTACTTGCGTAGAGGATGGCCGTCCTAAGTCGGCCCCGGTTGCCCATAGGTCTCGTTGGTGTATGTGTGGTCTTTGGTGTTTCGTGTTTTTATTATATGTGTTTGTGTTGACTTTTTCCCTTGTGCGTCTCTTTCTTTGCGTGTCTGTTCTGTGTTTTTGCACTAGCGTTTTTTTTTTTATGTTTTGCTCTGGGTGCTACCGCCGAGTGTTGCTGAAGATCCCCACTTTTATTTTAATGTCTCATTTGGTTATCCTTGTCCCTTTCTGTCCCTTACTATGTATATCTGTTTTCACTTGGGGTTTTTCGATGACAAATATGGTTAATGACAATATCTCCACACAAAGTACAAAATCAATAATTCAGAAAATCATTAACCGAAGGCATACAAAACCAAGACAAAACAGGAACCAAAAGAAACAAAAACCTCCACTACAGGAAAAGAAGCGAACTCCCAATATGGGAGTGAGACCAGGAGCCCAGGAAGAGTCAGCATCTCTTACTTGCATGCAATACGCGTGCTTCAATTTGGTAGAATTGCCGACGAACCTTAGGTGCCCGGGAGGAGTAAGCATTCGAGTTTCAGTTTATGTTTGACATTAAGTTCTTTGAATATTTTTAGTGACATGGTCGCCATAGCACTTTCTACATGGATATAACTTCAGACAGTTCATGTATTTTAGATTTTCATTTTCGTGCGTGAAGGTCGACGGCGGTCGCGGCAAGGCAAACACGGTATTCTCACTCCTCTTGGGCACCTGGTCCCACCTCTAGAGCAAGTACCAAATATATGGATTTTGTTCTGAGAGCTAGGCGTCTTTCAGATAAGCTTCTCAGTCAGGGATATGTTTGTGACCGACTAACATCGTCACTGAGGAAGTTCTACGGTCGATATGGGGAACTCGTCATACACTATGATGTTCCACTCTCAAGAATGGTGGATGATATTCTGTCATAGACCATTTGAACCATCCAACCAAAGATTGTACTCTATATCTTCCAAAATGGAAGTAACCGGATGTGACAGTTCTACCGAATTGAAGCGACGGGTGTTGCATGCAAGCAGGAGATGCTCACTCTTCCTGGGCACCTGGTCTCACTCCCATATCGGGAGTTCGCTTCTTTTCATATGGTGGAGTTTTTTGTTTGTTTGCTTTGGTTCCTGTTTTGTCCTGATTTTGTATGCCTTCGGTTTCTGATTTTTGAATTATCGATTTTGTGCTATATACAGGGATATGGTCATTATCCATATTTGTCATTGCTAGGGGTCCGGCGATGCTCAATTGTGTGGTCTATTGTTAGTGCTGTTGAGATTATCGGTTGGATCTTCATTAATTCATTGCGGTTTTGCTGTTGGTATTGTAACCGAGTGTTGTTGGATATCCCCTACTTTGTTCTACAAGGTAACGCACAAGTTCTTAAGTAGGCTATACCAATTATTTTGTAATAATATGTAATTCATTACACTCTTATATGCAATATTTGATTCACCTTTCCGAGAACTAAAACGTTCTTTCCGAGAACTAAAACGTCTGTTATACCTTTCCGAGAACTAAAACGTTATCAAAATTTGAATGGTAAAAAGTTGACCTAGTGACCTTGACCTTGAAGTTTGACCTACTTTTCAGAATTTATAACTTTGAGCATAACTTTTTAATGGAAGGTGATAGGGCTTTCATATTTCACATGTGTATTCATTGTGACAAGACCTTTCCATGGATACCAAAATGTTTGACCTTGTGATCTTGACCTTGGGGTTTGACCTACTTTTCAAAATCTTTACCCTTGACGATAGCTTTTGTATGGATACCAAAAAATTTGACTTTGTGACAAGACCTTTCCGTCGGTAACAACATTCGGAATATGTTATCTCGTCCTTGAAGATTGACCCACATTTAACATCTTCAACATCGACCATAAGTTTTGGGTGGTAAACAGTAGGACATTCATATCATATCTTGCCTAGCAGTTTAATATTTTGATATTTAGAACTTTGATAGTACATGAGATAAATTTTGAAAACTTTAAAATAGTAGGGGTGTCTGTAAGCATTTCTTTAAAGGCAAACGCCCAAAAGCGAGGGACCACAATTCCTTGAATCTGATTTTCATTATTAGTTATATGATGGTAATCTATTGTTGTCAACTATAGATGTAATATATTCAGAGAACACTTAAACAGAATATTCTGTATTTGTTCGTGCACCATATCATAACATGTGATGAGCATCGAATATTTTTCTGCTTAACGTATCCAATTTTCAAATGGAGATCTGACCATTTCAATTCCATTTTAAGTCTTAAAATCATCTCGGTAATGTTCGGTGATTTCTCGATAGTTTCCGTGGCTTAAATAGTCGTTGGTATGTTGACCTTCTATGCTGGAGAACATGTTGCATTATGGTATCTTCAGGTAGAGATATGCCGTAATTCTAACTATATAATACATTTGTTATTTATTTGTACAACAGATACCTTAAGTGTTCTCTGTATATAACTCTGTTATTGAACGGAATAGATTACGATCATATAATTGATAATGATGGTTATATGAAAGGACTCAAATAAATTCATATAAAGTAGATTTATTTAGTATTTACCTCATTAAATCGATGGGAATTCCCGTGATTAAATCAAGATATTTATTTGTTGTCGATATCGGTTATATGAAATGGTGTATATAAATAGTTTTTGAGTAATATTCATGACAAATATGGATAATGACCATATCCTTGTACACACCACAAAATCGATAATTCAGAAAATCAGAGACCGAAGGCATACAAAATCAGGACAATACAGGAACCAAAGCAAACAAACAAAAACATTAACCATATGAAGAGAAGCGAACTCCCGATATGGGAGTGAGACCAGATGCTCAGGAAGTGTCAGCATCTCCTGCTTGCATGAAAATGAGTTAAAGAAGATCCTGACGATAATCTTAACAGCACTCACAATAGAGCATCAAATTGAACATCGACGGACCCCCAGCAAGCTAGAAGTGAGACCAGGTGCACGGGAGGAGTAAGCTTCCCCTGTTGGCTAGCGGCACCCGCCGTCGATGATCACGCACGAAAATGAAAACAATATATTAAATACATGCAATGTCGAAGGTATGTTATGGCGTTAATTGAGGTAGATGACATGTCTACTTTATGATTTCTGTGTTGAAGCGTTTTTGCGTGTCAAGGCATTTGACCGTGTCCAACAATGATGCTTTGATGTCATGGGGATGTGAAGTCGTTTATGCTTTGATGTCACAGTGTGTATGTGTAGTCTTGTATATGGGACCTATATCTCGTAACCAACGAATATAAACATAACCATATGTCATGTAATTGATACTGGGGTTGTTTTTCACATCGCTCAATATTTGGTCATTCGTAATATGTAGGCAGCGATGATTTAACATCATGTCTTTGATGTGAAGTCGATGTGAAGTCGTTGATGTGTGTATCTCACAATGTGCATGTGTTGTCTTGTATGTTGATGACATATTATTTATGTTGGAGTTTGGGTTGTTGTCATTCATTTTTTGGACATTATTGTTGTGTGTACTTGGAGATGTTTTAATGTTAAACGTCCTCAAATTCATTAGCATCATTTAAAAGCAGATAAATTAACAGCATGGACCAGACATGCACGTTTTGGGTATTTAACCCTCGTCAGTGATCCTCAATCTAAACAATGAAACATGGTCAAAATCTATGAAAATTATGTCCAAAAAGCGTACCGAAAGACGTAGCGAGATTGCTGGGATGTAATGCTGCAGGACCCAGGTTTCAGAAATTTGAGAAAAAAAAATTTTAAAAAGAAATTTTCGAATGCGTCTGAAGAAACGACCAACCGAAATTGATCGAACTTGGCTGCGTGTGCCCTCGGAGACTCCTAGTCCACCAGCATTGACACTCACCAAGTGGTACAAATGTTAAAAGTCTTCAACTTCATTAACATAGTTTTTTACAGCATGGACCAGACATGCACGTTTCGGGTATTTGACCCTCGTCAGTGATCCGCAATCTAAACAATGAAATATGGTCAAAATCTATGAAAATTATGTCCAAAATATGCTGAAAGACGTAGCAAGATTGCTAGGATGTGATCAAACTATCAGTCGTTGATTTTTTATGTCATGGCGATGTGAAGTCGTTGATATTTTTATTGACACCATGTTTCTGTGTATTCAATCACAGGAATTTATTGCGCTTCCCGATTGATCGATTGTACAATGGGTACACAGCCCTTATTAACTTCAAGCAACAGGGAAGCGCGATAAATCCCTGTGTATTTATTGATGTATTTTTAGATGTTTCAGGTCGTAAAATATTTTTGAAACGTTGATGTTTTTCATGCAAAGAGTTTTATGTGGTCCATGATGTTTCTTAGTCAATTTTATCGTAGTTGAAAAAAGTTTGATATCTAAGTAAAAGTGATGATGACGAGTAGTTTTTTGTGTTTTATATCTTGACCATTTTTGCGTAATGTATGCAATGATGGATATGTGAAGCCGTTCTTGTTTCAGTTTTATGACTATAAAGTTGTCATTTGTAGGTCTTTTCATTATAATTTAGGTTTACTCCTTTAAATTACAAAAGAACATATGTCTTATTTTTAAATGAAATAAAAACAAACTCAACATTTTTAAATAATTGACTGTATGTAATTGATAAAGATCAAATTCCAGTGACCGGATCAAAATTTTCATTTGATCGTGTATACTTTTTAAAGTGATAGAATGGACATGAATACACCTTACCGGACTGAAAACAATACTGATCGTTTGTATTATATCTAAGCTCAGAGATTCGCTTACCCATATTACTTGATGTCAGCACCAAAATATCACACTGAGTTAGAAACACAAAGTCCAGCATAAGTTTTCTGAACTCCGAACAAGACTCATCGTCTGTTGAGTAATCAATGTGGTTTATTGGCCCTGCTATTTCGATAAATCGTTTGTTATATCTGGTGCGGGTCGAAGCTAAGACCTCTGTTGAATCACTTGCAATGTAAATCACATATCCCTCTTTGTCATACGAAGACAGAAATTGCCACAATGCACTCAAATTACCGAGATTGCTATAATGCATATCGTTGAATGTTGCGCTTTTACCAATCCTAATATGAGCACAAACTGTTTTGTCGTTTTTCACAGATGTCGATTTGAATATTTGTATTTCGTTTACAATACTTGAATCGAACACAAAAAGGGTATAAAAAATTTCTCTGAAATTTGGCCTCAGCCTATCAGTCCGTTTGTTTGTCTGCATATAAATAACGTTCTCGTTGAGGTATTGTACAAAGTCATTGTCTTTTGTAAATCTGCCCTTCATAGCGGTCAACATGCACGATGATAAGTTTCGTAATGGTTTTCTATCTTAAGTCCAGTTGTACCAGGGGGATGGTCTTAGAAACCTCGTCAAACTACACCTTGACGTCTCTTCTATCCTGAACAATCTACCTGTTTGTTTGGCGATGGAATATGTTGTCATAATTCCTTGTAATCTGTCCGCCAATCCCCACAAGAACCACGGCAGGTATAGATAATGTAACCTTGTCCAGCTGGTACTGCATGGTGGTCCGTCGAGAGATTCTTGTTCAAATGGATTTTTTAGTTGCACCCTTTTTCCTTGAATTCTACCAATTCTGCCTTCTGAGGAACTTGAATGTCATTCATTCCATCATTTGCCTTGAAGTTTGGTGCCAAACGTAATTCGATTTGATTTGGATGACTCAGTTTTACAATCAGAGCTAGAAGAGCAAAGGCCATGAAAATTAACAATAAAGATCTTATTCGACGATACAATCTCTCCATGGTGCTTCCGTACTTCGTGAATAGATAGAAGTATGTATAATTCCCGGAATACTGGTGGGTTATATGAAGGTTAAACGTCTTATGTTGCACAACGCATTAATAAATCAGGCAAATATGGAAACCATTAATTTGCTTATTACTAAATAGATAGCTCACCTGAGATCATTGGATATCAGTGTTTAAGATATACATTTTTATATTAATCGAAGTATGTACATGCAATTCTCATGTGAGAAACAAAGGATCCTAATCATGAGGAAAGGTTTGAAAGAGATTCATCCTATTCTGTATACCTGTTCTAACCGAGAAGCCTTATATCATCTGCAGTGATAACAAATATGGAGAATCAGGGTTTTTTCCCTTGTTCTGGGTCGAATTTCGGCCCCTTCCCAATACCAAATTTCTTCAATTTTCCCTAAAAATAGCTCTTAAATTCCTAAAGAGAAATTATGAAAAATTACCCGAGAAAATAAGGCTCAATACCTGGATATCAGCACAAAATTTCGTATTTGTATTATCAATATTTGTCTTTCTAAGTGCACTTTTCTTATTCATCCCTTGTTCAGTTCAAGCAAACCAATGGATTAGCATTGTTAATAAATGATACTTAGAAAATATACTTGATAGAAAGATAATTGTTTTTGCATTATTCTCAGTATGTGGTCTAGATGTGCACCTTGTATTATCTGAACCCCTGACCCCAAAAATCTTGGTAAATGGGTATTGTAATTTTCTCCTATACATGTATAACTCTATTATGTAATCTTGTGAACATCAATTATTTAAAAAGTATAATTGATAGTGAGTTAATTCTTTTTCCATTATATTAATCATTCCCTGATCCCCAGGGTCTTGGAAAATGGGTGTGTCACTTAGATTATTTAAGCAAACAACCAGGAGAGCTTCAGTCTCATCAGAGACTTCTGGTGTTCTACATTTGTATCTTCAATGTAAACATCCTTTCACCATTCCTTCAATGATTTAAAGATAATACATGTATTATTACGCCCCTAAATACACACTACACAAAATTTGGATCCGCTTACTTACAATTACAAATCCAACAAGGAGAATGACAAATATTGACAAGAACCATCTCCCAATATTGAAAAATGGAAAATTCGAAAATCATAAACCGAAGGGCATACAAAACCATGATAAAACAGGAACCAAAGCAAACAAACTAAAAGTACAACCATATGAATAGAAGCGAACTCATAATAAGGGAGTGAGACTAAGTGCCCAGGAAGTGCCAGATCAAGTCACTTCCCGATACAAGTATGTTCGGTGGTTGGATGGTTCCAAAGGCCTAAGAAAGCATCTCATTTTCAATTCTGGACAATGGGACATCATAGTATATGACGAGTTACTGTATAGAAAACTACACTCTGACAGCAGAGTCAGACACTTATTTTTCATCAATGATGAGGATTCACTAACCGAAACATGTATGTCTGATGTAACACATTCAGATTTTTCTGTAAAGAAAAGTGCTCTCTGTCCGCAGAGTCATCAAATTAATTTTTTGAGGAAATTGAAGCTTTTCATTCTCTCATACTTATTTATCGGATATGAACACCAATATGTACTTCGAGACAATCATCGAATTTGACAAGTTTTCATGGAGCTGTTGCGACTGGTGTGTCACACTTGTGCCCTTTGCCGTGTGGAGCTCGTTAAAAATTCCCCGCGAGGGGGTTGACAGTAAGTGTTTTGAATATTTTCCCTGACATGGTTGCCATAGCACTTTCTATCTAGACATAGCCTCAGACAGTGCATGCATTGTAGATATTGTTTTCATTTTCGTGCGTGAACATCGACGACGAGTGCGGCTAACCAAACAGGGGGTGCTTTCTCATCCCGGGCACCTGGTCCAACCTCTAGCTTGCTAGGGGTCCTTCGATGCTCAATTTTGTTTTCCAATGTCAGCACTGTTGAGATTATCGTTATGATAACGTTTAACTCATTTGCGTGCAATCAGGAGACGCTGACTCTCCCCGGGCACCTGGCCTCACTTCGGGATATAATTCATTCCGAGGTTCGTAACCGTTCCAATTGATTGGTTAATTGGTTTTGCCTTGTCTTCTCTATTTTGAGACTGAATAACTGATAGTTACTTCTTTGATGTTTACATACATGAAAGTAAAAAAGGAATAAACGTCTTAGATCTATATTAATTATGACTCATTCATCACGAACGTTAAATGTCGTTACTTATTCATACGCACTTACGTATTGTTATTTAATCGTATAATATACAAGAAATGTTCATATGATATAAGAGATATTTATCTGTAGTACTAATTTGCTTGTGACCTTTCTCTCATTATTCTTCCTTCCCAGTTTTTTTTTCCTCTAAAAATATTTATAACATATGAATTTCCAACAACACTAGGTTTCAACACCGACAGCAAAATATGTATCGCTACGTAATGTCATAACGTTTATTCCAATTTATTGTTTGAACAAAAATATTTCTATATATAAAGTCGGTAAAGTCCGCACGGGTTATCACCGTGACGTTGTGGTTTGAGCGGTCTGCTTTGTATGCTAGGCGATACCGCCGTACGGAGTTTACCGACTTTATTTTTAACATCTCCACCTATTTGAGAGTCTGCTGGTCGATAAAGGACAAGGTCCGCTTCCTCGGATCAGCCTAAGTCCAATCAAATTCAAATAAAAACATATTTATGTTCTGAAAACTTGGATTACATTAGAGGTGAAATAATAACTTCCAAAATCCGATCATAATTTGAGGACTATAAACAGTGCAAAATGATCTGACATGACCTGGACACAAACCAGAGACACAATGGTACAAACAAAACACACACATTTGACATGCCTTATAATAAGTGACGAATATCGGAAATTTATTCTCATTTATCTCCTTGTTCCCATGTGTTGTCTTTCGAGTTACAGTTAAAAGTCGTCGTGTTGTTTCTTCGTCTTCTAGTATGCGGGAATCTCATTACCTTCAAATCCGTTTGTCTCTGTCATCTTGAAACTTTGAAAGTTCAAATTTTGCATGTGTGATGTCATTACTATTGATAACATCTATGTCTTCCGAAATGGAAGTAACCGGATGTGACAGTTCTACCGAATTGAAGCGGGCGGCGGGTGTTGCATGTAAGCAGGAGATGCTTTCTCTTCCTGGGCACCTGGTCTTACTCCCATATCGGGGGTTCGCTTCTTTTCATGTGGTGGAGGTTTTTGTTTGTATGCTTTGGTTCCTGTTTTATCCTGATTTTGTATGCCTTCGGTTTCTGATTTTCTGAATTATCGATTTTGTGCTGTATACAGGGATATGGTCATTATCCATATTTGTCATCACAATGTAAAAATTGTCGTTTTATCCGCGGAATTTTACAGAATGCAAATAAAATAATTAAAATGATAAACAACATATTTCGGTTAAAAATTCACCGTGCTTTGGGTCAGCATCCTAAGTCTAATTACGAAGTCATAGTTGTAATAATGATATCAAAATATGATAATTGTTTACATTTCGTAACTCACAAAAAGTATATGATAATAAATATCCTAAAAATCAATATCTTTGACGCTAATTTTCCTTAATTTAAGACTTGTCCACGAACTTTACGGACAGCCCTCGTACTTTCTGATTTCTGCGTTAAAGCGTTTTTGCGTGTCAAGGCATTTCATCGTGTCGGACAGTGATGATTTTATGTCATGGGTATGTGAAGTCGTTTATGCGTTTATGTCACTGTGTGTATGTGTAGTCTTGTATGTCGGACCTATATCTCGTAAACAAATAATTTAACCATAACAATATGTCATGTAATTGATACTGGGGTTGTTTTTCATATCGCTCAATATTTGGTCATTTTGTAATTTGTAGGCAGTGAAATTTTAACATCATGTAGTTTTTGTGAAGTCAATGTGAAGTCGTTGATGTATTAATCTCACAATGTACAGGTGTTGTCGTGTATGTTGATGACATATTGTTTATGTTTGAGTTTGGGTTGTTGTCATTCAATTTTTGGACATTATTGTTGTGTGTACTTGGAGATGTTTTAATGTTAAAGGTCTTCAAATCCATTAGCTCATTTAAAAGCAGATAAATTAACAGCATGGACCATACCGGCACGTTTCGGGTATTCAACCCTCCTCAGTGATCTTCAATCTAAACAATGAAAAATGGTCAAAATCTACGAAACTATGTCCAAAATATACCGAAAGACGTAGCAAGATTGCTGGGATATAATGCTGCAGGACCCAGGTTTCTTCAGACGCATTCGAAAACTTTGTAAACAGAAATTTTCGAATGCGTCTGAAGAAATGACCAACCGAAATTGATCGAACTAGGATGCAAGTGCCCTCGGGGACTCCTGGTCCACCAGCAGTGACACTCACTAAGTGGAACAAATGTTAAACGTCTTCAAATTCATTAGCATCGTTTTCTACAGCATGGACCAGACATGCACGTTTCGGGTATTTGACCCTCGTCAGTGATCCGCAATCTCAACAATGAAATATGGTCAAAATTTATAAAAAAAAATTATGTCCAAAATATGCCAAAAAACGTAGCAAGATTGCTGGGATATGATCAAACTATCAGTCGTTGATATTTTATGTCATGGCAAGCGCGATAAATCCCTGTGTATTTATTGATGTATTTATAGATGTTTCAAGTCATGATTTATTTTGGAAACGTTGATGTTTTTCATGCAAAGAGTTTTTATGTGGTCCATGATGTTTTTAAGTCAATTTTATCCTTGTTGAAAAAAGTTTGATATCTAAGTAAAAGTGATGATGACGAGTGGTTGTTTGTGTTTTATATTTTGACCATTTTTGCGTAATCTATGCAATGATGGATATGTGAAGCCGTTCTTGTTTCAGTTTTATGACTATAAAGTTGCCATTTTCAGGTCTTTTCATTATAATGACAGATATGGATAATAACCATATCCCTGTATACAGCACACAATCGATGATTCAGATTTATTCCTCTAAATTTCAAAAGAACATATATCAAATTTTAATAAAATCAAAACAAACTCAAAATTTTCAGATAATTGACTGTATGTAATTGATAAAGATCAAATTCCAGTGACCGGATCAAAATTTTCTTTTGATCGTGTATACTTTGTAAAGAAATAAAATGGACATGAGTACACCTTACCGAACTGGAAACAGTACTGATCGT
Source organism: Pinctada fucata (assembly GCA_028142955.1). Classification (NCBI taxonomy): domain Eukaryota; kingdom Metazoa; phylum Mollusca; class Bivalvia; order Pterioida; family Pteriidae; genus Pinctada; species Pinctada fucata. Next base: position 11,772,175 of record AP027112.1, on the reverse strand, counting down.
TTACATTATACCTAAGCTCAGAGATTCGCTTACCCATATTACTTGATGTTAACACCAAAATATCACACTGAGTTAGAAACACGAAGTCCAGCATAAGTTTTCTGAACTCCGAACAAGACGCATCGTCTGTTGAGTAATCAATGTGGATTATTGGCCCTGCTATTTCGATAAATCGTTTGTTATATCTGGTGCGGGCCGAAGCTAAGACCTCTGTGGAATCACTTGCAATGTAAATCACATATCCCTCTTTGTCATACGAAGACAAAAATTGCCACAATGCACTCAAATTACCGAGATTGCTATAATGTATATCGTTGAATGTTGCGCTTTTACCAATCCTGATATGAGCACAAACTGTTTTGTTGTTTTTCACAGATGTCGATTTGAATGTTTGTATTTCGTTTACAATACTTGAATCGAACACAAAAAGGGTATAAAAGATTTCTCTGAAATTCGACATCAGCCTATCAGTTCGCCTGTTTGTCTGCATATAAATAACGTTCTCGTTGAGGTATTGTACAAAGTCATTGTCTTTTCTAAATCTGGGCCTCATGGCGGTCAACATGCATGATGATAAGTTTCGCAATGGTTGTCTATCTAAAGTCCAGTTGTACCAGGGGGATGGTCTTAGAAACCTCGTCAAACTACACCTTGATGTCTCTTCTATCCTGAACAATCTACCTGTTTGTTTGGCGATGGAATATGTTGTCATAATTCCTTGTAATCTGTCCGCCAATCCCCCACAAGAACCACGGCAGGTATAGATAATGTAACCTTGTCCAGTTGGTTCTGCATGGTGGTCCGTCGAGAGATTCTTGTTCAAATGGACTTTTAAATTGCACCCTTTTTGCTTGAATTCTACCAATTCTGCCTCCTGAGGAACTTGAATGTTATTCATTCCATCATTTGCCTTGTATGTCGGTGCCAAACGTAGTTCGATCGGATCTTGACGAATCAATATTGAAATCAGAGCTACAAGAACAAGAACCATAAAAAATAACAATAAAGGACTTATTTGACGATACAATCTCGCCATGGTGCTTTCGTACTTCGTGAATAGATAGAAGTATGTATGAATCCCGGAGTACTGGTTTGTTATATGAATGTTAAACGTCATTTGTTGCACAACGCATTAATAAATCTTGCAAATATGGGAACTATCAATTTGCTTATTACTAATAAGATAGCTCACCTGAGATAACTGGATATCAGTGTTTAAGATATACATTTCTATATTAATCGAAGGATGTACATGCGATTCTCATGTGAGATACAAAGAATCTTGATCGTGAGTAAACGGTTCGAAAGAGATTCATACAATTATGTATAACTGTTCAGAGAAGCCTTATATCATCTGCAAATCAGACTCTTTGATGGCATATCTTTGTTGATGTATATGCTCGACAGACATACACGCTCTGATCCTAAACCTTCAAAAAGAATCTAAAGCTAGACATATCTCCTTGAATGCACATCCTTATCCTTTGATGGGCTTTTGACATAATGCTGAGCTATAACTTGTCGAAATGCACATATGGTGCAATGGTTTTGATATAATTAAGCATTTTCAACATTGATTATTTCATTTAGTTTTCCCTTTAGGCACAGCTTTTTTGTAAAGAAGTAAGCTCATGTCCAAAAATTCGCTCGGGTGTTCTCTATTTCGGCCACGAGAATCACATAGGACATTACTTCTTGATAAGCTCATATGGTTTAATAAGATTTTGAAGTAGAACAGATGTTTCAATATGTTTCGGATGTGACAATTCTACCGAATTGAAGCGACGGGTGTAGCCAACAGGGGATGCTTACTCCTCCCGGGCACCTGGTCCCATCTCTAGCTTGCTGGGGCTCTATTTTGAGTCCTGTTGAGATAATTGTCAGGATCTTCTTTAAACTCATCTGTGTCACACTTATGCCCTTTGCCGTGTGGAGCTCGTAAAAAAGTTCCACGCGAAGGGTTGAACAGTTAGTGTTTTGAATGACAAATATGGATAATGACCATATCCCTGTTTACAGCACAAAATCGATAATTCAGAAAATCAGAAACCGAAGGCATACAAAATCAGGATAAAACAGGAACCAAAGCAAACAAACAAAAACCTCCACCATATGAAAAGAAGCGAACTCCCGATATGAGAGTGAGACCAGGTGCCCAGGAAGAGTAAGCATCTCCTGCTTGCATGCAACACCCGTCGCTTAAATTCGGTAGAACTGTCACATCCGGTTACTTCCATTCTGGAAGATATAGAGTACAATCTTTGGTTGGATGGTTCAAATGGTCTTTGACAGAATATCATCCACCATTCTGGAGAGTGGGACATCATAGTGTATGACGAGTTCCCCATATCGACCGTAGAACTTCCTCAGTGACGATGTTAGTCGGTCACAAACATATCCCTGACTGAGAAGCTTATCTGAAAGACGCCTAGCTCTCAGAACAAAATCCGTATATTTGGTGCTTGCTCTGGCATAGCGTATCAACTGAGATATGAACACGCCATAAGCAGGCGATGAAGGGATGTTGCTACTCAGAAAAGGAAAGTTTGTAATGTTGAAATTGAAGTCGTCACGTTTGTCATAGAGTGAGGTGTTCATGTGACCATCAGTATCGTAAGACAACATTATGTCCAAATAGGATGCTGAATTATTTGTCTCAGTAGTTTCTTTGACTTCAAGCTCCGAAGGATAGATACTGCTCAGGTAATCCGCGAATTTTGGATTATTGATGGACAACACATCGTCTATGTATCTGTAAGTGAAGTTGAAGTCAGAAGATAAGTATCTTTTCCCTTCAGAGACCAAAGATTGAATGAATTCAGCTTCGTCAAGTAAAGGAAAATGTCGGCAAGGAGTGGGGCACAATTGGTCCCCATTGGAATTCCGACAATTTGCTGGAAGACCTTTCCTCCAAACACCACAAATATTGTTCCCTGACATTGTCGCCATAGCACTTTCTATATGGACAGAACCTCCGACAGTGCATGTATTTAAAATATTGTTTTCATTTTCGTGCTTGAACATCGACGGCGGGTTCGGCTACCCAACAGGGGATGCTTACTCCTCCCGGGCACCTGGTCCCACCTCTAGCTTGATGGGGGTCCGTCGATGTTCAGTTTGGTGCTCTATTGTGAGTGCTGTTGAGATTATCGTCAGGATCTTCTTCAACTCATTTGCATGCAAACAGGAGATACTGACTCTTCCTGGACACCTGGTTTCACTCCCATATCGGGAGTTTGCTTCTTTTCATGCGGTGGAGGTTTTTGTTTGTTTGCTGTGGTTCCTGTTTTGTCCTGATTTGTATGCCCTCGGTTTATGAGTTTTTAAATCATCGATTTTGTGCTGTATATAGGGATATGGTCATTTTCCATGTTTGTCATTGATCACTTCGACACCTCGTTTGGACTGTTCATGACAAATATGGATAATGACCATATCCCTGTATACAGCACAAAATCGATAATTCAGAAAATCCGAAACCGAAGGCATACAAAATCAGGACAAAACAGGAACCAAACAGGAACAAACATTTCCGAGGATATCCTTAATCTAAATTAACAATATGTATATTTTTAATTCTCCGTCACCTGTTTCATAAACAAGAACACTAAATACTTCTATCCTGTGGAGATTTTGAATACTCAATGTAGCTGTCGATTATCAGAGCCCTCGGTTGTCATGTTCTTTGCGGATCGGCTCGAGATCAGGCGGACGTTTTACAAAGCCTTAAATTTGGACGTAAGCCGTAAGTTTGGTCGTAAGCCATATCTGACTTAAAATCGAACTTTTTTTTAACAAAATAATGTCATTATTTACAAATTCATATTTGTGGTTGCCGTTCTTGCTTGTAAACGCATCACTTATATTTTTGCGCGTCTTTCTTTCAATTTAGAATGTTGGTCAAAGGCTTTGATTGAATGGAATCTATTGAAATGAATGTATTTCAGATGTTCTAAAAGTTCCTTTGAATTCTTTATAATCCACATCTGGTTAATACTGCTTTCAGAATATACTGTCGAACAATATTGTTGAAGTCCAGATTCGATTTCAGTTAAAACTGTGGTGAATTCATGAAAACATTGGAATCCAGACGTATAAACAAAGTTCCCTGAATCTAGAACAAATTCTCGACATTTCGTCTATTGCATCAGAAAGTTGACAGGCGAGCTACTATAGCTTATGTTGATGTCATTTGACCTATGTACACCTCGCATTGATAGACGTAAGGATACATCCCAATCATTTTTTATCACATCATTTTAGCACGTGGTCGTAAAGTTAACGCTTGAAATTAGGGTCACCTTCTCCTAGACATTTTGTACGATTTACAATATCCCATATGCAAAATAGATAGAATTAATTAAATATCGAAATACGTAATTTACATAATTATTGTGGGAAAAGATCATATGGTTACAATTCCTCCAATGATCTAATATTAAATGATATAATTACGCCTCTGAATACACCCTACATAGAATTTGGACCCGATCACCTACAATTTTCAAATCAAGCAAGCGGAAGCTTCACTAAATTATTTGTTATTCAAATTTTCAATCACCTTGTCTTTTAAAAAATACCACTGATGAGGATTTATTATCCGAAGCATGTATGTCTGGTGTATTACATTTAGACATTTCTGTAAAGAAAACCGCTGTCTGGCCGTACAGTCAGACACTTTGTATTTCTTCAATGGCCATCATCATCATCAAACAAGAAATACCTGATTTGTACATCAATATGTACATCGAGACATCCACCCAATTTAACTAATTGTGGTGCTGGTGGCGTAGCGGTTAGCGCGGTGGACTACGGACCCATAGGTCGTGGGTTCAATTCTCAACGTCGTCGATCATTGCAAAATCATTGTAACCTTGTGCAAGCTACGTTGCACTCTCTCCACCCAGGAGAAAACTGGGTACCTGGTACATGAGACGAGCTTGTAATGTGAATGAAAATCATTAGCGCCTAAGCCATGTAAACGGCAGCTTTGCTTGTGTATACTCCTAAAAGGGAGTTGAGAATGCACCGGATTGTAAGGTCTCGCCAGGGAGGTGATTGTTGAAGTCGCATGAGGCATAGGCGAACGAGATCCTACCTTTACATAAACCCTGCCATTCCCTTTACCTCTTTTCCATGGAGATGTTGCGACGGATCTTGCATGCAATACGTGGACACCTGGTCTCACTTCTGAGTGTTACTCATTCATAGGTTCGCAGCCCTTCCAGTGGGAATTATGATGATTTCGACTTGTCTTTTCGACTTTGAGACTGAGTGACTGATAGGTACTTCTTTGATGCTCATTCAAACTAATTTTTTAAGATATTCGACTCTCACACACGTACATGAATGCTTTGTTTTGGGATTTCATGTTTGACCCTGATCAATATCGAATAGCATTTACATGTAAACTAGAATGAAAATAAAAGTTTAAGAAGGGGAAAAAAACGTCGTTAAGACTGATATTTATGAAGACTTGTTTATCTAGAACGTTAACGTGTCATTAATTATTCATACGCACTATGAATATATTATGTAACTCTTATTGCACCGATGGGCATATACATAAACTTAACAACAATAAATGTTAATATGATTTTAGAGATTTATCTGTAGTACGAAATTACTTGTGATCTTTCTCTCATAATATTTCCTTCCGAATTTTTTTTTCTCTGAAAAAAAGTTATTACATAAGAAAGGATGGAATATCCAACTTCACTCGGTTCCCCACCACGGCAAAATGTGTATCACTATGTAATTCCATAACGTTTATTCAAATTTCTTGATGTAAAAAATAAACGTCTTCAAATTCATTAGCATCATTTAAGAACATATAAATTTGCAGCATGGACCAAACATGCACGTTTCGGGTACTTAATCCTCGTCAGTCATCCTTAATCTAAACAATGTAATATGACCAAAGAGTATGAAAGTTATTAGGTACAAAAATGTACCGGTAAAAAAGTAGCAGGATGGGTGGGATATGATGCTATAGGTCCCACGTTTAAAAATCCTATTAAACTTCTAGAAAATATAGAAAAAAAACCAAGACATTGGAGATTCACAGCAGTAAAAAAACGGCAGATCGAGAAGAGAAAAAGCTATCAAACATACGGATTCAGAGTACTCAAAATGGTATAGTTAGTAAAATTTCTGCTGTAACCATTGGCAACAATAATAAGCTTTTTATTCTAAACGTTTTGGATGGTAGCGATATAAGTGTATTTCCAGCCTCTTTCGATGTGACTATCATGATTATTGTATGGTTTGCAAATCCATGTGCTAAAAGAAGTAGAAAAGGGAAGGATCTCCAGTATAACCACCCTACACTCATCCAACGAAACAAACCCACAAGAAAGTGACACATAGATGACTACAAACTGCAAAAATACACAACAATAATCAATGGAACACCATAATAAACAATTTAAACAGACGTACGGTACAGAAAAATTAAACATTAGTGACAACACATTAAAGGAAAGAGACTAATGTGCACCAAGCGCTGACTTTAGACGGCCATCTGCTTTTGGTGTTCTTATACGGATTACGTGCGCACAATCCTCCCACTTATCCGGATACACAGAAGTCTACAGAGAGCTACATCATATTACGTCACGCAAAAATTTTACCATCGCTAACAGACCTCTAGACTGTCTGCAGAATTTTGCTGTTACACGCGAGTAACCATTGGTACCAATGGCACCAATGGTTACCATTGGATCTACTATGAACGCACCATTTTCCGGAATTACTCTGAACCCAATGATTTGCTGGAGATATTTTTTTGCATATATAAAACCATGTATGGAAAACTTAATGCAACAAGAAGATTAAAAGAAATATCATTTTGATACTATAGAAACATACACAAAGAAATAATGATAAAGATGACAAATATGGATAATGACCATATCCCTGTATACAGCACAAAATCGATAATTCAGAAAATCAGAAACCGAAGGCACACTAAATCAGAATGAAACAGGAACCGAAGCAAACAAACAAAAACCTCCATCATATGAAAAGAAGCTATGTTTTTAATGAAATAGAATTGAGTATTGAAGCATGATGCCATGCCGGGAATATCCAATGATCTATTAAGTTACAAATATGAACGCATGATGTCTTTCTTATCTAAATATGTTCCCATTCGCATTCCCACAGAATAAACTTTATCCGGTTGTTCAAAATGTCCCCCCCAAAAAGACGATTCATAAAACTTCCATTTATTAATAAGACGGAAGTGTTCAAACTCTATACCTTATAGAAGAAAATTTCTAACCGACACGTGTTTCGAATATTAAATTTTCATAAGGTTTCGATCTTCTAAACAAGTCTTATATTTTTCGGGACCATCGCTTACAAAGTACTATTCCTCAATATTTTGATAATTTAGAACCTCCTCTCATTTGTTACAATATCAGATCCTATAATACTTGAATCAAGTCCTGCTTCTTGAGAATGTGCAACGTTTGAATACTTATATAAACCAGCTGGTCATATTGTTATAATTATCCAGGACAGACAGCTCAGTGGCCTTCTCAAAAAAGGACCTAAATATAGAATCCCTATCCCAGATAGATTTTATTATCGCGAAGTACTTAGGAAGCCGTAGATAACTATACCAAACGATGGTGTTAATCGGAAGGAGTCGAATTGCTTTCTCTGAATGATTGGAAAAACCTCATTTTGGATATTACTGACATTCGAATAGATAACTTCCACAAAAATCCCCTTCTTTTTGAAAATCCAAGTTCTATATTTGAAAGATATTTCAAACCAATTTACGTAATTTACACGAAAAATTTGTCTTCGCTCCTGCAGATAAAACAGCAAACAACACCATGATCATTTGCAAACGTTACTATATATCAACTTAGTTTCGGAACTTTCAACTACATATCTTATATCAAAAGCAATGAAAGTGTCCCCAACATTTAGAGCTCACATAACAGTGACATTTCTTCATGCAACATCCCTAATTCTAAATTGGATCTTCCTACAAAATATTGCGTACCAAAACTGCAAAAGTCTCCTTACACATTTCGATACATTGCTAATTCTAGCAACTGCTCAACTACAATTTTGTCTATAAATATGACTTCAGCACTCATGGCGATAAAAGAACACGTAGCAAAATATTGTGAAACTGTTCTAAACAGGAATGATGTAAATTTATTTTGGTCTATTAAAAATTCAGGGGATGTGATTGACAAAATGAAATCTAGAATTTTTTAAGTCAATACGACTTTTGAAATATGTACACCACGCTTCCCTTAACGACAAAAAAATAATGATCAATAGTAAAAACTAATTAAATGGTGCTTTAATCGAGAGGGGGAAACTAATATTAGTACATCTGAATCAAAGGGTTCTTTTCCGCTACAGAATACAAATCATGGATATGTAGTGACCTGTGTATTGCCGTGTCCTTCCTCATGGACAACATCTATGTAAGATTTGGTGAGAATCTCTACAAGCAGGTTGTAGGGATCCCTATGGGTTCTAACTGTGCGCCTCTTGTTGCAGATGTATTTTTATACACGTATGCAAAAAAGTTTATCGAAAATCTTTAACAGCATAGAAAACATGATTTCATTGGTACTTCTAGGTATCTGGATGATATTATTTCTATCGACAATCCTGTTTTTGAAAAGTATAAAAATTGTTATTTATCCACAAGAATTGACTCTAAACAAGGCTAACGTTACAAACACGAAAACACCATTTTTGGGCCTAAATATCAAAATTGTTAATGGAGAGATTCATACAAGTGTGTAAGACAAAAGAGATGATTTATCGGTGATGTTCAAAGATTATCGTCATAAGGTATATACATTTCCCTGCTCATGCGGTATGCATGTACTGATGTTTTGGATTTTTATAGTAGAAATTTTAAAATTACGAAGAAACGTTTAGGTCAAGATTTTCGCTTTCACAAACTGTAAAAGACTTTCTGGAAATATTTTGATTTTGAACACATATCAGGACCATAATATTTATTTCTGCAACAAAGAGGGTCAGATTCTTTATTTTCAACATTTTGTGGGTCAGAATATCTATTTCCAAAAATTGCCAATCATTCCCCCTCAGGAGTAAATGGTTATTCCCTTAATGTTGCTTTGCGGACGAAAATATTTCACAACTGTCATCATTCTACAATCTAAATCAAAGATCTGACTATCATATTCTAAAGAACTATCCGTAATAATTGAGAGAACACAGAACCGGGCACTCATATTCTAAAGACATTTTCATAATAATGGAGGGAGCACAGAACAGGGTAACCATATTCTAAATACCTGTTCATAGTAATAGAGAGAACACAGAACAGGGCAATCTTATTCTAAATACCTGTCCATAGTAATAGAGATAACACAGAACAAGGCAACCATATTCTAAATACCTGTCCATAGTAATAGAGAGAACACAGAACAGGGCAATCATATTCTAAAGACATTTTCATAATAACGGAGGGAGCACAGAACAGGGTAACCATATTCTAAAGACCAATCCATAATAATACATGTAGAGAGAAGGGGGCAATCATATTCTCAAGAACTCATCATTATAATAGAGTAATAGGGAGAACACAGAACAGGGAAACTATACTCTAAAGAGAGGTTCATAATAATTGAGAGAACACAGAACAGGGCACTCATATTCTACATACATTTTCATAATAATGGAGGGAACACAGAACAGGGTAACCATATTCTAAATACCTGTGCATACATGTAGTAATAGAGAGAATATAGAGCAGGGCAATCATATTCTAAAGACATTTTCATAATAATGGAGGGAGCACAGAACAGGGTAACCATATTCTAAATACCTGTGCATACATGTAGTAATAGAGAGAATATAGAGCAGGGCAATCATATTCTTAAGACCAATCCATAATAATAGACAAGGTCGACAGGGCAATCATATTCTAAAGAACTACCCATGATTATTGACAGACCATAGAAAATAGATGAGTTACAAAAGATCCTGACGATGATCTCAACAGCACTCATAATAGAGCATAAAATTGAGCATCGACGGACCCCTAGCAAGGGATTGACGCAATGCCATCGGCGTAACGAGCAACAATTAATTCAATCTTCAGATATGAACAGGACATGGTAATGAGACATGGATCTGGAGAACGTTAGCATCTTTTATTTGCATACATAAACGCACATACCTACAAGTTCAGCTGAAGTAAACTTCTTCCTCGTTGGTAATTACTGATGTATCATCATTCTATTTCGTCAATTTGATTATCTTGTTTCAAATATACATATTTACATGCCTCTACCGGGTATACGTCTTGAGCAACATCGGCAAATACAAGCAGCATAAATAAGCATAATGTGAATATAAATTATTTTACAAAGGAACAAAGGAGTTTCTTTATTTCAAAGGAAACTCATTTCTGTTGGGTTATTATAATTGTTCTTCTCTATCCGACAAAAATACGTGGATCATCATACGTGATTGTATAAACTTTTGTGTACCTGACGGGACCTTCTTTCATTGCAATCTCATGGGCCATGGCATTTAGCACAGCACGACTTGCTATACCTTTCTTAACGTTCACTTCTAGCATAGGATTGTATATTTCTTTCAGTACTAAAGGAGGCACGTGGTCTCTGTTTGAAGACCTAGGTAGACATCGTGTACGACGATGACCCCTTTTTGGACAGTAAAGGAATTCCTTTGATGCTCCGCCACATCTGTTCCGACAGGTTGGGTGGGGAGCATACCTGTATATTCTGTCAGTGAACACATTGCTATAGCCATCTATGTTTCTGAAGTTGAAGAAAGGGACCATCCGTTTTCCCGCCCTGTGTGCTTCGTCACCATTTTCTGGATAATCCTTGGAGGGATCGATACCGAGTTTCTTCTGTTTAACTCTAAACAACTCCCAAATATAGTCAACATAGCAATGGAAAAACCAACCAATGGGATCCTCTATGCTGTTAACAAATTCGCCAAGGAACACATGGATATTGTAATGAACTTCTTCAAGACTCTGCCTCCGTCCATTGTCAGGATCGGGAAATCCTATTGAATTCTTTCCCGCCGTTATTTGCGTTTGATGCCTTATTCTTGGATCATACAAAATCCTATCTACAGTACGAGCCCTTATCAATGATCCACGCTGGCCGATATTTCGTCTTAGGCGAAAATTCAGAGGTTTAGTTAGCCTCCAGTTTCTAAATGGTCCATTTATTACAACACCATACCCGTTACCAAACATCTTGTTAGAAAATGTCACGGAGCTGAGCTGTTCTACTCCAGGCATCGAGTTGTCTAGTGACGTATCCCAATAGCAGAGTGCTACCCCGGGTGCCATTCTTCTTAAAGCATTCTCAAAACTAAAAAAGAGAGATAAAACATATTGTAAAATTTGAAGTTTGCTTTCTCATTTGATATCTTAGAATTTGTATCAACTTTACGACCCGAAGTTAAAAATAGTTTATGTTTAGTGAAATTGATTTTCACTTGGGTCCTGATGGGGTACTACGAAAAAATGTTTTGTCATATAACACATCAGTGTATTGCAGACAGACATTTGTAGGATGTTTCCCCTCATTCGGTTTTGGCCATTTAAAGTTTAGCAGGAGATGCATACTCTTCCTGAGCACCTGATCACATACTTATTTAGGATTCACTCCGTTCCTTTGTTTTGATAGTTTTGTTCAGTGTTGTTTAGTTTTCTATTGTTTCGTATTGCCATTGATTGTGATGTCTGAAGTCTGATTTGGGCTTGTGCTTGACTTTTACTCACCTATAATAATACGGTAGTGTTCCAACTCTTTACCTTCTTGAAAAAAAAATCAAACCAATTTCTATGCACCAGACACGTGTTTTGGGGTAGTAAATTCTCATCAGTTTTACTTATAAAAATTAATGTCGGAGTGATTTCTGACACAGCCAAATGTATATCAGTAGCGCCCTCTGGCCTTTTTTCAAATTTGAATTTGTGCATATAATTTGCAGAGTGCGCGGTTCCTAAGTTTGTGTAGGGTCGATTCAGTAGCATAGTTGAATTAAATGTATGCCATTGACCAAAATAGCTTTAGAGGGATGGTGTTAAGATGTTAACCTCTTCAAACTTCGATGATATTTTTGCATGAAATGACAAATTTCGAAAGAGCAAAATCATTATATATGACGTCAAATTGATATAGAGCCAAAACAAAGTTCTTTCATGCGACAGAGACGGAAAGAAGTAATTATTACACCTCTAACATCCAGTCATGGGGATCAAGTTTCACTGCTCAACACTGCAATATAGAACCCATCGACGCGCTTGTAATTTACGTTGACATTTAATAATCTCTATATTACACACAAAAACAAAAGCGACATAAACTGTAAGTTTGAGGAAATTAGCGGTTTCTTATAAAATCTACATTTAATTGCGCATAAGATTTTCACATGTTCTATGACATTTTGAACTATACCGTATAACCAGAAATTTTCGCGAGATACTTATTTTCGCTATATTCGCGAGTGATTTGAAATCGCAAAAAAATTATTCTCGCGAAAAATTGATAAGGTATATCATAAATTGTTAAATCCATTACATTTGTTCATATTGTACATGTGTCATTCTTCACTTTTTCTGATTTAACGTAATGAGAAGTGATTTGAGGGTATCCTTATGACAGAACTTACTGAAACTGCAATAATGAAAGGTACAAAACAGTAACATCAGTTGAACGAATTTGTTTGTAATTCAGGAATCGCGAAAACTTGTACTTGCGAAAATAAAAACACTCTATTTTATCATAAAATCGCGAAATTTGATACTTGCGATAAATTCTGGTTATACGGTATTTTTACCCTACAGGAAATTTGGAACCTCTTACTCTCTGTAAAGTAAATGCATGACTGGCCAATGCTGCAAATTTATCTGTTCTTAAATGATGCTATTGAATTTGAAGACGTTTAACATTCACTGATGAGATCCACAGTTTCAAACAGTCTAAATACTTACTAAAACATTATAACTCTGAGCCAGCCGTAAAAATTTGAGCCAAAGTTGATTCTTGTCAGTATGCTAGGGTTGTTTAAGATCTTGGCGAAAATGTCGTAGGTTCTCTGTATCACATAAGAAAGAAAGTTCTCGTTATTTTTGATTTTTGATCACAGTATATTTTATTTTTTTCTTTAAACAATGTTCATGTAGTACTCTTAAGTACATATACATTAGAAGGAATTCAGATACATATATAGGAACACAGAAGATACATTTAACATTTTTTTATATTAAAGCTGAACTAAGTCTTTAAAAACCCCCATGACGTAGTAAATTTTTTTAGGGAACGGAAATTGTTAGAAGTGAAACTAACAATCTCCGTCCCCTAGCTAAAAATACACTTGGTCATGTGTTGATTTGAACTTTCCCCCTGATGACGTTTTGCATACTAATGTATCGTGACCCAAAATCCACTACCTCGGGTACTAGAGCGGTATATAAAGAAGCCTGGCCGCGTGGACATCGTCATTTGTATGAGATGTCGTCTACCTGTAAAGATGAGTTCAGAAATTAGAAAATATCAAAGAAAACCATACATTGAAATAGAAAATGGATAAAGTAATAATGAAATCTTCAGTTTTACTGAAATAATTAAAAGACGGGTACGTAATCTTGGGAACTTGTGGAAGGGGATGGGTGGAAGGGGGTTGTTTTAGAACGGGATGGGGACGGGACCGGGTGGGTAGGTTTTTTCATATGTTTTATATGAAATATTGCGAACCAAAAAGATGAATTCAAAATATCCATAGTTACATGTATTTACAATGTCAAAAAATTATATGCTACGGTTTACATTGATCAAAATTTGGTACATATGTGAAATAGTGGTGGGGTGGGATGTTGTTGGATTCAAGTATATCATTCAAACCAACAGACATGAAAGTAAATTGAAATGATTTATCACAAGCAATGGAGATCAAATATTCATGTAGATGAAGAGGGAGCCCAATGTTTATGATCAACCAAGACATGTTGGGCCGGAAAGGGGGGGGCGGTTAAGTTATTGAAAATTTATATTATCTGAAGTGAAATAGTATATTGATCAGTGTTTACTGCTAAAAGTTTACATCAAAGAATGGCATGCAATTTATTAGACGGAAGAGTAGTTGGGAGGGGGATGCCGGCGTTTGTGTGTGGATGGGGGGGGGATGTTATATCGAAACATTGTCATGCAAAAAAGCACAATAAAAGTACATACATTAACATACTAAAATACGATAGTTAAATTCTTCTATAATATTCTATTTTCATTACATACGATTTTGTTACATATACCTGTATACTGTGAAAGGCAAGTACATAGCTATTTCACTGCATTTTCCTCATTTCAAAATTTCTTTTAGAAAATGTAATTAATCAGCTAAATTTCGAGAATACAAAACTGCATGATAATTATAGTGTTTTACTTACATGATTTTTTTAGAAAATACAATCGAATACAGGCCAACGGTCGGTATACAATTTTCTACAACAAACATGACCTCATTGTGTATATATAGACACATGTGAAAATCGCGTGTTCGATTAGACTAATGGGCTTTTATAAATTCATATCAATTAAAATATACATGTATACTAGTTACCGAATATTTGAATAAGCTTCATTATCCATTGGAATTAATATTTATGATCGTTTGTATGATTATTTCCATTGATGTGTTAAAGGGGGGGGGGGGGGGGGGGGCGTGAACGTGGAGACCTTGGGATGCAACAGATGGAATTCGCATCGGAAATGGGAAAGAAACAATTTATAGAATTCTTGACAATCCTATTTATCAATAGTTTATAGGTTTCCTTTGTGTTGAAACTATTTTTCGTCGAACAACTCTACCTGGGCCATGTCTTGGATCCGTTTCCTCCCAATATCCCCATCTCAATAACTAACCCCCCCCCCCCAAATCAAATTCTGTATAGCCCTTTCTTTTCAGGACCGGGTCCAAAATTTATGTTGAGGGAATGGGGAACATAGTGGCCTTACAGTACACACTTTCCCGATACCATAACCATGACTAGGTCAAAGCTCCAGGTCAAGGTCACTAGGTCAAATGTTTTAGGCATAAATTGAAAGGTCTTGTAATGGGCAACCTTCATGTATTATATAAAGTTTCTACTGCGTAATGTTCCTCAGATTTTGCTGCAACCAGAAACTTTAACCAAGCTGTTGACGACAGACGGACAGGCAGACAGACAGACAGACGGACGGACAGACAGACAGACAGACAGACAGACAGACAGACAGACAGACAGACATCGTCAATCTATAGACCGGAATTGCTTTGCAATCCGGCCAATTAAAAGTGGCGAGTTGGAGGGGTTTTGTTTGGTCTAAATCATCCATGAACGATCATCATATGCACTACTCTGGAGCAGAAATGTTGGAAGAAAGAGTAAAATTACTTTGAATTTCTGTGATTTTTTTAAATCCACATTAAAAGTATAGGAATTGGAATTTAAAATTAATTTCATCTGAAACTCATCAAAGCTTTTATACATGCATTCACATGGTTTCATTTTTGAAAAGCTATTCCTTTTTTCCCTTTTATCAATGATTTTCGAATGCATGAGTTCCCCAAAACTACTGAACGTCTCATTCTCAGCGAGGCATGTCTGTCTGTAGGCATGGTCCATTTAATACTATGGGGGGGGGCTTTGGATTTTTTTGTCGGAGCATGATTATTTTTTTCGCCCTACACCGGAGCAGAATTATTTTTTTCTTGCAAAGTTGGAGCAAGGAATTTTTTTTATAATAAGTGATGTGCAATATATAATGAATGTTTGTGTTAGAAATTCTTGATTTTTATTCAAAACTCTAATAAAATGTTACTTTATTTTTATGAAAAATTTAATTCACTTATAAACAGAGTGATAGAAGTATTTACAATAAAATCTTCAGTAAACAAAATTTATATCTTGTAAGAGGGTCTGAGGGAAGGATTTTCTAGACAAATTTTCGCATTTAGAATTGTAAATTAGGGGAAAAACTGAAGTTCTCCTTCGAAGCTTGTATATGAAATTAGACTCTAAGGTGAAACATGCATCTATTGCATGTAATAGTAATGCATTATATTCATGGTATATTTATAAGCCTCTAAGGAAGCCCTTTTTTCCCCATTAACATGCATTCTTTTGATATTTTCAAATATAATCTTGCCATTAAAAATTAATGTTTTGATAGAAAACTACAGCGAGCAAAGCGAGCCAATTTTTTTTTTACATAAATTGAAAACTGTGACGAACGAAGCGAGCCGGAAAATTTTCAGGAATTTTTAGCGAAATTTTAAGGTAATTCTTCAAAGTTAGACTACTTGTGAAAACAAGATTATTTTTTTCTGACACACCATAAGCAAATTAATTTTTCCATCAAAATTCAGAGCAAAATTATTTTTTTCGAAAAAAAACCCAAAGCCCCCCCCCCCCCCCCCCCGAATATCAAATGGACCGTGCCTTAGTTTTTCGAATTTTATGAAACTAACTTTTATTGTATATATTGAAATAAGTTTTGATATGTAAGTATATCTTAGATTTATAAAGATAGAGTTTTAGTCTTGATTCCTTTTTACACGTCGAAGAGTACATATTACATTCATAATATTTTAACTTTTCTGGACTTTATTTCTTCATTATTGAATCTATTGTACTACTTTTTGGTACTAGTATGTGAATATATATGTCGGTGTAATTCAGAGGAAGTTCAAATTAGTTTCAATTGACCTATTTGTACAAGAGTTCTTGTTCTTGGACTTCAGTAAAATTCAAGTTTTTCCTAGATTTAAGAATTCAGACTTTTTTTACTGTTACATGTATCGCAAATGTTGAACTGTGTTTTTGGTTTGTGATAGATCATGTTCAATATTTGCTGAAGCTGACCTAGTTTTAATAGAGTTATTACCCTTTGACTTTGTTATTTTCATTACAGTTTCAGATTTCTTGTCTTTTCTTTATTGATACTATTACAGATACCGAACTGGTACTTTGTCTGCACATGCATATACCGGTAGGGGATTTGTATCGTTTTACGATAAAAAGGTTGTTGGTTCTAAGTAAAAATAAAATACTCCCAATATGTATAAAATATTCTAGTCCATGAGCGTGTATTTCCTACAGAAGCCATTTCGTACCATGTCATAACTCGTAGTTGCGAGAAAAAAATGTGGTAGTTACGAGAAAAAAAAATTCGTAGTTACGAGAAACAAATTTCGAAGTTACGAAAAAAAAAAAATCTCGTTGTTACGAGAAAAAAAAATGGAGGTAAAAACTATTCATTTTTATCAAAAATCGCTGAAAAAGGAAAAACTCAATAATTTCACCGTCTTTTGGACAAATTCAGATTCTGAAGCTTTAGATATGTGTAAAATATGGTAGACTAACGTAATTTGAAAGTTAAAGTTTGATATTTGCACTTATCTTTGGAAATTTTGTATTTTTTGGAAATATGGTATCCCCATATAGATCCGATTTCTTCAAGATACCCCACAGTTGGAATTGCTTAATTTGATTCAATTTGCAAAATTGAAATGTGATGACTGAAAACATTCATTAACTACTTCTGATATGAGTAATTGTCCAAAGTATGTAAAGACTCCAAAAAATGAATAAAATAAAGCATTTCCAATTTTCAGCATTTTTATAAAATTTGTTATTCTTAACCCAAAATTTCCACGAAATACCTGAGTTGGTCAAGTGTATATGTACATGTAAATGAAATTCATTCTTGAGTAGGGCCTTATACTTTCAGAAATACTTTCAAATCCCACAAACTATGGGGCCCTCCCCCTCATTCTTGTGATTTGTCAAAAATTGCTGGTTTTTTTCCGTTTTCAAGTTGAATTTTACTAATAACCATATACATGTCCATATGGGGACACCCCACCCCTACACTGACAGCGACGACTTGGAAATTGCCCCCCCCCCCCCCTGGAAAATGTATAGATCGCTTTTATTCATCAAAACATGAGCCATTTTGATTTAGATGTATCACTCCTTATTTTGTTCCAAACATAGAACATTAGGATAACGAAATTGTGATCTTACTTATTATTTACAAGACAAGTATTACTTAAGCTCTAATCGAACACGCGGTTTTTTCACATGCGTGTAAAATGGTAACATGTGTACCGATCATTTGTAATATAGGATTGTATTTGCTTTATCAACATGTAAGTAAAACCATGCAATGTGCAGTTTTTTATTCTGATATTATTTCAGAAGATTGAGACAATGGACTTGTTAAAAATAAATTTTGAAATTAGGAAATTTTTGTATTTTAGACGTTTAGTAAACAGGTACAATGTAAATATATAGTGTATTTATGTAATTGTGTAAGATACAGCTATACTGAAAATGAATATTTTATAGGCAGACATAGCTAAGAAGCATTTCAGTATGTAAAAGAGTGTAATTTTGAATTACATTTGGAGTATGCATTACTTCCTCCCTGTAACGCGCACCTCCCCCCCCCCCCCAACCGCGAACTCGAAACCTCACAACGCTTCTTTTTCCCAGATCTTTTTTCGTCCGGATCTATTATGTTTATTACAAGCAAATAATATTTCGCTTCATATATTTTATTTCAACGCTTTGATTTTGGGCTACCATTCGATCAACCCCCCCCCCCGAACCCCAAACCCTCTTGATCTGTCCAAATTTTTGAAACATTGACATCCCTACATGCATATGCATTGTGATAAGTTTGTGATCATGTTATCTTTGTAAATAATCATTTGTTATTTACTACATTTCATGATGATTTACTTGTAACAAATCTTCCCCCCCCCAAACTTTTCAAATCTGTACCTTAATTTTGATTTTTAAACATAGTACTTGTATATATCATTATGCATACGCCATACTTTCTTTTGGAGGTGCTGTATATGTGAAACATGTACCGGAGCCCCCCCCCCCCCCCCCAACTCCTGTCCCCCGAGTTCCCCTCCCTCTATCACGTACCCGGGGCAGATCTCATTCATTATAACTATATATGAGAAAATAATTTTATTCTTATTTGAAAATTACATATTTTAATGTATGATTTTCTATGCAATTTACTAATTTCTGAACTCATCTTTACAGGTAGACGACATCTCATACAAATGACAATGTCCACACGTCCAGGCTTCTTTATATACCGCTCGAGTACTCGAGGTAGTGGATTTTGGGTCACGATACATTAATATGCAAAACGTCATCAAGGGGAAAGTTCAAATCAACACATGACCAAGTGTATTTTAGCTAGGGGACGGAGATTGTTAGTTTCACTTCTAACAATTTCCGTTCCCTAAAAAAATTTACTACGTCATGGGGGTTTTTAAAGACTTAGTTCAGCTTTAAGGTGTTGCATTAACAAGGGTATGCTAAATTGAAATTCTTTTACTGTAAAAACAAAAACAGGGCCCGGCACCATAAACTAAGAATTGACTTAAGTCTAATTTCAATATTCTATTGTCTCGTTATACTATTAGTCATCCTTCGAATTATTAAAAGAATTTTTTTCTATTTGCAGAGTAGAATTGAATGAATGAACTCAACATTTCAAATTTTCACTGATTTGTCATATATCGTATTTGAAAATCTGACTTAAGTTATGGTGCCGAGCCCAGAAAAAAAACAAAAGTAAGAGAAAAAGCGAGCTTTTCTATACTTACCTCAGGCCCTCGTTTCAAATGGACTATGGCATCAAAAAGTCTGTGTCTGTCGTGTTCTGACAGGGTCCTACACTCTCTTCTGATTCTAAGGCCTAAGTGTCTTTTCTGTCTTTTATTTTCCGAAAAGAAGTCATGACTTTCCCTTTGCAGAGACAGATATGTATTCACTTGATCTGTGGTTAAATTGAAGTATTCTCCCAAGAATCTATCGCATTTTAAGGCTGACTGAGTTACATTGCTGACGTGTTGGTTTGCGCCGAGGCATATTTGGACGAGTTGATCTCCCAATGTTTGCCCAAATTCCATAATAGCACTGGAGGTGGCAACAAGCAGGCAGACAACGAGGCAGTTTGTCAGCAACTGCATCTGCAAAAAAAATCAAACTTTAATCGTTCATTTTATTGTACCAAATTTATCTATAATTTCATTTCTAAATTCTTCTTTCGATTATTTTTTCTTTTTTTTTCCTTATAAATCTTTTGAATGTGCGTGTGTGTTTGTTAGCTACATCGGTTTTTTTTTTTTTTTTTCTTATCTTTTGGTTGGCTTCGCGTTTCAAGACCGCACAATGAATCAACTTCTTGAAATCTAAAAATGTCATTTTAAACATTGCCACTACATTATTCATTTGCTTGATGTGATATTTCTTTCATTATATCTTTACAAAATTGTATATTTTTACACACTTTTCATTATCATAAATTTTCCATTTTCAGATTTTCGAGTTTTCATAGTTTT